>CM065813.1:65347857-65639857 GCA_033398695.1 Orobanche coerulescens
ATCCCTGGCAGCGAAGCTGGACGGTATTACCGCCCTCTTGGCGGAGTTAGAACGGGGAAGGGGCAGTCTATCGGGGTAGGATTCTTACGATGGTTCGGGGCAGCAACCCTTCGCAGCGGGCAGTTCCGCCCGGGGTATACCGCAGCGGGAGGAGGAGGCTGCTGGGTTGGGTTCGTCGGACATGGTGGCTGCGGGCAACCGAGTCTCTATGCCCGGTTTTGATGGTTCCAACCCAGAAGGGTGGATATCTAGGGCTGAGGAGTACTTTTATATCCATGGCACACCGGAGGCGAGTAAAGTTGATGTTGCCCTAATTGCCATGTAAGGAGGAGCCTTGCATTAGTTCCAATCGACGCGGACAAAATTTCCAAAGATAACATGGGCGAAATTGAAACACGAGTTGTTGCGACGATATGGTGAGGATCTTATGTCGAACCCTTTTGAATCACTGCTTTATACCCGTCAGACGGGAACGGTGGGCGAGTATGCAGATTTGTTTATATCACGGTTGGTACTTATTCCGGGCATCGAAGACAATTACTGTCTTGGAATGCTTCTCCACGGTTTGAAAGATGAGATAAGACTGAAAATTCGCTCGAAGGACGCGCAGGACCTTTTTGATACAATCCACCTGGCTCGAGAAATCGAACGCGAAATCAATGCAGTAAGAGAGGTAGACGTAGACAGGGCAGCAAGTTTGGCACCTCAAAAGTCATTCCCTAGTGCAGGAGGTTCGAATTATTACCCGAGGGTCGGGGCAGGGCAGCCCGGCTGCTACGCTGGGCTCCCCGGGTCTATCGGGTCAATACAGCCCGCTTTCGAAGGCAACTATCGGGTGTCCTCGGGGTACCGTGGTAATAGTACCACGTCATGTTCGGTGAATCAAACGCAAGCGCGCCCGCCACGGCAAATGACACAAAAGGAGTTTATGGAAAAACGGGCTAAAGGAAAGTGCTATCGCTGGCATGAACGATATTTTTCGGGCCATAAGTGTGCTGATAAATCCCTCCAGGTTGTTGTCGTTCTGGAGCCAGATGATGACCCTCCTATACCAACTGATTCGGATGAGCAGCCGCCAACGGATGAGTTTAGCGAGGTTTCGGAAGAACCACAACTCCAAGTTTTGGAATTGTCACATGTGACGGCCAGGGGTATTGATGGACCCCGGACTATGAAGCTCAAAGGGAAAATTTTAGGGAAGGAGGCGCGGGTGATGATCGACAGTGGCGCCGGCCATTGTTTTATTTCGCCCAACATGGCTGCACGGTTGGGGTAAAAGTGAATCGGAGTGGCTCTTCGGTAGTACGGCTGGGTGATGGACGGGAGGGGAGGATCGAGGGGGTGTGTCGTGATTTAAAGTTATCCCTAGTTCACGCAAAGTTCTTAGTCGATATGTATTTCCGCTAGGAGGGGTGGATGTGATATTAGGAGTCTCATGGTTGGAAACTCTTGGCGATGTAAAGGCCAACCGGCGAAACATGACGATGAAGTTCGACCATCAGGGCCGAGAGTTGTGCCTTCGCGGGGAGCCTTCTTTGATCCGCCGCGAAATCTCAACAGCTAGTCTACGAAAGGTGCGGGATATAGAGGGAGGATGGTGGATTTGGGTCACGGAGCTTGGGGACGAAGTTGAGGAAAGAGAGACGAAAGACGGGGATTCTTTATTTCGGAGTATGGCAGCCGAGTTTCCTTCGGTTATGCAGCCGCCTAATGGGCTGCCCCCTCAGAGGGGAGTGGACCATCGTATCCCTCTGCAGCCAGGAGTCTCGCCCGTTTCGGTTCGTCTTTATCGGTACAGCCATGCGGCTAAGGACGAGATGGAATGATTGGTGCAGGAGATGTTAGAGGCGGGGATAATTCAGCCCAGTTCGAGCCCATTTTCGAGCCCCGTGCTGTTGGTTCGGAAGAAAGATGGGAGTTGGAGATTCTGTGTGGATTATCGGGAATTAAATAAACGTACAGTTCCAGATAAATATCCTATCCCGGTAATTTACGAGATGTTAGATGAGCTGAGCGGGGTAAGATGGTTCAGCAAGTTGGATCTTCGTTCCGGGTATCATCAGATACGAGTTGCTTCGGAAGATATTCCCAAGACCGCGTTCCGTACACATTCGGGTCACTATGAGTTTCTCGTGATGCCTTTTGGGTTGACAAATGCTCCATCCACATTTCAGTCTGCGATGAAAGATTTACTGGGACCTTATCTCCGTAAGTTCGTTTTGGTTTTCTTTGATGATATATTAGTTTACAGTCCAGATTGGGAGACTCATGTTCGGCAGTTGAGGTTAGTTTTGGGGTTGTTGAGAGATAATTCGTATGTGATTAACCCTAAGAAGTGTGCGTGGGGGCAAGAAGAGGTGGAGTATCTCGCACATATTGTATCATATCAAGGAGTTAGTATGGATCCGGGGAAAGTGGCGGCGATCCTGCGCTGGCCGACTCCGAAATCGGTCCGTGGAGTTAGGGATTTTTTGGGCCTCTGACATCCATTCACGGTCCGAGAGGTGGCGGCCGTTTATCCTCGGGAGGTGGTGCGGTTACATGGGGTTCCGAGCTCTATCGTGTCCGATCGAGACTCTATCTTTTTGAGTGGATTCTGGACCGAGTTATTCCATGCAATGGGAACTAAACTACGCATGAGTTCTTCTTATCACCGCGGAACGTCCAAAACAGTGGGGTCGATGACTTCTGTGATATCCCACACGGTAGCATGAGGCCTTTTGGGAGCCCAGTGGCTTCGGAGTGACGAGAACTCCGAAGTTAAGCGTGCTAGTGCGAGGAGCAGTCTCAGGATGGGCGACCTCCTGGGAAGCTGCTCGCTGTGCTCCCAAAAACAAAACCGTGAGGGCCAGCTCAGAGGAGAGTGCCCAGAGCGGACAATATCATGCTACGGCGGAGGGGTCCCGGGATGTGACAAAGGCAAACCATTCGCTTACACATTTCATAGTACAATGCACCAAAATCATTTCAAAACCAAAACCAGACATGTCTTTTCCGGAAACAAACAGTCAAACACATTTGCCTAGGACCGGGATGAAGCCACAAATCCCATTCGAGGCCTCTAAGGACCCTCCCGAGCTGGCCATATCATAAAACAAATCACGCACAGGCATCGCCTAGGACCGGGACGAAGCCACAAATCCCACTCGAGGCCTCTAAGGACCCTCCCGAGCTGGCTAGCGAAACAAACTCGCGAATCCAGAGTGAAGTCATAGATTCCCTCGAGGCCCCGTCGGACCCTCCCGAGGTGAGCAAAGCACACACAATATACATTACCATTTCATGTTAAGCATAAAGATTTCCAAGAATACTTGCCTTGAATAATTGACGACGCAACGAACGGAAAGGAAATTCACCGACGAACGCTAGGAACCAACGGAACCGAACCTAACGATTCGAAGAATACAATCACAACCATCTCCAAACGAATACGGAAAAGGAATACACCCGAAAACCCGCCTACGATTCATGTATATTCGTACAAGAGCAACAACGAGGGCGGACCACAACCAAACCCTCTCGATTACGAAAATACCACGAAATATACCATGAATCCGTAGGAAAACCAAGAATACCAATAAGATTAATCATATTCATCATGAATTAACCAACAAAACGGAACGAATCGGACGAAACATGAAAACCCCCAAATCTCCACCAGAATAGGGTTCTAGAAGATTTACCTTGATTCAAGAGGTAGAAGATGATTAAATGATGATAATCTGGTGTTAGAGACTCAAGATCTTGAATAAATGATGAAAATCGCCCCACTCCAATCGCCCAACTCGCCCAAATTGCCCAGCTCGCGGTGGAGAAAAGGAAAGAAGAAAAATGGACTGTTCCGGGTCAACTCCCTGGTTCATATAGCCAGGGGGCGTTAGCGTGCGCTAACCTTTAAAAGTTAGCGTGCGCTAATGGGTGAAACTCCAGTCCAGAAAGTTAACACCCCAGTCCAGGACCTAAAGTTCTGGACCGTTAGCGTGCGCTATTAAATAATTAGCGTGTGCTAATTGCCTCTCGGTAGCGCGCGCTATCGGGACATCAGCCGAGTCCAGAAGTAACCTGCCCAGTACTCACTTGACCGCGTTAGCGTGCGCTACCGGCCACTCTGCGTGCGCTACCGGCCACTCTGCGTGCGCTAATAGCGTCTCGGTAGCGCGCTATCGGCCGTAGCGGCGCTACTCGGGCACTGATCGAGTCCAGAGTAAATTGTCCAAGATCGATCGTCGCGCAGCTACGCGCTACCGGACACCTAGCGCGCGCTAGTCCTCGACAATAACGTGCGCGAGAACAAATGTAGCGTGCGCTAAGCCGTTAATCCAGAGAACTGAGGTCAGAAACAAGCTCACTGCCACTGCCAGGGCTCAACTCGCTAGCGCGCGCTACCAACAAGCATAGCGTGCGCTATACAATAATATTAGCGCGCGTTAGGCACAGGATAACAACGGTCCTAAACACCGAAACACGACCGAAGCATCAAACGGAACAACGCAATACGCATGATAACATACAATGGATTCACGGCAACCCGAAACGGCGGTTCCGAACAACAATTACGAGAATCGGATCAATAAGCGACGGAGAAGTTAACAATTGCGGAATTGAGTAAAATAAATCCGAAAACAAGTATTCTCGAGATACACATACGGTTACACACGAGCTAGGAAGCACGGACACGCCAGAAACCTCGGAGTGGCAGTGTCGGACACGTGTCGGACACGGACACGGCTCAGACACGTGTCCGACACGCACGTGCCGTGTCCCACGTGCTGTTTGGGCCGGACACGGATTTGGACACGACTTGGACACGGATTTGGACACGGATTTTGAAAAAAAAATGAAAAAGAAGATTTTCAAAATTTATTTCCGGCCAGCTAGAGTCGCTTGTAGCGTTATTTCCGGCCCAGGGTTTGTGTCAATCTAGTCCTTCCAATCACCCATATCTAAACATACATACTGTCACTGAGGATGCTCGTTTGATTTAGTTGTTTATTGCAGCCATAGTGGTTATGAAGAAGAAGGGTTAAATGAGTGAAGAAAGAAAAAAGGGTTAAGAAGACGATGAGATAAATGATTGAAGAGAGAGAAAAACAATTGAGTGGCCATTATAACTTCTTGTTTGACTTTTATTTCCCCTTATAATTATTTTATATTTCATGCATAATTTTTTTTGTTTGTTCAACTTTTATTTTTTGAACACTGTTTGTTCAACTTAAGCAGCACAATTACAAGGTATATCGTTTTATTCGTTTCTAACCTTTTTTATTTAAATATAAATGTGTGGAGTATTAATGTGTGGACATTTTAAATATAATTATAAATGGACATTTTAAATATAAATGTGTGGAGTGTGTGTGTATATATATATATATATATATGGGTTCTATCTTTTATAATACCAAACCATAAAAGTAACAAGTTATATATCCTCAATCATAAGAGTATAAGTTTTTGATACCAAAAGACATTAATACCCTTAAATCTATCACTTAAAGATAAAAAAAGAAAGTCAACATCAACACCTTTTTGGAGGTCATTTTAGTCTCTTTAAGCAAAATGGTATCAATAACTTACAATCTTATGAGTGGGGATGTATAACTTATCAATTTTATGGTTTGGTATTAAAAAATTGATTCTCACTATATATATATATATATATATATATATATATATATATATAAAATCACGTGTCCACGCCGTGTCCGTGTCCTATATTTTTAGATTTGGCCGTATCACCGTGTCCGACACTATAGTGTTACCGTGTCCGACATTTTTAGATTTGTTATTTGCATGAGTTATGGTGTTAACTAATTTTTAGACAATTAGACGACACTATAATCTTCATGCCACCGACCCCAACATAGTTGGGATTAAGGTGTTGTTGTTGATGATGATGATGATGGCCGTATCACCGTGTCCGTGTCCCTGTCGGACACCGTGTCCGTGTCCGTGCAACCTAGCACACGAGCCACCAGGACAAGAAAAGCACCAAATCGAGAAAGTACTAGGAAAAGAAAAATGCGGATAATACACATATGAGCAGTGATCGCTACCTAGCCGGTCAAGCGCAAAGTTAGCCGCTAAGTTTTATGGACCCTTCGAGGTGACGAAGCGAATAGGGGCCGCGGCTTATCGTTTGCGCCTACCGCTCCACTCTCGTATTCATCCCGTGTTCCATGTGTCGCAGTTGAAAGCCGCGATCGGCAATCATGAGGTTGAAACCACTTTACCGGATACCTTGCTGCGGGATGAGCCCGAGTTCGAACCAGAGATGATTATCTGCGATCGAATTATTTGGAGGGGGATGATCGGGTTCACCAGTTTCCGGTGCAATGATGCAATAAAGGAATTGACGAGGCTACTTGGGTAGATGAGCCAGAGTTACGTACACAGTTTCCTGGATTTCGCCTTGAGGACAAGGCTGTTTGGAAGGAGGGAGGAGTTGTTACGGATCGGGTTTACACCCGCCGGCGAGGGCCGCGGGCGCGGTTCGGGAGTCATAAGGGTTATTTTATTATTAGACTGCTTATTATTTTATTATTAAGTTATTAAGTCATTATTTATTATTAGGCCCCTGCGTGGGTATATATATTGAATAAGTCGTAGGAAGGGCATTCATTGAAAAACCCTAGTCTATTGATTCGGCACTTTGTGCTTGACCCTGATTGTATATCTATCTAATCTTTCATATCAATTCATTGAATAATTCCTCTTTACTATTTTTTATAGAAAATATTTTTTACAATTCATTGAATAATTTCTCTTTACTATTCTTTAATCATGACATTTTTGGCTCATTGAATTCCGTGATTAAAGATCAATATTTTCTATTTTTTACATAGATGTATATCATAGTACTCTTGCCGATAAGGTTTTCAGATATTGTTATCCTTTTGTACGCGAATTCAAGGGTGTTCCAGCTCTTCTACGTGCATTTACAACGAGATCGAGCACGATTCGAGGGTGAATCGTCTTCAAGAAGGGGAGAATGATGGAGATATATGAGAATTTGTATGAAGATTTATTTTGATTTATTTTATTTTATCTTTATCTTTTGATTTATTAAATTTTGGTATTTATGATTTGATTTGAAGATTTGATTAGATTTAGGATTTCTTTGTTTTTGATCACTAAATAATTATATATTATAAATAGATAAGTTCTAGATTGTTATTAGGAGTTGAATTTGAATAATAAATTTGAGGGTTTTCCCTTTTATCTCGTGTAGTTTTTGTGTTCTTCCGGTATTCATCTTGAATCAATGAATTTTCACGTTTAATCACGTATTTCCTTGTATTTTTCCGGGTATTCTTAGAATCAATGGAATATCACATTTTTGGCACGTTTCTCTCTGCATCAAAATGTTCAATATAATGATAAAAGAAACAACACCATGAAATCACCCAACATTAACCTCCTCATCCATTTCATCTTCAAAACCCCAACATTAGATTATCTATTTAACCTCCTTTTAAGTTAGAAAATCGTTGAAAAAAAACTATTGCAATTTGACACTGGATACACGTGTCCCAGAATAAAAAATGGATACTTCTGGATACGCGTATCTGTCCGTGTCACACGTATCCGTCCAGTTACAGTATTCGCAGGATTCTTGAGCTCTGGGAAAGTATTCATGCTTCATAGGTATTCTTAATAATTTTGGAAGTTAAGTTTTGATATTAAATCAAACCCTCAAGGGTACTTTTTGTAACCATTCTTAATCATCTTACATGCATGTAACACAAGAAACATATAGTCTCTACATAGACCCTTTATTATAAATAAACTTGAGAACTGGAGTATTACTGTTGAGCTTTTGTATCGCTTTTTAGAGTTAAATATGTTAAAGGAGGATGAACTTTTGTTCAGATTAAATTGTTAAGGCTTGACATTATATACCTGCTACGTGCTTCATTTAAATCTAGTTATAGTGGTGTAGTGAACACTCAGCGACTCTCATTTGAAAGTGGCTAGCATTTTTGCTAGTTATATGTGCAGCGATTATGGTGGCTTGCTTCTGGTGATTTATTTTGCAGAATGGGATTGAAAAGAAATTTATCGGCTGCTGAGATAGTGGAGCAGGCTGTTTTTGCGAGGCGACTGCTTTCACATGAAGTTGGCTCCATAACAAATGTTGTATTCATGGTAAGTCTTTAATTTACTCTCGGTGTTTTGATGAAATTGGTATTTTGTCATGGTAATTGTGGACTAAATCTGCTTTCACATGCTCTAAACTTTTTTGAATATAGTGTTAAATATTAATAACTGATCTCTCTCTCTCTCTCTCTCTCTCTCTCTCTCTCTCTCTCTCTCTCTCTCTCTCTCTCTCTCTCTCTCTCTCTCTCTCTCTCTCTCTCTCTCTCTCTCTCCCTCCCTCCCTCCCTCCCTCCCTCCCTCCCTCCCTCCCTCCCTCCCTCCCTCTCTCTCTCTCTCTCTCTCTCTCTCTCTCTCTCTCTCTCTCCCCTTCTCATCTATAGGGAATGGGTGAGCCACTTCACAACATTGAGAATGTCATCAAAGCTGCTGACATACTGGTAGATGATCAAGGCCTTCATTTTAGTCCTAGAAAGGTTTCAATTTCGACTAGTGGGCTTGTTCCTCAAATAAAGCGTTTTCTTAAAGAATCTAACTGTGCGTTAGCTGTCAGCTTAAATGCTACAACAGATGAGGTACCATCTCTAGCCTGGAAATAAATTTTAGGGTTTCTACTTTTTTAAGGCATGTATGTTTAGTTTGAGATACTGGATTTTGATTTTGAATGCCAGTACACGTTTATGCTAAGAATCAAATTTTAAATACCGAATCAACAACTTATTACACATCCTATATCTATTATATGTCAGTGTCACATCATCTCCCGCTCCTTTTTATTTTAAAAAATACAACTACCTCTCTTTTTATCACATTACCTCTCCTTTTTTTTATCTTCAAGTAATACAACAAAATACTATAAAATAATGCAACATCACCACTTTTTTAAACTTGATTTGACATCGACAGTACAAAATAACGATTCTTGACCCTACAATATATTCTTATTATTCACAGCGTACTAGAATTCTAAGTCCCAGCGAACCCTAGCGTCAACATAACCTAACAGATTCTCCAAATATATATATGCAGGTCAGAAATTGGATCATGCCGATCAACCGCAAGTATAACCTTGAGTTACTTCTTGGCACACTTCGGGAGGAACTCTGTTTAAAACACAACTACAAGGTCTTGTTTGAATACGTGATGCTTGCTGGAGTTAATGACAGGTCAGTCAGTTAGTATTTGAATATGCCTTTTACGGGCTCGTCAGCAATCATTACAGGTTGTGCTTGATGATTATATTATTGTATGTTTTTTGTTATGGAAAAAAACCCACTTCACCGGAATTCTACGCAAGTTATGTCCTAAACATAATAAATTCATCGAGAAAACCTCCATGTGATTTACAACTTTCTTTTCCGTAACGTCAAGTGTACTAGAGACAATAAATCGACATCAGGATATATGGAATCGCCTTTGCAACACGGAAGAAGATTATGGGAAAGAACCTATGATAAGTTATTAGCTTTAGGAAATCAAACCAGATGAAACCTACTCAGACCTCGAGATGGACATATAGGTAGATCCCAGTCTCTATTTAACCACAAATTAGTTGGGGTTTGATATTTTCCACTAATGGAAAAAGTCTACATCCGACAATATCAAATGATCACCCTTTTCTGTGAAGATATTTCTTAAAAAGAGTAGTGTCTTAATGTTTAAGCTTTATGAGATCTTAATATAAAGCCTCAATAACTATCGACTTAAATAAATTCTTTAGGCGATTAGTCATCCTTTGGCTTCTTATTCGTCACATTAAGGTGGGGAGAAAGAATTTGCCATCGTCTTTGTGCAATTAGAAAGGGATGTCAGTTAGTACTTTTCTTTAGAGTCGGACTTGATTGTTTTTTGGCAACGTCAAGTACAAAGCAATTTCATAATATGTGAAATTTTGCGGCATTTGCTTTGTGGACTAACCATTGTGGTGCCCGGGTAGCTTGCTCCACACTCTACGAAGTTGTATTAACTGCATAGAATCTGCTAGTCTTGTTTATTTCATTTTATTATTGCTTTCTTTTAAGAGTAATATTATATGGGAATGTGTGATCAAGGGAGAGCAAGAGGAGCAGAAAAGGGAAAACCATCAATGAGAATTTTGCGTTTCTTAATTCATTTTTTAGCGTGTGATACAAATTAATTACGACCATTTTAATTTTACTGGTACTATATAATCTTATAAAAATACAGTTATCTAGCAAAGTTCTATTAAAAGACATGCAAATTTATTTGCAGAAGCACCACACTATGTCCTTGTTTATTTGGGTGTTAGCTATTAGCCGATTGTATTAGCGGTCAGCTGTTAGCGGATTGTATTAAGGGGCTGTTTACCAATATTTTCATTAAGGGGCTGTTTACTTTCGACTTAATGGGACTTAATGGGCTAGACGATTTATTCGCGCAGACATGATTGAGTGTTTACTTATGACTTAATGAAAAATGAGGAGTCTGAATCGCTAATGTGTTTAGTTCAGGAAAATTATTCCACTTTTCCAGAATAATATTCTAGAATACAAGAAAATTTGGAAAACATGTTCACAAACAGTTCATTTGGAATAATTTGGAATAGGCGATATTCCAATATTCCATCTTTCTAGAAAACAAGTCAAAATTTGAAAAACAATCTCAGCTTGTTTTCCAAATTTGAACTGGAGTATTCCAAAAATTTGGAATAATGGAATACCGCGTATTCCAAATTGGAAAACTGGATTGTTTCTGAACATGTTTTCTCCAATTTTCCATATTTTTCTGAAAACGAAATAATTTGGAATACTCTTGAAAAATTTAGAATGGAATAATGGAATAATTTTCCTGAACTAAACAGGGCCTAAAGTAACCTCCCCCCTCTTGTCCCCATTAAGACACAAAAATGACACTCGCTACCCCTCTCCTTTCACGACCTATTAATTAGCAAAAAATCTGAAAAAAAACAATACAAACTTAAAATAATCAGATTTTTTATTATTTTATTTTTATGTTCATAAAAAATCTGAAAAATAATATAAACTTAAAATAATAATATAAATAATAATAATAAACTACTTTTTATTTTTGTATAAATAATAAAAAATATTAAAAGAATATAAAAAATCTATAAAATCTGAAAAAGTTAAAAAAGTTAATTTTATTTTTAATTCTAAAATATTAATATTAAAAAATCAAAAAAAAATTATTTAAATTCGGAAATTAGAAAATCTAAAAAATTCTAAGAAGAACTCTCACTTGATCAATGTTATTTTTTAGCCGGCTGTATCATTGAACTAGCTGATTTGATAGTTGTTTATTATAGGTGTTCGGTAATATAAACTGTTACAATTATCGGGTAACATGTAAAAAGTTTTTTTTATCGGGTAACATGTAAAAAGATTTTTAAAGGCAGGATTTTTCATTTTTTTTTTAACATTCATTCTCTTTTTTTTATTTGTTTTTTTCTTTACTTTTTCCCTCTTTTTTCCTTTTATGTTATTTATGTAACGATTATTGACGGTTTCAAAGTTTGATTCATGTTAGCCGACCCCAAATTATTTTGGGACTAAGGCTTAGATGTTGTTGTTGTTGGTTCTTGATAATACTATTATAATTAAATATTATTTTATGAATAAAAATCACTAATATATTTAATATTTTAAAACTTAACTAATAATAATATTCCAAGAAATATATTAAATCAAATCAATATTTAGAAATGTACTATTTTTTCTTCAATCTATATCTCGGTTATTTTTATATTTTTCCGTAATTTATTTTGCAATTTTAATTCTGAAATTTATTCAGAAATTAATTTGTTTAAATATATTTTTATATTTGAATATAATTTTGTATTTTTAATATTATGAAATTATAATTTTGTATTTTTATTGGTTGCAAAAGTGTTGGTTCTGGGAAAAACCATTTTTGCTTTGAATATACTCGTGAGCTTTTTCTAAAACATTTTTTTTTTTTTTTTTTTTTCCTCTCAAAAATCAGCCGTTTAACCAAACATCAAACGGCCAAAATGAGTCAAAAAAGCTAACAGCTGTTGTTAACCATACAAGGCTTGTTGTCTATTTTGCAGTTCAGAAGATGCTAAGCGGTTAATCAGTCTCGTCCAAGGGATTCCATGCAAGATCAATCTCATTTCTTTCAATTCTCATAGTGGGTCCCTGTTCAATCCGACCAGAGAGGATAAGATGATCGAGTTTCGGAATATCCTTGCCGAAGCAGGGTGTGTCGTTTTCCTACGATCGAGCAGAGGGGATGATCAGATGGCTGCCTGCGGTCAGCTTGGCAAGCCTGGTGATATCCAGGCTCCCCTGCTCAATGTCGCTCCTAAATTTCGAGTCGCACTTGAGGCTTCGGTTTGAACAATGTCCGATGTAGAAGGGTCTTGCAAACATAAACCACAACACCAGAAGTTTGAATACTTTCAAAATTAAAATAATATTTCCCCCTCATGTTATTTTCCAACTTAAAGTATTTTTTTTTTCCTGAAAATTATCTAATAATATCTTGTTGAAATTCTTAAAGCCTCAACCATAATAAAAACCTACTTCCTCATGTATGGTAATGCAAAACCTGAAACGAATTTTTGAATTGTATGTTTTTTTTTCTAATTCCCATGGAAGAGAGAGGTTGAAATAATTACTACTAGATACAATTTTTTAAACACAATTATAATTAGGTAAATTTTTTTTTTGTATTACTACTAGGTAGACGCAAAATACCCAAAACACACTCCAACTCAATTTAAATAACATGTGCTATATTAAAATAGGGGTTTAATGGGGTTTGTCTATTTACACGAGAGGTACCAGAGTCTCAGTCGCCTCAATCAAAACACATAGTAAAATGGTAATACCTGACTCTCTCTTTCTTTTTATGTTATTCTACTCTGTTTTCTCTCCTCTTTCTTCTTTTTTTTTTTTTTTTCGAATTTTCATTTGATTTGGTGGATCCACATTTTTTTATTTTTAAATTTTTCCGGTTGGGGTTTCTTTGTATTGGACCTTCTGTAATACGAATTGTAAGATTATTATTTTGGTTCAAATTTTAGGGAGGAGATATTTTGCTTGAAAGGTACTGCTCATGGATTCTACTTTTGCTCAACTTTTGTTTAATTTATTTCGATTGATCGAGATTTTAGATTTGAATGTGTAGATTTGGAGATTAATGGTCAGATTGTTGTGAAATTATGAAATGTTAAGAAAATTGTTCATTTTTTTGCAGATCTTGTTAAAATTTATGAGATCAGTCGTTTGGTGTTATGAATTTTCAACAATTCTGGATTTAATTGGGTTTGATTTTTGTTTTTCGTTTTTGGTTCATTTGGGGATTGGAGGTTCATGAATTAGTGCACTGATTCATGTATTGGTGTAAGTGTGCATGCACGGGTGTACATTTTTTAGAATATGTGCATGCATTGGTGTATATTGGAAGATGATAAAAGTCTGCAACGAAGTAGATGAAGGTCTACAACAGATTTTTAAAATTCAAATTTGAAGATGAAGATGAATGACAACGAAGAAAATGGAAGATGAAGTTGGAGAACAAAGAAAGCTTTTTGTCAATTTTAAATCTATAACTTTTTTATTATAGATATGTAAGATTTAAATTTCAAATGAATAAATTCAAATTTCAATTTTCAAATGAACATAATAAAAAAAGTGCAGAAGGGTAAAATGGTCTTATCAAATACAACTTTGTATCTAATAGTAATGCCTCAAAAAAGGTTTTATCTAGTTGAAATACTTGTTCCTACTTTGTACGAGGTGTAATGGACTCGAAGAGGTTTTTCCCAATTCTGAGTACCTACTGAGGGTCTACCGAATCTTTGAATTGTATTATATACGTACTAGATGTTCTCCGGTGCGATGCACCACATAAGATATTCTCTTATTAGAAAATAATTTCTCGATCTCTAAATTTATTTTTGATGATTTTTGACATGAGTATCATTTAACGTAATATTAATAAAAGACTTATTGAGCGTATTATGAAGTGTAATATAATTCAAGAAAGAGTACCACATTAGCGGAGTGTTAAGTCAATTAGTGTCCATTACATGAACAAATTTCCTAGATATACTCGAAAAAAAGTAGGAACAAATTTTGGGGACGAAAGTAATATGTGAAGTCTTAATATATGTGTGTGCAGTGTATGTTTTATTATTTTTAGTTATTATAATTAAATAAATATCATAATTTATTTTTTATGTAAGCAATAAATAAGTTAATATATTTTTATTTTGCATCAATTAATTTTACTAAAAATAAATATTTATATTTTTTCTAATATAATTTTTTTTGTGCAATCGGTCATTATTGTAAATCCATCAAATTTTTTATATTCATATGGATGTCTAGTTGAAAATTATGAAATAAAAATTAATTTGATATATTTTTCATTAAAAATAAACTTGATTTAAAAAATTATAAACATTTAAATTTTTAAGCTAAAAAAATAAAGGAAATTTTTTTTTTATTGGTAGATGAGAGTAAGTTGTGGATAACTCCCACAATAAATATCTAGATTTTTTTTTTTGAAAATTTAAGAATACATCTCTATATATAAACTTTATTTTAAAATAAAAAATCAAAATACTTACAAAGTGACATGTGTCACTGACTCTCTTTTAATAGAAGTATAGATATCAATGCAAGTAAACCAAAAAAAGTGGGGCAAAGTAGGAAAAGGTAAGATAAAAAAAAAAAAGAAGAAGAAAACAATCTAATTAATCAATACATTTGTTCTATGCTAATTGCAGTATTTGGATATTTGGTAATGCACAACTTTAATTAGTAATATCTTTAATTATGTATTTATAAAAATTATAAAAGATGATACTTAGAGAGTATATTACGAGATGAGTCTAACAAGATTTTATATTACTATTTTTTCCATACGTATAAATCATAAATGATGGTCAAAATAAAGAATATGAACAATATAAAAGTTAATATGTTGCAATAATAAAAGAACGGAGAAAGTATGACAGTAATAATAGAACTGCAACAGTGGGAGAAAGCGTCCCAACAACAGTTTTTGATTCAATATTTGGAAGCTCTTATCTACTTGAGAAGCAATTATAAGCGCTAATTAATCCAGAAACAATATTACTATACAAATTTCTCTCTCACACACACATATATATATATATATATATATATATATATATATATATATAGGAGCGTGTTACATGCGGTCAATATTAGATGCGATCTTTCTGATCTTAATTTATGCATGAGTTTTGTACTAATTATGCATGAGATATATGCATTTCGTGCATCAAAATTTCAATGCATTAAAATATGCAATATATTTTGATGCACGAAATGCATATATTTCATGTATAATTAGTACAAAAACTCATGCATAAATTAGTACTGTAAAGTACTGCATCAAAATTTCAATGCATTAAACTATGCAATATATTTGATTCATATAATCTAATATTTTAATTCATCGATATTTTGATGCATATATTGCATATCTTAATACGTTGAAATTTTGATGCACGAAATGCATATATTTCACGCATAATTAGTACAAAACTCATGCATAAATTAGTACTGTAAAGTACTGCATCTAATATTGGTACTGCATAGAACGCGCCACTATATATATATATATATATATAGGTGTTGGTTACCCTGAGAATGTATTTTTTCATGAGACTGTGCGAAATATTACAAAAGTTGCACAATATGTATAATTGTTTGGCACAAAATTAATAATGTTGTTGCACAACATTGTACAACAACTTTATACATTCTGTGCAATATTATCATAGTGTAACAACCAGATACATTTTGTGCAATAACTAGATACATTTTGTGCAACAACTGAATACACTTTGTGCAATAATATTTATGTATAAATAAATAATTGTACAAACAGTTAAAATATTTTGCACAATCAAAAATAGATATGGACGGGACCCAAATTCATTCTCATTTCTGACCAAATATGAATGTGAACTTACCTATATAAAGAAAAAAAACATTAATTTATGTGTGTGTGTGTGTTGGTTACCTGATAAGGTATTTTTTCATGAGACTGTGCGAAATATTACAAAAGTTGCACAAAATGTATAATTGTTTGGCACAAAATCAATAATGTTGTTGCACAAAATTGTGCAACAACTTTATACATTATGTGCAACATTATCATAGTGTAACAACCGGATACATTTTGTGCAATAACTAAATACATTTTGTACAACAACTGAATACACTTTGTGTAATAATATTTATATATAAATAAATAATTGCACAAACAATTAAAATATTTTGCACAATCAAAAATGGATATGGACCATTGATGGGGACCCAAATTCATTGTCATTTCTAACCAAATATGGATGTGAACTTACCTATGTAAAGAAAAAAACATTAATTTATCACATGCCCAGGGACCCTTCATGATGATTTCCTCTGAAAACTCCCCACATGTACAATTTCCCCTGTAATCTCCAAAATTTCGGGGGCAACATAGTAGACGCAAAAATCAGGAGCTCGGCATCATCTTCGAGCGCCTTCAAGGCCAAATCGTCTCGTATCATTTCGGACAGCAAGCAGTCGTAGCTCTCTTGTTCCGTAAGGGACGGGAGGAAATAAAGCGCGATATCATCGTCCGTGGGCCGCCCCAACACCTCGAAGCTCTTGGGCCAGAAGAAGAACCTCGGCAACATCTCAAACTGAATCACACGGTCTAAACGAGCAGCCGCGTCGGACACTTTCTGGCAAGCCTTGCTTGACAAGAAAGCATGATAGCAACTGTCCATTCTTATGTAGTTCGATTCGTCCTGAAATATGTCGAACGTCCCTGCCCAGACGGAGCGGATGAGAGGCTCCGCGTGCACAACAGCCGATTTACACAACTCTGCTGAATTTTTTTCGTGCTTTCTTTTCAAATTGGATGGGTTCAGTGATTCACAATCGTCGCAAAGCCAGCGAATTACTTTGGTCGTCTTCTTCTTCTTCGGCATCAATAAATCGATGCAGTACGTGTGCATAGCGGCTTGCATGCACTGTAAACAGTAAACTAATTCTTCCTTTTTCGTACCTATATCACCGCACTGCAGACATACTACTTTCTCCATCGATCCCAGGTAAAGATCTCAATAAGTACACAGCTAATTTTGGATTTCTGGAAAAATCTATTTAATTATTGGTTGTTTTCAGTGTGTGTTATGTTTGTTATATAGAGGGTCGAGATAGGATAGGTTTATATAGAAGTTAATTTGCGGATATGTCGGGTCCAACTATAAATTGTGAAACGATTTTTGTTTCCTATGAGAGATAGGAAGAGGAAAGTTAATATTTACACACACATTTATATATATTTCCTATATATATATATATATATATAGGAATCCCGGGCAAGGAAGGTTTCTTGTGCTTGAAGATTTTCTACACATATTAGATATGATAGAGAGGATATGGATAGGAGTTTATGTTTTAATTAATTTATGGGGACTCGTATTTTAGGTAACAGGGATTACTTAATATATTTCCCAACCCGAAATTATTCCTAAACGATGTGTTAAAATTGCAAAATTAGCCCACTAAGTTGGCCACTTTGTGATTTATTGGTCGAATTGTTATTTTCTTTTACAGTTCGTATCCTCTAAGTTTTTCAAACTACACATGTGGTACGTTAGGAATCCAAAGCACCACATTAATTTTCTTGGTATTTTTTCAAAATTTAATTCATATTAATACTTGAATCCCGCATCGATTTTAGTGACATTCCACTGATGGAAGAACTTAAAGTAATATTTAAATTTATGTGTATTTTCTCACCAGATCGAATTCGGGAATAGCTGATAGATAATACTATTTGAATTGCGCCGTCAGTTATATCTTGCTTAAATATACGTTTTTTGGCCAATTTCAATTTGAATCTTTTTTCATATTCTAAACTAATTTCAAGACATAATTATATAAATAGTGGCCAATGTAAATCTAAATTTCGTTCTTCATTTACAAGAAGATAAACAATGTGCCAATCATTTTTTGGCAAAAAAATGTACATTATCTGTCCCGTAAAAGCTTTAAAACTCACTCTACACACACTTTCACAAAAACTTAAAAAAAAGTACTCCCTGTTTGAGGAGAAAGTAAAAGACAGCAAATCAATTGTATTGATAACAATGAATAGAGGGGCCTTTATATAGACATTACAATGAGAGTCCTTCCATACATAGGATTCCTAATTAAGGTAAGACATCTAACAGGATCCTACTACCTCTAGAAGAGTCTAGAACCTTCCATAACTCTATCCCCCTACAACTAGTATTAGGTAAGACACAATAAGGGAAGGATTTTCCGTAACACTCCCCCTGTGTCGAGCACTAATACTAACATGGTGCACAAGGTGTTGCCTCGGTAAAAAACCTTTCCAAGTCAAATAAAACCCCGTGGAAAAAACAAAGACTTGGTGAGGAAAAAGAGCACAACGCACCAACTACAAATGTCAGAATCATGTGAAGTATACTCCCCCTGAGGTATACATGACAGCTCATTCCGTCGAGCTATCATTAGTTGAGCTCGGATAATAGACACATGCCGATGCTTCTCACATGTTTCTCAAATGTAGATTTCGGCAGAGACTTAGTGAACAAGTCTGCGATATTCTCATCGGAACTCACTTGTATCACTTCGATATTCAGCAATTTCTGCTGCTGCTGATTATAAAAGAACTTCGGGGCAATATGCTTGGTATTGTCACCCTTTATGAAACCTAACTTCATCTGCTAAATGCATGCCGCATTGTCCTTAAAGATACAGGTAGGGGTTGCTGTAGTGGGATCTAATCCACACGTTCCTCGTATATGGTCTATGACTGACCGGAGCCAAATGCACTCCCTTACGGATTCGTGCAAGCAATTATCTCTGCATGGTTCGAGGAAGTGGCAACCAGGGTCTGCTTGGTAGATCGCCAAGATATCGCCGTATTCCCAATGGTGAACACATAACCAGTTTGGGAACGTCCTTTATGCGGGTCAGAGAGATAACCGGCATCAGCAAATCCAACTAACGTGTCGTTAGGATTCTCTGCATAAGGGGTAAGCTTGATCACATTAGCACTTCTGGTAGTCAAGCTACCATGCTCAGCTGTAATATCAGAGGAAGATCGACGGTCGGTATGCATCGTCTTAACCTCAACAATTCCTTTCGGAATATCGCTCTCTCTTGCGTAGGGAAAGAACAATCAAAGATCACTGGAGCCTTTCAAGTATCGAAAGATGTGTTTTACTCCATTCCAATGCCTTATCGTGGGAGCAGAGCTAAATCTCGCTAACAGATTCACAGATAATGCGATGTCTGGACGAGTACATTGAGCCAGATACAACAACGCACCGATTGCGCTAAGGTACAGTGTTTCTGCTCCAAGGAACTCTTCATCCTCCTCTTTGGGACGAAACGGATCCTTGTTCATTTCCAGACTTCGACCAATCATGGGGGTAGCAAGAGGATGTGCCTTGTCCATACTAAATCGCCTGAGCATTTTGTGGACATAGACAGACTGATGAATGAACATGCCATCATCTCGATGTTCTAGCTCTAATCCCAAGCAGAATCGAGTCCTCCCCAGGTCTTTCATCTCGAATTCGGATTTAAGGTAGCGGACCATTTCATTGACCTCATCTATGGTACCGATAACATTCATGTCATCTACATAGACGGCTACAATCACAAATCCTGTATCTGTTCTTTTCGCGAAAATGCACGGACAGATGTCACTGTTCTCGTATCCCTTCCCAACCAAGTATTCATGTGGGCGGTTGTACCACATCTTTCCGGATTGTTTCAACCCATACAGTGAACAATGCAATTTCACAGCTTAAGCGCTCCGTGGTTTAGAGCTACTTGATTTGGGCAATGAAATCCCTTCGGGGACTTTCATATAAATATTCGTATCTAGATCCCCATAAAGATACGCTGTAACCACATCCATAAGCTGCATATTCAGTTTTTCGGACACTACCAAACTGACTAAGTAGCGGAAAGTGATGATGTTCATAACGGGAGAATACGTCTCCTCGTAGTCAATGCCAGGGCGCTGCGAGAAGCCTTGGGCAACTAGTCTCGCTTTGTAATGCATGACCTCATCCTTATCATTGCGTTTACGAACAAAGACCCACTTATGTCCAACTGGTTTAACGCCCACGGGTATTGGCTCGATACTGCCAAATACCTCACGTTTAGCCATTGAGTCTAGTTCAGCCTGCATTGCATCTTTCCATTTCGGCCAATCGGCTCGTTGTTGACATTCAGCAACCGAGCGCGGCTCGGCGTCGTCGTCTTCAATAATTTCTTGAGCGACGGAGTAGGTAAAAGCATCATCGACTAGCGTGGGCGGCACATCGATAAATGCGTATTTACTCGTACATTGCATCGAGATTTCTTTATTCTCTGACATCAACAAAGTTTCCGACGCGTCCGTCGATTGTTCCATTATTGATTCGAGGACATATCCATAGTCAGAGATAATCTCGTGTGACGGAGTCACTGTGTCGATGATGAGAGGATTTTGTGCCTCCGTTCCTCTTCTCTTTCTAGGTTCGGTATCCTTTTTTACCCACTGGACTCCCCCTCTTTCGAGCAGGGATAAGAGGAGCCGAAGCAGCCGTCCCACCACTAAGGTTGACTCCGGGGGCATTATTCCTTTGGGCGGCTGAACCTTGCTCTATAACTGGGACTTCTAATCTTGCAGGAACATTCACAGCGGGAATGGTAGATCTTGTCACTTTCGCAGTATCAGTAAAGCTGTCGGGCATCGAATCCGCAACTTTCTAAAGACTGAGAATACGTTGCACTTCTAGCTCGGATTGAGCCGTGCGGGGATCTTGATGAGGCAAGGAGGGAGCACACCAGACAATTTCCTGGCGTTCAACTGGAATCATTCGATTCCTCTCTCCCCCTAACGACGAGAAGTTTGTCTCATCAAAGTGACAGTCTGCAAATCTTGCAGTAAATAGATCTCCTGTCAAAGGTTCCAAATAGCGGATAATTTTAGGCGATTCATAGCCAACATATATACCTAATCGTCTTTGCGGACCCATTTTAGTACGCTGTGGAGGCGCAATTGGCACATAGACTGCACAACCAAAAATGCGCAAGTGTGAAATATCAGGCTCATATCCAGTTACCAACTGGTACGCACTAAACGGTTGATTGGCAGTGGGTCGAAAGCGAATAAGTATAGCCGCATGCAAAATTACATAACCCCAGGCAGAAATTGGCAAGTTGGTGCGCAATACCAATGCTCGGGCGATAAGCTGTAACCGCTTAATCATAGTCTTTTTTTTTTTTTTTTAAAAAAGAAAAAGCGTCCGTTGTGGACGGGGGGTTGAGGCAGGACCCGCCAACCTGTAGATAAGAAGAAACCAAGAAATACAAAGTATCAGCCCCGAATTATGACCAAAAATGGGCCATAATTCGGATCCAAACATCG
This sequence comes from Orobanche coerulescens, assembly GCA_033398695.1. Lineage (NCBI taxonomy): Eukaryota > Viridiplantae > Streptophyta > Magnoliopsida > Lamiales > Orobanchaceae > Orobanche > Orobanche coerulescens. The sequence continues at coordinate 65,369,389 of CM065813.1, forward strand.
AAGAAATCTACGGCCCGCTAAAGAAATACAAAGTGCACCACAAACCGTGGGCTAATGTGCGGACCTGTAGACGAAAATAACTCAACTCCGAATTATGACCAAAAATGGGCCATAATCCGGAACCGAAATCTAAAGTGCCTACGGCCCGCTAGATCAATACAAGGTGCACCACTAAAACTGTGGGCTAATGTGCGGACCAATAGGCAAGCAAGCAATCAATAAAATAAAACCTATCTAAATCTAAAAGACGGATAACCAAGCTGATCCATCCGTATAAGGGAGAGAAGAAACGGAGGAGCAGTATCGTAAGTATAAGTCTGAATGCCGAGGGATGACATGCCGAGCTCAGAAAGATAGTCGACCGGCCTGTTGCCCTCCCAGAAAATGTGAGTGACTCTGAACTGAATATCTCTGAGAATGTGTCGGATACGCATAAGAGTGTGACGAACCTGCCAAGAGCCCCGATGGCCAGATGATAGCAGGGTCACCACAGCAGCAGCATCAAGCTCAATCCAAACATGTCTCGATCTCTGGGAAGCTAGAATCAATACAATCGCCAATGCCTGGACCTCAGCATCAAAACTCGAAGAGGCCTGAAAAGAGGAATGGAAAGCAAGAAGGAGCTCTCCGTGGTGATCTCTAATCAGGCTTCCCCCACCCGCAATCTGTGTGTCTCTATCGAACGAACCATCCGTGTTCAGCTTGATCCAAGGGGACTCGGGTCGAAGCCAAACCACCGGGATGGGGCGACGAGTCTGAGCGGGGGAAGATGTAGCTCGCTGGAAACGATTAGGCGGCGAGCAACCCGCCCAGAACTCAGATGAAATAAGTCCCGAAGAAGCCAATAAAGCAACATGACGCTCCACCTGCACAATAACATAAGACGAAAGAAAAGTAACCGCCCTATGCTTTGCAGTATTCCTTTCTGTCCAGATGAACCAAAGGATCAGACAAGGAATAATGAAAGTCGCGTGCCTAAAGTGTGTGCCGTGTGCGAAAAAACTCAAGAGCTCAAAGATATTCTGAGTATGGGGTAGGGATAAGTGTGTCCAAGCGCCAAAATACTCCCACACGTCACGAGCCACATCACTCTCCAAGAAAAGGTGGGCAATGGTCTCAGTATGGTAGGTCTGGGTAAGGGTATGCGAGCAACACAAACATCTAGAAGCCAGTGAAACGCCACTCCTCTGTAGAATGTCATCAGTTGGTATCCGTCGCATGAGAAGTCGCCAAATAAACACCGAAGTGGTCGGTGTAAGTAAGGCAGTCCAGATGGACCCGTAAACAAGATTAGCCTGACCCCTCATCCTGATGTGAGACCAAGCCGACGACAAAGAGAATGCACCCGAAGAGGTAAGAGTCCAGCACATACTATCCGAATCCTCCTCGGCGATGGGAATCGCGGAGATCTCCTGGATGAACTGAGGGGTAAATCCTAGCTCCTCTCCAACAATAGACTCCAATCTACCCATGTCCCATGTCCCATCAACCCATAACTCATGAATCCTAAGATGGGGTCTACCAGTAATCTGATGAAAAGAAGAAATATGCCTATCCCCAATCCAAGTATCGTCCCAAAAGTTGACCTCCCCGCAGCCACGACCAAGAGTCCAGCGGATGAACTCCTGAGCCCCAATACCCACTCGGAGGAGACGGCGCCAAGGGTGGCTGGCATGAGCTTTTAGAGCGGTACGCATAGGCGTATAGAGGCCAGCAAATTAGTTTATGCGGAGCATAAACTGCACCCACAGAGACGTGCCAGCGCGAAGACGCCACCAGAGCTTATAACTAAAAGCTCTCGCCATATCCGAAAGGCTCCGAATCCCGAGGCCTCCCTCAGAGACCGGACGACAAATCTGCCGCCAACTGACCTAGTGCGTCTTCCTCTTCGGACCAACAGCACCCCAGAAGTATCTCGCAATGATCTGCTCGAGCTCCTGGATAATGTACTGTGGAGGGTCCAACACCTGAAGCAGGTGTAGAGGAATCGTACAGAGAGTGCTCTTAATAAGAGCCAAGCGTCCCCCAAAAGCAAGGTGGCGATGGGACCAACCAGAGATCCTATCCAACATCCGTTGCTTCACCCCAGCAAAGAGCTCTCGTCTCATAAAGCCTTTGTAAAGGGGCACACCAAGATAGGTGATGGGGAGATCGCCCTGGCGAAAACCAGTAAGATCGTGAACTCTCTGATGCCAACGAGGCGCATGCTTAGGAGCAAGAATAAAAGTGCTTTTCTGGATACTAATCATTTGGCCCGAAGCCATAGAGTAGTGATCCAGGAGACGCATAAGATCAACGAGACCATCCTACATAGCCCGTGTGAATATAATGATGTCATCGGCGTAGGATAGGTGCGAGACGGAGAAAGGCTGTCCAGCCGTCCTATACCTCATCAAAGGATGGTCTCGAATGAATCGGTCCAAGCAGCGCGATAAATAATCATCGGCAAGCATGAAGAGCGACGGAGAAATAGGGTCGCTCTGATGCAAACCCCGACTAGAGACAAAATAGCCGGACGGACTGCCGTTCACCAAAATGGAGAACGTGCAACTCTCGATGCAATGACGGATGAACAAAATCCATCTAGCCGGGAATCCCATCCTCACCAGGACCGCACGTAAAAACTGCCAGTGAACCCTATCATACGCCTTAGCCATATCAAGATTCAGCGCAAGGTTCGGGACACCATGAATGTCCGCGACGTGGAGGTCGTGAATAAGTTCTTGGGCCAGAAGGATATTATCAGTAATAACCCGCCCGTGAACAAATCCACTCTGTTTCGGAGAGATAAGCAGAGGGAGGAGAGGATCAAGCCGAGCGTTAAGGATTTTCGAGATAATCTTATTGGTCACATTACACATACTAATAGGCTGATAATCTGACCAACCGCTCGGAACAGGCTTCTTCGGGATCAAGACAACCGTAGTCGCCGTGAAAGCCGGAGGCATAGGATGACCCTCAAAAAACTCGAGCACAGCCCCCTCCACGTCGGAAGAGACAATCTCCCAACAATGCTGAAAAAACAAAGACGAGAACCCGTCAGGCCCAGAAGCGCTGTGAGGATCGATATCAAATACCGCAGCACGAATCTCCTGGGGAGAGGGTGGGACACACAAACCATCAGAGTCAAAAGAACAGGGGATAGAAGGAAAACAAGTGTCATCCGGGGGGATGAGAACATCACCATCGGATGTAAGCAGAGTCCTAAAGAAATTCACAGCAGATGATCGGATGTCCGACTCTACAACGATCGTCGTACCACCATCCTCAATGCTGTGAATATGCGACATAACGCTTACGCGCAAAACCACAGAAAGAACCGGGTGTTGCGCTTGCCCTCGGTAACCCAACGACTGCGGCTTTGTTTCAAATCTTCCTCCGTAGAGAGACGAAGATGGTACTCGGCCACGAAAGCGGTGCATAGCGATTCTATTCTCGGAGTAGGGTCGAATCATATCGCCGCTCGGCCTCGTCGGACCCTCAAGGCCTCATCCAACCGTATGAAGGTTTCCAAAAGCAGACCCGGTTCACTGTTTGACTGCGCTTAACCCTAAGGAGTTTGGCCTGTAGGTTACACATGCCAGATAATCCAGTCGGGGTAAGCCAGACCTCCCTAACAGTGTCCAGGAATGTGTGATGCCGGATCCACATATTCTGAAAACGGAATGACGACTTGTGACGAGTCGCGGAGAAGCGACACTGGATAAGAAGGGGCGCATGGTCCGACCGAAGTCTAGGCAGGTGAGTGACGGCAGAAACCGCAAACACGTTCGACCATGCTTCATTAAATAAAGCACGATCTAGCCTTTCCCTCAAACCATTGCGTTCCCAAGTGAAAATATCGCTCTCGCAGCCCGCATCAATCAACTCACAGTCAACAATAGCCTGTGCGAAGTCTAGAATCTCTGGAGAACAGTCTGTGGTACTACCCTCGCGCTCATGTAAATGCAAGAAGATGTTGAAGTCACCGCTGACTAGCCACGGCAACCCCTCTACTTCCAAAGCAATCTCACGGAGGGTGTCCCAAAGGGCGTAACGACCAGCACGGATAGTGCTGGCATAGACAAAAGTGACATAAATCGACTGAGAAAGAAGGGGGGAAGAAATAGAAAGATGGAGGACTTGATCGGTATCCAACAAAACTTGGTGCTGAAAGTGAGGGGAAGAAAAGAACCAAATTTTGTTAGATCGATTATAAAGTCCTGACGCAAAACCTAAAGAACGAATATAAAAATCAAAATTAGCATTGGAACCCATGGGGTTCTAAAATGCCAATAAAAGAAAACCTATGAACACGGTTGAGATATTGAATGCGCTTCTGTGCTCTGGTGTTAGCCAGACCACGAGCGTTCCATGTAAGAATGGGTATCGACATAAACTAACCAACCAACTCAGACGGAGACCTAGGACGCTGACTGGAGCGGCCCCGTCTCCGAGGTGTATCCTGCCGGGCAGATGTTCCCCCTTTCAAGGGCGATGAAGATCGCCCCTTCGAGGAGGAGGAGGGTCCGCGAGAAGCTGTTCTTCCTCGTGTGGAAATCGAGGAGTTGGAGACAGCTTTGCCCCTAGTGGTGACACCAGGAGCAGTAGTAGAAGACAACAGACGTCTCTTAACCGGGGGCTTCGTTGCCGCCGTAAGAGGCACCAGTGCCGAGAAAGATAGACTGGACTCAGAAATCTCAAATTGGGTGCATTTAAGACCACACTCAGTCTGAGATAGAGAAGGAAAAGAAGAAAAAGGGGGAGGAGGGGGAGGCTCGTAAACCACCATGGCAAGGGTCTCAGGCTCCACGATGATCGAATCATCCGTGTAGCCCTCACCGTCATGGCGGGGGGAGGTAGACTCAACGAGTCTAGAAAAATGTGGGACAGTAGAGGACTCCGTGACATCCTATAAAACACGCTCAACATCGCTATCTCGACCACCGTCATCACTACCCAACACACTATCTTTATTGCCTACGCTAATAATGTCATCTGTGCCTACTAAATCCTCCTCCTCTCTAGCAGAGGAGTCTAACGATGCAAAGTACGAGTGCTGTTCGGTGACAGCCGTGCCCTTGGGGATCATCCTCGTCTCTCTAGCTCTTTTTTTGGAAACAACCTGCCATGCGACAGGCTCCTTCCCTTTAGCAGACTTAGGAGCAGCCTGAGAGATATTAGCCTTAGGGGCTTTAGCAGGGGCTGGCTGCACCTTCTGTTGTCTAGATGTGACAACAACAGGCTTCTTACGCTGGGGTGGAGGAGGCCGTTCTTTGTTGCCAACTATGTAGCAACTGGACGGGTCGTGCCCCACATGAGAACAAAGAGAGCAATACAATGGAACTCTCTCATAGATGATGCGCTGCGTAAGAATGTGATCATCAAATTCAACTTCAATATCAGGCACTCTGGGCACCAACAGATCAATCTCGACACACACACGGGCGACTGAAAGTCGTGAGTGTGTGGCCGTCGGGGCATCAACTAAGATGGGATTACCTACAGCCTTGGCAATTGTGTATGATGCACGTGGATGAAATAAATGTAAAGGAAAACCCGGAAGTCTAATCCAAACCGGGCAGATCGGAGTCTCTGTTCTAACCGAAAAACTAGGTGACCACTTAAAAACACGTGCAGGACATCCAGAAAAATTCCATGTTGATCCTAACCAAATTCGTCTAAAATCCTCATCATTATCAAACTTAATCGCTATGTGGCAATAATTTAACCAACTCCAGCTAAATTTACCCCTCAGTTTCATATCATTCAAACCCGTAGACACATCTCTAGGGGAAGGGATAGCGTGCGAGAATTTAAGAATCAAAGTGCGTTCCCAAGACGCAGCAAGAGTAATCATATCAGAGGAAGAAAAGGTAACACGCATTTTCTCATTTACGGAGGAGAGAGTACCAAAAGGACTAACCTTAGATCCGTCGAAATTAAATGATTTTATTATGGATCCGGGTTGGTGGGCAAAACCGGGCTGCGTCGAGCCATGTTGATTGTTGACCATTTGTGCGTAGGAGGGCTTCGGCCGTGGCTGTTCGGTTGCACCCGGAACGGTCGGTCGGGTTGGTGCAGGCGGGTTCTTGTTGTCGGAGGTTTGCAACGGGTTGCTGGAGTTGGCAGGTTGGATATCGGGGCTGGCTGGTTTAGTTTTCAGGGGGCTGGTTTGATTTTCATGGGGCTGCGGGCAGTTGGTTGGGCAGGTTTTGGTGGCCTGGGTAGGGATGGGGTGGGCCGAGGGTTTAGGTGAGGTGGGATAAGTAAAGGGCTGGACAGGTATGGAAGGCACATGGGCCGAGATTGAGGTGAGTATTGGGCTAATTTCGGTATTGGGTTGGCATGGGATATTGTGGGCCGGCAGTAGCGTGGGTTGGGTAGGGTTAATGGACTGATAGAGGTTAGATTTTATTTGGGAAGGGCCGGCTTGGTGAGGAGGGCTGGAAATTTGAATTGGGTTAGAAGAGGCAGCCTGCGGGCCTGGATTAAATTTTAAATTGGGCCAAATAATGGCCGGCCCATTGTGATTAGGAATAAAAGATTCACGCCTTACCTCAATAAAGCTGGAATGGGCTTCTCCACAGGAGTCAATAAGCAGACCCATTTGATCGTCACCGTTGGATGGAGGTTGACCCAAAATGGACGGCTCTCCTCCGTCCATTTTGTTGATTAAAAATACCTTTCCTTCCGCCGCAAGGGTTACAGGCGACGAAAGGAACCCTGCGTCTAGGGTTTTTGTTGGAGGCGGAGAACATAGCATGGCGGCGCCGGACTGTTGCATGGTTGTCGGATTAGCATTTCCGGCTGGACTAGACATAGGAATACCCTTGCTATCTGGATTCAATGTGTGAGAAGTAGAAGACGGAGCAGATGGCATCATGGAAGGCGACTTCATAGATTCCGGTTGCGACGGAGAAGGTAAGCTGCGATGGTTGATGTTCGGCCTGACATGGACGACGTCAATAGCTGCTTCTGTAATTTTTTCGGGCGATCGCATCGCCCTTTTTTTTCGCGTCATGGAACTTCAGTCACCGGTGAAGACGGTCGGCGACGAACATAAGTAATTGATGGTGGTGTGAGCGGCTTGCTGTGTCGGATCTGATGGAGGGTGAGTTGGCCGGATAAGATGGCCGGGCGGTGGTGGGGTTGGAGGATGAACTGGCGGCGTTCGTGTGGAGATTTTGGCAGTTCCAAAAATGTTTACCCCCCTCAATCCGCTTAATCATAGTCTCGGCAAGGCCATTCTGCGAATGAATATGGGGGATGGGATGTTCAACTTCAATACCAATCGACATGCAATAGTCGTCAAAAGACTTTGATGTAAACTCACCAGTGTTTTCCATTCTTAATGACGAGATTGGAAAGTCGGTGTGGTTAGCCCGTAACTTGATGATTTGTGCTAGGAGTTTAGCAAATGCAGCATTTCTTGTGGATAGCAGAGTGACATGTGACCATCGCGTCGATGCATCAACCAGAACCATAAAGTATCTGAATGGTCCGCACTCTAGTTGAATAGGTCCACAAATGTCCCCTTGAATTCTTTGTTAGAAGCGAATATTTTGTGTTGAGTCTTTAGCAAAGGACGGAGAGGGTATCAACTTTGATAGTGAACAGGCTTTACAAAACGATTTATGGGCATTAGAAATTGCCACGGAAGCCTCGGGATTTACGAGAGATGCACCGTCAACCTTATCAGGGCGTGCGATCTTTAGTCCCGGTTATACGGTATCAATCTCACTCACATCAATGCCGATATCGAGTGGTGCTTCCAATCGTTTTCTGGACTTGAAAAACAGATGACCATGTGAGTTTTTCAAAATGCGAATCATCATGTCGCATCCAGGGTGACCGAGTCGGTCATGCCATAGTTGGTATGCTTCGGAATCACAAAGTTCATGACTCACAGCGTATGATTCAATAACCCTTATTGTAGTCTGGTATAAACCACTACTTAGACTCATAAGTTTCTCGAGAACGCGGCGTCTTCCGCATTCTACCAGAGTAACACACAAAAATTCTGTCTCATTCTCACAATGTGTATCAAGGTGATAACCGTTGGCACGGATGTCCCTAACACTTAGCAAGGTTGGGTTTGCTCGTGGGGCATAGAGAGCATTTGTGACATTAATATGCGTACCATTAGGTAGCAAGAAATGAGCAGGTCCCCTTCCTTGTATTACTTGGGAGGAACCAATCATTGTTGTCACTGAGGATATATATGGCACAATATCCTTAAATAATTGCCTATTCCGAAGAATAGTGTGGGTTGTTCCACTATCAGCAAGGCACTCAATTTCGCCACGAGACATCTACAATAAGATATGAAACTCGATTAGTCTTATGATGAAAGACATAGCGAAAACTTATTAACTTCGAGTTTGGGGAAATTCGATCAAGTTGGTTAGGATCAAAGTTAGCACAATTGCTGGAAATAATTTCCGCATAGCTTGACATTTGTTCACTAAAATAGCAATAACTTCTTCGTTAAGAAGCCTATGGATGAACGGTTAGTTGTTCTGGAAACTAGACTTCCATATCTTTCTGTACATATGTCGTGCACTTTCTGGATCATTAAAGTCAGATCTCAGTGCTCGTTTCAAGTTGCTATTTTGGTATTTCCCTTATTGTTGAGTGATAGAGCAAGGTTGAAGCCTTTTTCAAAGGCATTATTGTTGATACAATACTATGGAAATATGGCCATCGGAGCGTTTAAATACTTCAAAATGCATCTTGGTGTTCAATTTATATCTCGACTAATGATCCTTTCGGTAACTCCAACTTGGTAGACTTGCAGAGAAAGTAGGAATGTCGGTACAGCTAAGGCTGTTTGAAAACCACTGATTCCGTTTGAACTTTCAACGCATAAACAAATACCAAGGAGGATGCGCCTAGTCTTGATCATAAATTTTGATGAAATCCACCAATGTATCAAATTAACCAAGCAATTCATTACTGAGCAATTGTTTTGTGATAAACCAAACATGCTTTCGAAGGGAAAAATAAAGTTCGTTTTTGCACAATCACAACAATTAAAAGAATTTTATTCATCATGGCCAACTTTATTACATTCATAGAAAATCCAAAGTAGTTCTCGAAGACTAGAAACAAGACAAAACATAACCAAAGCGTAAAACTAGTCAAACTACAATGATCTAGTCAAAGTCGGCAACATCCATATGTTGGTCTTTGTCCGCAATGGTGAGAGGAGGGATCTCAGTCGGGATCTCAGTATGGTTCACCTCCGTATTCTCGTTATCTTACTCCATGTAATTTGACTCTTGAGTCATTGTTTATAGTGCTTGTAGTAAGCTTGGATGTTCTTTGGCGCCTTGCAATTGCGGTAAGTATGTTTCTTCGATCCGCAAGTATAGCAATTCCGGCCTTCCTTTGGAGTGGTTCCATTCCCGGCGGTAGGAGGCGGTCCACGTGGTTGGGTTCCACTAGGTCCCGTGGTCGAGCCACCTTACCTCTTCCAAACATTGGAACGACGACCTCGTCTTTTCCCTCGCTTGCTCGAGTCATGCACCCGTGGTGCTTGCAAAAACTGAGTAGCGTTGCCTTTTCTATTTTGTTGTGGTGCCTTCCTGTGGGTAGCCTGATTCACTTCCGGAATCGGCTTCGTACCAGCTGGGCGCGCATTGCTATTGAGAATTATCTCATGGTGCCTTTCTTTTTTTGCGAGGTGGGAGATAAGGTCACTAAAATTTTTAATTCTCCCTTCCTCATAGGCAACGCGCAGCTGATGAGCAATCACACTTGCTCCCATGGGAAACGTGTTAAGAGTCTTCTCGATCAAATATTTATCAGACTTCTTGACACCACAAAAACCAAGATCAGCGCGAAGATCGAGGATGGCTTGGTTATAGGCCTCCACATTCGCATAATCCAAAAATCGGATTTGCTCCCACTGAAGTTGCAATTTGAAGAAGCGCTGATCATGCATATTATTAAATCGTTGTTCGAGTGTATCCCATAGTTCTTTGGGGGTTTGCAAATTCATATAACACTTTTTCAACAACGGATGTATATGTCTACGCAAGTACATCAATGCATTAGCCTTGGTTTCCTCGCTCGGTTCATGAGCGGTAGGCTCGTTAGAGGGAAAGATGGTGGTGGTAAATCTCTTACCGACGAACACCAAGCGAACGTCTGAGACCCACCTATGGTACTCCTTACCAGCATGGTCAAGGATGTCGAACTCCGGATGAACATTAGAGCTTTGTGCCATCTAAAAATATAAACAAGAGAAAGTTAGTCTTGTTGGATTTTCAGTGACAATGTAAATGGTCACAATCGATGCTTTTAAAAGCGTGTAACATAACCGTTACTCGATGTACTTCCCTTAATTGTTGTTTAGTAAAGTCGACAAAAAACGGAGATATCAGATCGCACCCAGATACGTGGTGTATGCAACAACCACAAGTATCGACTTTCAACAATTCCGTGACTCCCCCAGGACCGTCACACAGTTTTCTTCGACACGCAGAGATACCGACTTATCTCGCGGTCTCATCTACCACAAAGTAGCGTGGGAGATAAAGAACCCAATAACCCATGTCCCCAAAAGAAAAATTTCCAAAAGGAGAGAATTGAATAGGGACAAGTCAGATAATTACATCGATTATAAAATTAGGCACGTGATGAATTTGTGGTGTGCTTCGATCTACCAGTTGGTACTCGATGCGACGACGTGAAACCGGAGGCGCAATTTTGGCGGCTTCCGAAGATAAGTTGATGTTCGGGTTTTGGTCCGAGGTTCAGAACCGGGTCGAACTTGGCTGGGCTGGAGCTGGCCGCCGGCGGCGGCGGTCCGACGGTGATGTTCCGGTTGGACTGGATCGGCGGCGACTTTCCGGCTGGACTGGATCGACGGCGGCTTTCCGGCTGGAGCGGTGGTCCGGCGGAGGCATTGGGCGGCGGCGTCTGGGGAGCGTCGGCGGTGGCGCTGGGCGGCAGTGGCTGAGCTGGCCGATTTTTTCTTCTTCTTCTTTTTTTTTCCCGTTCGAGCTACATGATGATAACGTGTTTGAGGAGAAAGTAAAAGATAGCAAATCAATTGTATTGATAACAATGAATAGAGGGGCCTTTATATAATACCCCCAAATCCTATTGGGTTATTACAGTGCCGTGGACCCCACGCCAGAAGATCCACCATGCGAACAATATTAAAATATATTAATTAAACAATAAGGAAAAATCATAGTCCTTACCATGATATCCGACACAATATTCCGATAAGGAATTTCAATGACAACGATGGGCCTACATGGCCAAAAGTAAAAATACAACAACATCCACGAGTATCTGCTCGGGTAATACATAATGACAATAACTGACAAACTGAAGAACACTCCAACTGACTGACCAACATGAACAACTCGGACTAGTATCGCTCAAATGCCTCGTCGCCATCATCATGCCCCTGTGTCTCAACTCTCTCCTCGCAAGCACCTAAAACATGAAAACATGTTCCGCCCCCACGGGGTCAGTCATCCGGATAATGAACATCAAATACACGTATGACATGATATGCATCCAAAGGCAGAATGAAACGATACAATGATAATAATAATATGAGATGCTCACAAACCAAGGTAAGAACCGAGCATTCGTGAAATACTATGCCCACGTCATAGTATTAATACTTGTTCGACAGGTTAGAACGTAAATGCCCAACGGCGAATCATAATTATAGAGTACCACAATGAATTACACGACATGAACCAAACCAGAACTGAATTAATTATGAATCACAATGCCCGAAGGCTCCAATGAAATTACCAGGACAATAATAAAGGCTTGAAAGCCACTCAGCCGAAGCTGTCAAATATCACAATCACATGAAGCCAAAACAGCCCGAAGTTGTATCGATTAGGGCCGAAGCCACGGCACGAAGCCATATCACCATTAGGGCCGAAGCCACGACACGAAGCCGTATCACAGTTAGGGCCGAAGCCACGGCACGAAGCCGTATCACAGTTAGGGCCGAATCCACGACACGAAGCCGTATCACAATTATGATAGTGTTCTACCTTGAGTCGGCCAACACGATAATGATGACTCACGGATGGGCATTGTACTCGACAGTCCCAATTCAATACCTCGATTACCTTAGAATGGTCAATCGATAACAATGATGCAGCGGATGATTCAATATCTTGATTGCCTTATGACGGTCAATCGAGAACAATGATACAACGAATGATTGAGTACCTCGATTGCCTTAGAACGGCTAATCGATGACAATGATACAATGAATGATTGAACACCTCGATTGCCATAGAATGGCTAATCAATGACAATGATACAATGAATGATTGAATACCTCGATTGTCTTAGAATGGCCAATCGATAACAAGGATACAATGAATGCCTCGGTACATTTAATCGGCTACCGACGACGAAAATGAGAACGAATACGACAATGCCTTCAATTGGGTAATACAACATGAATGACAGGACGCCAATGTTAATAACAATGATTAAAACAATGTCTTAGATCGACATCATTATTAACAACAACAACCGATACATCGATACCGCGAACCAGTGATCGATAATAACATTAATAACGAATATCTCAATGCCTTACCGGCCATTAATGAATGAAAATAAACAATTGGCATAATTACCGAAGAGTATTGTATCGAACGATCCCCTAATATCAATGAACTTATGAAGAGACTAAGTCTCGGAATGATACAACACATTCATACACATATATGATAACATTAATCTCATTGACTAGTACAAGTATAAAACTTGCCTTAAACCGACGGCGAGAATGTCCTTCCACGAACAACGTCCTTAAAGTGATTATCGGTCCTCGAAACAACCTTGAATGAAATACAATTCATTCAATAACACAATATCAATCGAAATCAACATAACGATCGAAAGAAATCTCTTTGAGACATTTAATCGAACACTAAATGTTCAAAGTTCCCCAAGAACCTAAGAATCACCAATCGGGTTGAACGAATCGAAGATATGGATATACAATCCATAGAACATGATTAATAATGTTTACAAACATCAACCGATTCATGAAATTTGGACGGAAAATGAAATCAAAGCCAAAACTCCCAAAAATCAAATTTTATGAGATTTCAATAAATTACCTTGATTCGACGAAGAAGAAGGATTAGATGTTGATATGATCACCTAGAACCTCCTCAAAACATGATTGGATGGAGTAGAATCGATCAAAACCCCAACCCTAGTCGGATCGTCCGACTGCCGTGAGAAGAAGAAGAGAGAGGGTGAAATGAAATGAAAACCCGTCTGATCCCCCTTATATACTCCAGTGACGCACGACCAAAACGCACGACCAAATGTCCGTGTATGCAGTCGCGTCTGTGCCACCGACCATCGATCTCACGCACGAGCAGCACGTACGAGCACCTGCTCGTGTGTCTTGCTCGTGTGTCCCCGATGGTCGACAAAGTGCACTGCCCAATCCTGATGCCACGCACGAGCAGCACGCACGATCAGCTGCTCGTGTGTCATGCTCGTGCGTCCCTGCTGAGTGCCAAAATGACAAGGGAACACAAAAGTGACAGGACACGCATGCCTACACACGACCTGCACGTCTTACACAATAATAAGTCACGTCCAATCGATGAAACAGTTATGGAACTCCCAACACAAAGTGACCAATCATGATGATGATGATGATGAAAATATTCTCGTATCGATCCCCGAACAGAGACGAGTGATGAATAAAAACTGATACACGACTCCAAGATAAGCCGAAAGATGAACACGAAGTGAATGAATACAAATGGCGAATGATTATTCTGTAACACCCCCGAGATATTCGGAGAATATCACAGCGCTGTGAATCCCGACCTGGGACCCACTAAGCTTATCTTACTCACCACGTATCAAATTTGACAAAATACACTTGGGAATCAAAAAATTCGATACAAACAAGGAAGTTCAACCACGGACAAACAATACCATGAAGAAATACAAGAAGTTGTACGACAATGGAAAAGGACTTTCCTAAAGTACTCGAGTACCATTTATTATTACAAGGATAAATTGGACCGAAGAGAACAACGACCAAACAAAATGGAACACAACTAGCCACAGTATCACGCCTCGCCATCCTCATCGTATCGTCCCGGTGCTCGCTCGTATGGATCCTTAGGACCTGAAAAACACAAAAGTAATTTTCCCCAAACAAGAGGGGTTAGGGCAAGTATTACAAGTGAAATGTCAAGTCTTATACATAAAAGCATATGCACCAATTCAAAGACATGATAATGATTTTCCGGAAAATACAATTATCTAAACATATTTAGAAATGATGATATCTCTTGATTAACCGTGGACTCGACAATGCGCGAATCCCTCCTCGACCCCGTCGGATCATCTCGGAGTGGCTAACCCAAATGTTCACGGAACCGACATAATCGGAGCCCTCCTCGACCCCGTCGGGTCCTCTCGGAGTGAATGAAAGCAACTCTCACAATCACATGCATTACTTTTCACATTTAAGAACATAACTTTCACAAGAATCACTTGCCTGGAATCGAGAGAAAAGGGTACGAACGACAAGGTACCAAGATTGAAGGATTCGACAATTCCGAACCTAGACAAGTTCATAATTCAATTATCAAAACCCCATCGATATGAAAATAAGTTGGAATCACTCGAATTTACTACCCCGATACATGTGTTCCGGGAATAATTCTCTTAGATAGTGAATCGCAAGTCAAATATCCCAAATACTCAAGAACTCCGGAATATACCAATAAATCTGTAGGAAAACATGTATCTAAGGTAGATAACTCGTAATCGATATACTCTAACATAACAACAAGCTGGATCGAAGAGATAAGATGGAAAATACCCGAATCCCGAAAATCTAGGGTTGTGAGAAGTTTACCTTGATTTGGAGCGGTGGAGAGGATTAAACGTTGATAAATCCGAACTAGTAACTCAAGGATGTTGCTAGATAATTGCAGCTCGAAGAACTCCTCACAAATCGCCCGGAATCGCCCGAAATCATCCAAGGAGGTGAAGGAAGGAAGAAATGACGATTTGGGAATGGAAGTGTCCTATTTATACTAAATAGGAACTAGCGTGCGCTAGTCATGAAAAATAGCGCGTGCTATCGGACTCACCAGGCAGTCCAGTAGCCTCTGCCAGCTTCGTTTGCGTACGCTAACACCTGCTAATAGCGTGCGCTAGAGACTTCAAATAGCGTGCGCTAATTCTTTCTAATAGCGTGCGTTACCTGGTAGTCAGTACCCAATCCAAAACCTACTGTCCCCAGCTCTGCTCTCTTTAGCGCACGTTACTCGAGTAACGTAGCGTGCGCTACCACTAAACTCTAGCGTATGCTACCAGTCACACCTAGCGTGCGCTAGGAATTCCCTTTTCACCCGGTAGCTACGGGTATGCCCGCCTCAATACATTAGTAGCGTGCGCTGATTAAAACAGATAGCGTGCGCTACCCTCACTAAATTAGCGTGCGCGACAAGGTGTGAGTAGCATGTGCTACCCTATACACGAAGGTAGTATAATCGCATCAAGGATCCGAAAACAGCGACGATCTGAACAAGAAAAGGGGGTAAATCCAATTGACAAGATTTCCAAGATTAATATAAGCTTACTAAACACTTACACGAGTGTCAAAATTACAAAGCACAAGAGTAGAAGATTTACAAAAAGTACGGGTATTACATATTCCTGAGTGAAAAAAATTATGAGTGGCAATTACTGAATGATAATTAATGAATTTACAATCGGGTATTACATACTCCCCCCCCTTAAAAAGAGTTTTGTCCCCGAAACTAAGGGTAAACAACTCGGGATATGAACTATCCATCAGGATCTGAAAACAACATCTCGAGGAATGCTCCTCAACGCGAAACACTTCGCCTGCACAACTGGGCCAACCCCCCATAAGTACTGACTCACGCCTCAAAAGAAAAGCGACAAAGCACATATAGTCCTCGGGACCATATCAATCACACGCCCAAGTCCCTATGACTTGACGTCTCGTATCACAATGAATAATTATCCAGATTATCACGAAATTTCAGGTACAACACAAAAGAATGCATCAAATGACCCAAATCTCAAGATTCTCAAATACGATCATTATAAGATAAATCGACAATAAATGATCCACAACCACGATACATTAATACGGATTAAGTTACACATTAATCCGAAAACAAAGAAAGGAAAATATAAAAATTAAGGCCACATATCAAATGTACCCAACACCGATATCCTCCAGATAATCGATCTCCTGGATCTCATCGATTTAAGGAGACCCAAATCTGAACTCATTGCTCAATATGATCCCGGGAGGTCACAAGAACAAGAATGATCACAATGAATGATAATGAACCGAAATCCAACAAGGATCGAGAATGAATCATCGGGGTGAAATGATAACGTAATGAGTGATAGCTCAAATGAAATGATTGGAACCATTGTTCCCCATGAAGTGAATGATTAGTTTGATAATTATAAGTCTCAACGTGATTGATATATGATGAATGAATTATACGAATGAATGAACGACAATGAAATGAATGATTATACTATTACCGAGCAAGAATTAACTTGTTCAAAACCGGTGATGAATGTCCTTACCTATGGCTCTCGAAGCCTGATAGGACCCATTAAATGAAGTACGGGCTGGAGTAACAAAGTCCCTCGAGGCCCTTGAGCTCTCTCGAGATCTACAGGCCCTAGGACTTCTGCAGTATTTCTGAAGGTGTCCCTGATTCCCACACAGAAAACAGACAATAGCTGGCACCATACACTGAGTACTCACGTGTCCTGCTGAATCACAGTTAAATCAAACAACGGTCGAACTTGTTGCCTTACAAGAGGACGTTCCCTCCGCACGAAGACGACTGGAAAATGACCTCTTGGACGTCGGAGCCCGATGTCCCTCAGAACAAACCGACATCCTAGTCCTCCCATCAGAAGAAACTGAAGGGTGCTTCTGAGTAAGCTCCTTCATCAAAATCTCTGCTCCAAGAGCCTTCTCGATGAACTCACTAAGTGAATTACAATTGTGATTGAACAACTGCATCCTCAACTGCGGATTTAGCCTCTTGCTAAAATATTTGATCTTATCCGCCTCAGTACGGATAACTGACGAAGCAAACTGAAGTAGTCCCTGAAACTTCTCAGCAATGACAATAACACCCTCGTCCTCGACGGATTCGGGGTTCAAAACCTCTGACAACTTGGCTTCACGAAGTGGATCCGGATAATACCTCTCTAACATGAGAGTCTTGAACTCACTCCAACCACAATCGCGATCGGCGGGTTTCACAGAAAGCCACCACGAATAAGCACCCTTAATCAAGTAATAAGCCACTACTGCCACTTTACTCTCTTCCAGACACTGAACCATGTCAAAGAGTTTATCAAAATGCTCAAGCCAATGAACAATATCAGCTGGTTCTGACGAACCCTCAAAAATAGGCGGCCTCTGACGAGAGATATCGCCAACAATCTGATTCACTCCTCCAGTCTGTCCATGAAATGGCACCTGGAATCCCTGTTGCGGTGTACCACGAACCATCGAGGTCAGCATGGTCTCTACCATCCGCGTCATCTGAGTCATCTGGGCCATCATGCCCTGCATAAATATGAATGGGTCAACCCGAACACCTTCCGAGTGAGATGCCTCCCGGGTACGACTCCCTGACAGTGAATGATTATCTGACAGTGAATGAGTATCATAGCTAACTGATGAACACATGTTATCTCTCGCATTCGCGCGGGCATTCACACGAGGTCCCGGGTTTCGGCCCGTACCGCGGCCTCTTCCCCTGCGTCCTCTGACAGCTCTATCCATACTGAAGCAGGAAAGCCACATGATAATTATAGATCCCGCATGAATATCTCATTATGATTACGTTACTGAATGATAACAATGAGCATACACGCTCTAACACAATGAATGCATTAATAATGCAATAAAATGATCGTCGACATAACGCCGGAATATGATAAGATCGCATGAATGATCAAGTGAGGTGACATGATTATTTGATGAAATTCCTGAAATGATTGCCTTGAACAGGTTAACAAGGTTGAAGATTTGATTCACAAGATCAACAACTGAACCGTGAGATGGACTGGATGATTAATGAATTAATCTGAACAATGAGATTGACTAAGTGATGAAGGAATTAACTGAGTGATGAATGAATTAACTGAGCAATTATATTGATTGGGTGGTGAATGAATTAACCGAGTGATGAACGAATTATCTGAGTAATGATATTGACTGAGTGATGAATGAATTAACTGAGTGATGAATGAATTAACTGAGCAATGATATTGACTGGGTGATAGATGAATTAACCGAGTGATGAATGAATTAACTGAGTAATGATATTGACTGAGTGATGAATGAATTAACTGAACGATGAGATTAACTGAGTGATGAATGAATCAACTGAATGATGAGATTAACTGAGTGATGAATGAATTAACTGAATAATGAGGTTGACTGAGTGATGAATGAATTAACTGAATAATGAGGTTGACTGAGTGATGAATGAATTAACTGAATGATGAGATTAACTGAGTGATGAATGAATTAACTGAATAATGAGGTTGACTGAGTGATGAATGAATTAACTGAATAATGAGGTTGACTGAGTGATGGATGAATTAACTAAACAATGAGATTAACTTATTGATGAATGAATTAACATGATCGACAAAATCAAAATGATGATTGAGGATTATTAACTGATGAATGAGTTGATCCTTAGCACCTACACGAGTCACGTGTGCTCCAAAACAATTAGTCATGAACCAATCATAACAATAATCACATATAGGTTTAACAAAGCATGAATAATTAATGACATGATGAATGTATGAACATGAAGAGAATCGAGTCCTTACATAGGTCATACGAAGCTTCGAGGTCTCGCGATACTAGTCTCAACTGACGACGACTCGATGAATGATTGACTCGTGCAGTCGTACTAATATTACGACTCACAAAACCCGACTGTCCAGATTGTGATAACCTGACAGTCCCACTACTACCGCGTCGGTAGAGCCACACAACTCACATATCAGGGTATCTCACAACCCAAAATCTCTGATACCATTTTCTGTAACACCCCCAAATCCTATTGGGTTATTACAGTGCCGTGGACCCCACGCCAGGAGATCCACCAGGCGAACATGATTAAAAATACATTAAATTAAACAATAAGGGAAAATCATAGTCCTTACCATGATATCCGACACAATATTCCGATAAGGAATTTCAACGACAACGATGGGCCTACATGGCCAAAAGTAAAAATACAACAACATCCACGAGTATCTGCTCGGGTAATACATAATGACAATGACTGACAAACTGGAGAACACTCCAACTGACTGACCAACATGAACAACTCGAACTAGTATCGCTCGAATGCCTCGTCGCCATCATCATGCCCCTGTGTCTCAACTCTCTCCTCGCAAGCACCTAAAACATGAAAACATGTTCCGCCCCCACGGGGTCAGTCATCCAGATAATGAACATCAAATACACGTATGACATGATATGCATCCAAAGGCAGAATGAAACGGTATAATGATAATAATAATACGAGATGCTCACAAACCAAGGTAAGAACCGAGCATTCGTGAAATACTATGCCCACGGCATACTATTAATACTTGTTCGACAGGTTAGAATGTAATTGCCCAATGGCGAATCATAATTATAGAGTACCACAATGAATTACACGACATGAACCAAACCAGAACTGAATTAATTATGAATCACAATGCCCGAAGGCTCCAATGAAATTACCAGGACAATAATAAAGGCTTGAAAACCACTCAGCCGAAGCTGTCAAATATCACAATCACATGAAGCCAAAACAGCCCGAAGCTGTATCGATTAGAGCCGAAGCCACGGCACGAAGCCGTATCACCATTAGGGCCGAAGCCACGGCACAAAGCCGTATCACAATTAGGGCCGAAGCCACGGCACGAAGCCGTATCACAGTTAGGGCCGAAGCCACGGCACGAAGCCGTATCACAGTTAGGGCCAAAGCCACGGCACGAAGCCGTATCATAATTATGATAGTGTGCTACCTTGAGTCGGCCAACACGATAATGATGACTCACGGATGGGCATTGTACTCGACAGTCCCAATTCAATACCTCGATTACCTTAGAATGGTCAATCGATAACAATGATGCAGCGGATGATTCAATATCTTGATTGCCTTATAACGGTGAATCGATAACAATGATACAACGAATGATTGAGTACCTCGATTGCCTTAGAACGGCTAATCGATGACAATGATACAATGAATGATTGAACACCTCGATTGCCATAGAATGGCTAATCAATGACAATGATACAATAAATGATTGAATACCTCGATTGTCTTAGAACGGCCAATCGATAACAAGGATACAATGAATGCCTCGGTACCGTTAATCGGCTACCGACGACGAAAATGAGAATGAATACGACAATGCCTTCAATCGGCTAATACAACATGAATGACAGGACGCCAACGTTAATAACAATGATTACAACAACGTCTTAGATCGACATCATTATTAACAACAACAACCGATACATCGATACCGCGAACCGGTGATCGATAATAACATTAATAACGAATATCTCAATGCCTTACCGGCCATTAATGAATGAAAATAAACAATTGGCATAATTACCGAAGAGTATCGTATCGAACGATCCCCTAATATCAATGAACTTATGAAGAGACTAAGTCTCTGAATGATACAACACATTCATACACATATATGATAACATTAATCTCATTGACTAGTACAAGTATAAAACTTGCCTTAAACCGACGGCGAGAATGTCCTTCCACGAACAACGTCCTTAAAGTGATTATCGATCCTCGAAACAACCCTGAATGAAATACAATTTATTCAATAACACAATATCAATCGAAATCAACATAACGACCGAAAGAAATCTCTTTGAGACATTTAATCGAACACTAAATGCTCAAAGTTCCCCAAGAACCTAAGAATCACCAATCGGGTTGAACGAATCGAATATATGGATATACAATCCATAGAACATGATTAGTAATGTTTACAAACATCAACCGATTCATCAAATTCGGACGGAAAATGAAATCAAAGCCAAAACTCCCAAAAATCAAATTTTAGGAGATTTCAAGAAATTACCTTGATTCGACGAAGAAGAAGGATTAGATACTGATATGATCACCTAGAACCTCCTCAAAACATGATTGGATGGAGTAGAATCGATCAAAACCCCAACCCTAGTCGGATCGTCCGACTGCCGTGAGAAGAAGAAGAGAGAGGGTGAAATGAAATGAAAACCCGTCTGATCCCCCTTATATACTCCAGTGATGCACGACCAAAACACACGACCAAATGTCTGTGTGTCTGGTCGTGCGCCAGGCCACTTCCCGGCCACTGATCTCACGCACGAGCACCTGCTCGTGTGTCTTGCTCGTGTGTCCCTGATGGTCGACAAAGTGCACTACCCAATCCTGATGCCACGCACGAGCAGCTGCTCGTGTGTCATGCTCGTACGTCCCTGCTGAGTGCCAAAATGACATGGGAACACAAAAGTGATAGGACATGCATGCCTACACACGACCTGCACGTCTTACACGATAATAAGTCACGTCCAATCGATGAAACAGTCATGGAACTCCCAACACAAAGTGACCAATCATGATGATGATGATGAAAATATTCTCCTATCGATCCCCGAACAGAGACGAGTGATGAATAAAAACTGATACACGACTCCAAGTTAAGCCGAAAGATGAACACGAAGTGAATAAATACGAATGACGAATGATTATTCCTGAGTGAAAAAAATTATGAGTGGCAATTACTGAATGATAATTAATGAATTTACAACCGGGTATTACAGAGAGTCCTTCCATACATAGGATTCCTAGTTGAGGTAAGACATCTAACAGGATCCTACTACCTCTGGAAGAGTCTTGAACCTTCCATAACTCTATCCCCCTACAACTAGTATTAGGTAAGACATCAATAAGGGAAGGATTTCCCGGAACACTCCCCTCTCCACAATAATTTGTCTGTTTTGATTTTGATCGCTCTTCCCAAATACACATTTGACTGATAATAATTTCAATTATATATGAATAAAAATTATAAAAAATAATATTTAAAAAATATACATTAAGATTTAAGACAAATCAAACAAGTATTTACATGACTATAATTTTTTTATATATTGATTGCAATTTATGGTCAAAGTTCATAAATTTTAACCAATAAAATTCAAAACATGCAAATTTATTATGGTTGGGGGAGTATGACAGTGGCAAGTCTTAAAATATTCTAAAAATTACAATTTATCAGTTTTTTTATGGAATCATTGTTAAAATATTCTAAAAAATACGATTTATGCCACTGCATTATTTTAACACTATTTTTTTTAGAATTGCTGTTAAAATGCCGATGCTAAAGGCTTATTTTGTAGTACTGGAATATGTAAACTCACACACACATGCATTATTTTTTACATTTAAGAATGTAAGTTCATAGAAAATAGTTGATTTTGAGACATGGTGAAAGACTATGGGAAGAAATACTACCAAAAAAACAGTTTTTACCGACGTCAAACGTCGTTGGTAAAACAGACACGAGCGTCGGTAATTCGTTTACCGACGCCATTACCGACGGCAAACTGCCGTTGGAAAAATGCTCGACGGTAAATTTTTCCCATCAAACGAACCAAAAGCTCCGGACCTAGACGACCATAGCTAACATCAACATCGATACAAAATAGAATTTACATCTAGAAACACCTGAATCCGGCCTACGATTCATACAATTTGCCACATAACACAAAGAGGGTGTATTTTAATCAAAACTCTCTCGATTCTTAAATCACGAGGATTAAACCGTGAGTTTGTAGGGAAAATTATTTTTTCGGGATAGATAAATCATTTACATTTTGATTGCAAGAGCAAAACGAATCAAAAAGGACAAAATAGCAAAAATCTCCCAAAATCCCGAAATTAGGGTTCTTAAGAAATTGCCTCAAATTGGAAGTGAAATGGAAGATTTGGTGATTTAATCTACACCAAGAACTTGAAGATGATGAAGGATGATGATTGCTTGAAGGTCTAATGTGAGGAAATTGCTCAAAATTGCCAAATCCCTCCGTCTCGTCGCGTGGAGAAGATAAAGGAGTGCTCTGTTCTGGAAAAGAACTAACTCTTGATTTTTTAATCTGCTCCCAGTTGCGGTCGTAATCCAAGGGTGTTATGATCATAACTAGATCCATCTTACAGTCGTAATGGCTAAACGCTTACGACCGTAATGTAGACCAACTCCGCTGTTCAGCTCGAAGTGTTTCGAAAAGGCGAAGAAACACGACTAACACAGAAAAGTGACGAAGCGCTTACGAAGATATTTCATAATTGAGTCTAAGCTCTAATCAAATGCGCGAATACGACAACCCGAATGTCCTTAAAAACGAACTCCGAACCATATGCCCAAAATAGTAAAATTAGGATAAAGCCTCCAAACGTTCGAAAATCACAAAAAGTGCAGAAAAGTAGCTTCAAAATGCGATAACGAATACAAGCGAGTCGTCAAAAAAAAAAATACAAAAATAGAAAATGCAAGTCTATATTATACACCCTTCATGTTAATTCAAATAGAATCCAGACTAACCTCCTGGATCATAATATTAGCTCCTCGTGTTTTTAGTTGATTCAGCAAGACAAAAAGGTTCATACATCATCATCCTATGAAAATAATTGAGGATCTATTGAATCATACACAAGAAATCCGAAAAATACTTACTTCACAAAAATTTCGGATTTTGCATTAATATTCAAGAACTCCAAGTAAATCTCCAAAATATAAGAAAATAGTAGAAATTAGGTGCTTATCGACTAAATAATACTAATTCCGACTCCTAATATCTTATACATCTACTAAATAACAAGTTGAACGGAGTCAAAAAAAAAACAAATAAATTCCAAAAAAAAGTAGGTCGGTCAAGGGAGCGCCGACTCACTTCTATAAAGGGGTATTAGCGCCACCTCACTTTCACCTCAGTCGCGTGGCTCAATTATGAGCAAGCGTGGGGCTTAGTGCTTACTCATCGTGCTCGGTAGGACCGGCACGAGTGAGAGTGCGCGCCGACTTATTGTTCTATGTTTAAATTTATATTTTTAAATTGTTAAATTATTTATCAATCTTAATTTGGTATAGTCTATCTGTTTATACAAATTTATTTATGACTTGTTTTGTTAGTTTTAGATTTATTATATAATTCCTGTTTGAGGAGAAAAGTAAAGACAGCAATCAATTGTATTGATAACAATGAATAGAGGGGCCTTTATATAGGCATTACAAAGAGAGTCTTTCCATACATAGGATTCCTAGTTAAGGTAAGACATCTAACAGTATCCAACTACTTATGGAAGAGTCTAGAACCTACCATAACTCTTATCCCCCTACAACTAGTATTAGGTAAGACACCAATACGGGAAGGATTTCCCGGAACACTCCCCCTGTGTCGAACGCTAATACTAACATGGTGCACAATGTGTTGCCTCGATAAAAAACCTTTCCAAGTCAAATAAAACCCCGTGGGAAAAACAAAGACTTAGGTGAGGAAAAAGAGCGCAACGCACCAACTACAAATGTCAGAATCATGTGAAGTATACTCCCCCTGAGGTATACATGACAGCTCATTCCATCGAGCCATCTTTAGTTGAGCTCGGATAATCGATACATTCCGATACTCCTCACATGTTTCTCAAATGTAGATTTCGGCAGAGACTTAGTGAACAAGTCTGCGATATTATCATCGGAACTCACTTGTTTCACTTCGATATTCAGCAATTTCTGCTGCTGCTGATTATAAAAGAACTTCGGCGCAATATGCTTGGTATTGTCACCCTTTATGAAACCTAACTTCATCTGCTCAATGCATGCCGCATTGTCCTCAAAGATGCAAGTAGGAGTTGCTGTAGTGGGATCTAATCCACACGTTCCTCGTATATGGTCTATGACTGACCAGAGCCAAATGCACTCCCTTACGGATTCGTGCAATGCAATTATCTCTGCATGGTTCGAGGAAGTAGCAACTAGGGTCTGCTTGGTAGATCGCCAAGATATCGCCGTATTCCCAATGGTGAACACATAACCAGTTTGGGAACGTCCTTTATGCGGGTCAGAGAGATAACCGACATCAGCAAATCCAACTAACGTGTCGTTAGGATTCTCTGCATAAGGGTAAGCTTGCTCGCATTAGCATACGGTAGTCAAGCTACCATGCTTAGCCGCAATATCGGAGGAAGATCGACGGTCGGTATGCATCGTCTTCACCTCAACAATTCCTTTCGAATATCACTCTCTTTGCGTAGGGAAAGAACAATCCAAGGTCACCGGAGCCTTTCAAGTATCGAAAGATGTGTTTTACTCCATTCCAATGCCTTATCGTGGGAGCGGAGCTAAATCTCGCTAATGATTCACAGAGAATGCGATGTCCGGGCGAGTACATTGAGCCGAATACAACAACGCACCGATTGCGCTAAGGTACAGAGTTTTACGCTCCAAGGACCTCTTCATCCTCCTCTTTAGGATGAAACGGATCCTTGTTCATTTCAGAACTTCGACCAATCATGGGGGTAGCAAGAGGATGTGCCTTGTCCATGCTAAATCGCCCGAGCATTTTGTGGACATAGGCGGTCGATGAATGAGTATACCATCATCTCGATGTTCTAGCTCTAAGCCCAAGCGAATCGAGTCCTCCCGGATCTTTCATCTCGAATTCGGATTTAAGGTAGCGGGCCGTTTCATTGACCTCATCTATGGTACCGATGACATTCATGTCATCTACATAGACGGCTACAATCACGAATCCTGCATCTGTTCTTTTCACGAATATGCATGGACAGATGTCACCGTTCTTGTATCCCTTCCCAACCAAGTATTCACTTAGGCGGTTGTACCACATCCTTCCGGATTGTTTCAAGCCATACGGTGAACGACGCAATTTCACAGCGTCGTGCTCCGTGGTTTAGAGCTACTTGATTTGGGCCATGAAATCCCTTCTGGGACTTTCATATAGATATCCGTATCTAGATCCCCATAAAGATACGCTGTAACCACATCCATAAGCCGCATGTTCATTTTGGACACTACCAAACCGACTAAGTAGCGGAAAGTGATGATGTCCATAACGGGAGAATACGTCTCCTCGTAGTCAATGCCAGTGGCGCGAGAAGCCTTGGGCAACTAGTCTCGCTTTGTAACGCATGACCTCATCCTTATCATTGCGTTCGAACAAAGACCCATTTATGTCCAATCGGTTTAACGCCCACGGTATTGGCTCGATCGGCCAAATACCTCACGTTTAGCCATTGAGTCTAGTTCACCGCATTGCATCTTTCCATTTCGCCAATCAGCTCGTTGTTGACACTCGGCAACCGGCGCGGCTCAGCGTCGTCGTCTTCAATAATTTCTTGAGCGACGGAGTAGGCAAAAGCATCGTCGACTAGCGTGGGCGACATCCCAATAATGCGTATTCACTCGTACATTGCATCGAGATTTCTTTATTTTCGACATCAACAAAGTTTCCGGCCGCGTCGTCGATTGTTCCATTGTTGATTCGAGGACATATCCGTAGTCGAGATAATCTCGTGTGACGGAGTCCGTGTCGATGATGAGAGGATTTTGTGCCTCCGTTCCTCTTCTCTTTCGAGGTTCGGTATCCTTTCTACCCACCGGCCTCCCCCTCTTTCGAGCAGGATAAGAGCAAATGGCAGCGGCCCCACCACTAAGGTTGACGTCGGTGGCATCATTCCTTTGGGCGGCCGAACCTTGCCCTATAGGGACTTCCAACCTTGCGGGAACATTCGCATGGGAATGGTAGATCTTGTCACTTTCGCGATGTATCGGTAAAGGCGCCGGGCATCGAATCCGCAACTTTACGAAGGCGAGAATACGTTGCACTTCTAGCTCAGATTGGCATGCGGGGATCTTGATGAGGCAAGGAGGAGCACACTGCACAATTTCTGGCGTTCAATCGAATCGTTCGATTCCTCTCTCCCCTAACGACGGAAGTTTGTCTCATCAAAGTGACAATCGCAAATCTTGCGGTGAGCAGATCTCTGTCAAAGGTTCCAAATAGCGGATAATTTTAGGCGATTCATAGCCAACATATATACCTAATCGTCTTTGCGGACCCATTTTAGTACTGCTGTGGGCGTAATTGGCACATATACCGCACAACCAAAAATGCGTAAGTGTGAAATATCGTGCTCATATCCGATTACCAACCGATACGCACTAAACGGTTGATTGGCGGTGGGTCGAAGCGAATAAGTATAGCCGCATGCAAAATTGCATAACCCATGCGAAATCGGCAAGTTGGTGCGCAATACCAATGCTCGGGCGATAAGTCAGTAACCGCTTAATCATAGCCTCGGCAAGGCCATTCTGCGAATGAACGTGGGGGACGGGATGTTCTACATCAATCCCAATCGACATGCAATAGTCGTCAAAAGACTTTGACGTAAACTCTCCAAAGATTGTCCAATCTTAATGACGAGATTGGGAAGTCGGGGTGGTTAGCCCGTAACTTGATGATTTGTGCTAGGAGTTTAGCAAATGCGGCGTTTCTTGTGGATAGCGGAGCGACGTGTGACCATCGCGTCGATGCATCAACCGTAACCATAAAATATCTAAATGGTCCGCACTCTGGTTGAATAGGTCCACATATGTCCCCTTGAATTCTTTGTAAGAAGCGAATATTTTGTGTTGAGTCTTTAGCAAAGGACGGAGAGGGTATCAACTTTGCTAGTGAACAGGCTTTACAAAAGCGAATTATGGGCATTAGAAATTGCCACGGAAGCCTCGGGATTTACGAGAGATGCACCGTCAACCTTATCGGGCGTGCGATCTTTAGTCCGGTGATACGGTATCAAGCTCACTCACATCAATGCCGATATCGAGTGGTGCTTCCAATCGTTTCTGGACTTGAAAAGCGGATGACCATGTGAGTTTTTCAAAATGCGAATCATCATGTCGCGTCGTGGTGACCGAGTCGGTCATGCCATAGTTGGTATGCTTGAGAATCACACATTTCGTGACTCACATAGGATTCAATAACCCTTATTGTAGTCGGTATAAACCACTACTTAGACTCATAAGTTTCTCGAGAACGCGGCGTCTTCCGCATTCCGCGCAGTAACACACAAAAATTTTGTCCCATTCTCACAATGTGTATCAAGGTGATAACCGTTGGCACGGATGTCCCTAAAACTTAGCAAGGTTCGGTTTGCTCTTGGGGCATAGAGAGCATTTGTGACATTAATATGCGTACCGTTAGGTAGCAAGAAATGAGTCCCCTCCCTTGAATTACTTGGGAGGAACCAATCATTGTTGTCACTGAGGATATGTATGGCACAATATCCTTGAATAATTGCCTATTCCGAAGAATAGTGTGGGTTGTTCCACTATCAGCAAGGCACTCAATTTCGCCACGAGACATCTACAATAAGACATGAAACTCGATTAGTATTATGTTTAGAGACATAGCGAAAACTCATTTACATCGAGTTTGGGGAAATTCGACCAAGTTGGTTAGGATCAAAGTTAGCACAATCGCTGGAAATAATTTCCGCGCAGCTTGACCTTTGTTCACTAAAACAGCAATAACTTCTTCTTTAAGAAGGCTATGGACGAACGGTCAGTTGTTCTGGAAACTAGACTTCCGTATCTTTCTATCCATAGGTCGTGCAGTTTGTGGATCATTAAACTCAGATCTCAGTGCTCGTTTTAATGTGCTATTTTGGTATTTCCCAATTGTTGAGTGAAAAAGCAAGGTTTAAGCCTTTTTCAAAGGCATTATTTTTGATACAATACTATGGAAATATGGCCATAGGAGCGTTTAGATACTTTAAAACGCATCTTGGTTTACGATTTATATCTCTACTAATGATCCTTTCGGTAACTCCAACTTGGTAGACTTGCAGAGAAAGTAGGAATGTCGATCTGACAAAAATCGTTTAAAAACCACTGATTCCGTTTGAACTCTCAAAGCATAAACAAATACCAAGGAGGATGCGCCTAGTCTTGATCAAAAGTTTTGATGAAATCTTACCAATGTATCAAATTTTTAACCAAGCAATTCGTTGCTAGCAATTATTTTGTGATAAACCAAACATGCTTTGAAGGAAAAATAAAATTCATCTTTGCACAATCACAAAGAATTAAAAGAGTTTTATTCATCATAGCCAACTTTATTACATTCATGAAAATCCAAAGTAGTTCTCGGAAACTAGAAACAAGACAAAACATAACCAAAGCGTAAAACTAGTCAAAGTCGGCAACATCCATATGTTGGTCTTTGTCCGCAATGGTGAGAGGAGGGATCTCGATCTGATCTCAATATGGTTCACCTCCGTATTCTCATTATCTACTTCCATGTAATTCGACTCTTGAGTCAAATATTGTTTATAGTGCTTGTAGTAAGCTTGGATGTTCTTTGGCGCTTTGCAATTGCGGTAAGTATGCTTCTTCGATCCGCAAGTATAGCAATTCCGCCTTCCTTTGGAGTGGTTCCATTCCGGCGGGAGGCGGCCCACGTGGTTGGGTTCCACTAGGTCCGTGGTCGAGCCACCTTGCCTCTTCCACACGTTGGAGCAGCGACCTCGTCTTTTCCCTCGCTTGCTCGAGTCATGCATCCGTGGTGCTTGCAAAAGCGAGTAGCGTTGCCTTTTCTATTTTGTCGTGGTGCTTTCTGTGGGTAGCCCGATTCACTTCCTAATCGGCTTCGTACCCATGGCGCGCATTGCTATTGAGAATAATCTCATGGTGCCTTTCTTTTTCGCGAGGTGGGAGATAAGGTCACTAAAGTTCTTAATTCTCCCTTCCTCATAGGCAACGCGCGGTGATGAGCAATTACACTTGCTCCCACGGAAACGTGTTAAGAGTCTTCTCGATCAAATCTTGATCGACTTCTTGACACCACAAAACCAAGATCAGCGCGAAGATCGAGGATGCTTGATTATAGGCTTCCACATTCGCATAATCCAAAAATCGGATTTGCTCCCACCGAAGTTGCAATCGGGAAGCGCCGATCATGCACATTATTAAATCGTTGTTCGAGTGTGTCCCATAGTTCTTTAGGGGTTTGTAAGTTCATATAACACTTTTTCAACAACGGATGTATATGTCTACGCAAGTACATCAGTGCATTAGCCTTGGTTTCCTCGCTCGGTTCTTGAGCGGTAGGCTCGTTAGAGGAAAGATGGTGGTAGTAAATCTCTTACCGACGAACGCCAAGCGAACGTCGAGACCCACCTATGGTACTCCTTACCACCGGCATGGTCAAGGATGTCGAACCTGGATGAACATTGGAGCTTTGTGCCATCTACAAGATATAAACAAGAGGAAGTTAGTCTTGTTGGATTTTCAGTGACAATGTAAACGGTCACAATCGATGCTTTTAAAAGCGTGTAACATAACCGTTACTCGATTTACTTCCCTTAATTGTTGTTTAGTAAAGTCGACAAAAAAACGGCGATATCAGATCGCACCCAGATACGTGGTGTATGCAACAACCACAAGTATCGACTTTTCAACAATTCCGTGACTCCCCCAGGACCGTCACACAGTTTTCTTCGACACGCAGAGATACCGACTTCTCTCGCGGTCTCATCCACCGCAAAGTAGCGTGGGAGATAAAGAACCCAAAACCCGTGTCCCCAAAAGAAAAATTCCCAAAAAGGAGAGAATTGAAAAGGGACAAGTCAGATAGTTACCTCGATTATAAAATTAGGCACGTGCTGAATCTGTCTTGTGCTTCGATCTACCGGTTGGTACTCGATGCGGCAACGTGAAACCGGAGGCGCAATTTTGACGGCTCAAGATAAGTTGATGTTCGGGTTTTGGTCCGAGAGTCGGAATTAGGTCGGACTAAAGTGGATGGGCTGGTCGGCGACGGGCGGTGGTCGGGCGCGGCGCTGGCAGTGGTTGGCAATGGGCGGCGGCGGTGGCGGCAGTCCGGCGGCGCCTGGTGGCGGAGGTCCGGCGACGGAGGCGGTCCGGTGGCGGTGGTCCGGCGGAGGTGCTGACGTCCGGCGAGCAGGCTCGGTGGGCGAGCACCCGAGGTCCGGCGGAGCCGGCGGCGAGGCAGTGGCGGCGGAAAGAGGTCCGGCGGAGCCGGCGGCAGGCGATGATCGAGGCGGCGTCCGGCCGGTGGCCGGAGCGATTCTGGCGGCGGTCCGGCGGCGGAGTTTCCGGTAGGCCGTTGGCCGATTTTTTTTTCTTTCGCTCGAGCTACGTGCCGATAACGTGTTTGAGGAGAAAAGTAAAGACGCAATCAATCAGATTGATAACAATGAATAGAGGGGCCTTTATATAGGCATTACAAAGAGAGTCTTTCCATACATAGGATTCCTAGTTAAGGTAAGACATCTAACAGTATCCAACTACTTATGGAAGAGTCTAGAACCTACCATAACTCTTATCCCCCTACAACTAGTATTAGGTAAGACACCAATACGGGAAGGATTTCCCGGAACAATTCCAAATTTATTATGTTTTTTATATTCATGGGCTCCTATTAATTTCGAAGTTCGAAGATTCTTTGATCTATATAAAAAGTTCAAGGACCAAAATCTATAAAAGTTTAGTTCAATAACTAGTTGATGAACTCGATATATTAAATCAGGAACTAATATGTATGTTCTCCATCTATTTTAACTCCTCATCACTTTCACCCACGAAAAGGTCCATCATATGGGCGTAGTGTACTCCAACTGAATCGAAATTTTTGAAAGTTTTAAGTTTGGTTCGCTTATTTTTAAATTGAGGTCGGACTTACTTTACCGAATATATATTAATGGTTCACAAGATATTTGAATTTAATCGAATCCAAACAAGTTTGGTAAATATTAATTATTAATTAAATTATTTTTAGTTTATTTTAAAAATAATATAAAAATATTTATAAGAGTGCATAATATATCCACTACAATCTTCAAATAAGTCATTTTAGTCAAATGATCTATATTTATTATAGTTCAAGTATTAGAACTAAAATTAAGTCAGACTATTGCTTAAATTATAGTATGAGTTCCTTCATAATTTAAGAAGCTGAAAATTGTTAAGTTTAAGTTTGGTTCACTTATTGCAAAACTTATAAAATAAATATGAACCCATTTTTATCGAGTGGAACTAAAACAATTTAGTTCATTTACAACCCTAAATGGTTGTTGACATGTATAGTTTTTTGGGTGCAATCTTTTTCCTCTTATATTTTTTTTTTCTTTTTTGATACCGAGGTTCCAAGCTTACACCGGATTAGTTCTCGAGATAACAGTAACGGCTCCACAGAACTGCTACCAGTTAAATCGCGAGATGTGTATCCGGTTCTCAGGTTCTTAAATATCCCCAACTATCGCGCAAGGAGTCGTCCCCCAAGTGATTGCTCCATGCTGGACCCCCTCAAATTCAATTGCAGGGTTCCACCGAGATCTGGCCTCCCACTTGAAACTCTCGATATTTAATTGTTCCACCAGCGTACCCCGGAGGGCTAGGGTCTCTTCTTTAATCATAGACTAAAGAGTCATAAACCCTTAAAAATTCTTATCCTCAGAGGGATTCGAACTCGAGTCTCCCACTTGAAGTGGAAGCCCGTGGCCAGTGAACCAAAGTCACTGATTTTGTTTCTCTTATATTGAGATTATATATAGTGGCTGCCCATGGTTGTCTAGATTTGGTAAAGTCGACATGTAAATCTCTATCGGTGAGGGCTGACTGACCGGCCACCACCACCCCTTCAATTTTAGATATGATGATGAATAATGATACACACACATACAAATGCACACACAAATGTACACCCCTACTTTGTATGGGTTGTACCCTGCGTAGTAGGGTTTGTACCCCTACACAACCCTTACTACCTATAAAGCAGGGTACAACGCAGGGTACAACCCCTACAAAGCAGGGGTGTGCATTTGTATGTGTGTGTGTAGCAGCTTTGTATGATGATTAACAAATAAAGACAATATGTCGAATGGTATATATGTACTTCTTAGTGTGCATTAATAAAAATACAGTATAACTAAGCGGGTGATTTAGACAATTTTTATGTAATATTAGGGGTGCCAAAATATATCGAAATGTCGAAATATCGAATTTGTCGCATCGAAAAATTACCGAAAATACCAAAAAATTCAGTTATCGAATTTTCGGTACACTACCAGAAAAAGGATTTTAGCCGACGACCCGAAAAAAAACGGCCGACGACTTTAAAGTGTCGTCGGCTAAACTTTGCACTTTAGCCGACGACTCGAGTTGCCGTCGGCTAAACAGTTTTAGCCGACGACTTGATCTAGGTCGTCGGCTAAAGTACAACATAGTCGTCGGCTATAGTAAAGAGGTTTAGCCGACGACCTAGATAATGTTTAGCCGATGGAAAAAAAAATGTTTTAGCCGACGACTTGATCTCGGTTGTCGGCTAAACCTTTTCCAAAAAAAAAGGTTTTAGCCGACGACCCAGATCAAGTCGTCGGCTAAAACCCTTTCCCAAAAAAAAAATCACATTTTAGCCGACGGCAAGATCTAGGCCGTCGGCTAAAGCCTTTCGAAAAAAAATGGGGTATACCCGACGACCTAGATCAAGTTGTCGGCTAAACCTCCAAGTGAAAATTATATATAGTTCACGGAACACCAACCCAATCTTGCCCCTCTCCCCGCTAAAGAGCACATTTCTATTTCCGATCCTGTCAGTTATTCCCGAAAAAAGGTTGTGAGTTGCTACTTTGAGTTGTGCTAGCTGGAGTGACGAAGGTTTCTACCGGTTGTTATAATCACCATTTCGATTAAGGTACGTATTTTATTGTATTTTTTATTGTGATTTCGAAACTTTGTATTATTCATGTTGTACATTCGAAAGCTTTTATGAATAACGATTAAGTTTTATGATGATAATCATTATGATTAATTGTTTGTTGTGATTTCATTTATAATTTGAACAATATTAGTTAGTTGGATTAATATTGGAAAATTTATACATTTTAAGGATGGACAAGAGTTGGATTGGGTTACGAAAATGGGACAAGTGTAATGGATGGGATGAAGCAGTTTATGAGATTTGTAAAAGAGCACGACAGTGGTAATACGTTGCACTACTGTCCGTGTAATAAATGTAGATGTCGCAGTGATATGTTTCGTTTTCCATTTGATGAGGTCTGGGAACACCTAAAGAAGAATGGTTTTTGGAGTAAATATACATGTTGGATATACCACGGTGAAGTACCGAATTCTGTTATTCCGTATGATCACGGACAATTTAGTGGTAACGACGGGTTCACCGATCCGAAGAGGAGGTTGATTGATGATGTGTTTGGTTTTTCCGAGACGTTTGTACCAACTGAGCCAATCCCACGACCCCGTAGACCGTTGCCTTGCAATACTGCTGGGCTTGACAGGTACAACAAGCTAATTCAACTCCAACAGACCCCTCTATACCCAGGGTGTAAGATGACTGTTCTTGATTGTGTCATGGAAACGATGAGATTAAAGGTGGAAAACAGATCATCCATCAAGTCTGTAGATGATTACTTGGAGCTTACGAGTAATATGCTTCCACAGGGTCATCATCTTCCTAATACATATACAAAAATGAGACGAATTTTGAAAGATCTTGGTCTTTCCTACATTAAGATCTACGTCTGCATGTATGATTGTGTTCTATTCTAGGGGCATCCTAATGAAGACCTCACGAGATGTCCTGTATGTGATACAGAGAGATATAGGATCACTCCTTCTGGAAAAGAGAAACCGGTGAAGGTACTTTGGTATTTTCCACTAAAGGACAGGTTGGAACGGCTTTTTATGTCTCCTCACACGGCAAAAGCAATGAGATGGCATGCCGAGCCGCACACTAATGACAGGGATACTATGATACACCCTTCGGATGGAGAGACGTGGAAGCATATAGATAGGGAGTATCCAAATTTTTCTACAGATATCCGAAATGTGAGGCTCGGGATTGCATCTGATGGTTTCAACCCTTTTGGTAACATGAGTCTTTCATATACCATATCGCCTGTTGTAGTGATTCCTTACAATCTTCCTCCGTGGATGTGTATGCAGAAGGAGTATAATATGTTGACCTTGCTAGTCCCGGGTCCGGGATATTCGGGAAAGTGTATCGATGTATATATGAGACCTTTGATAGAGGAGCTGAAATTGTTGTGGGAGCAAGGTCATCCCACGTATGACAGTTATTCGTCCAAGACGTTCTACTTGTACGCCATGTGTATCGGCACTATTAGTGATTTTCTTGCATATGGAATGCTGTCTGGATCTGTTATTAGCGGATATAGAGGTTGTCCAGTGTGTTTGAATGCAGATTGTGCTAGGTACCACTGTAAAGGAAAGTTATCCGAATGCGTTATCGGACATGGCTTGAGAGGGAACATGAGTGGCGTATGGATGCTGCAACATTTGATGGCACTGTAGAAATGGACGAGCCACCACGACAGTGGACAGGCGATGAAATACTATCGATTCTTAATGAGTACGATTTTGGTCAGCTTAGCAACCATCCTGATGTGATTGCAGCAACCCCTGAAAGGCCCGACAGGTATAAGTATTGGTCGCACAAAAGTATATTCTGAGAATTGCCTTACTGGTCCAAGTTACTGATAAGAAACTTCTTGGATGTCATGTGTAATACCCGTAATTTCGATTTCCGGTAATTTCTTTTTTTCGACGAAAGTCCATTTTGACGACTTGCTCATGACCGTTTCGTCATTCTGAGAATGATTAATTCTACACTTTTTGACATCCGAGTTTGTTTCGGTGCCATTTTGTTGAGTTCCGTGCTTTTTAGCGACTTTTCCGCACTTGAGTTCGATTCTTGCGAATCTCGTTCAAAACTGCTGTTTCGAGTTTTTCGTAAGTCCGTTTAACTTTGTTAGACGTGTTGTGAACTTCGGTTTGGTTATTCGATCACGTATCGTGATTTTCGGGCGTTTTGGGCCATTTTCATAATTTCCCAAAGTTTGGGGTAATTACTTTCCGTTGTCGAATTTCGAGCCTTCGGGTGGTCGGAATCGTGTTTTCTCTTAGTGCTCGAATTCGTCTTTGCGAGTACTTCGTAACCGTATCTTTGATTCATATTCAGGTTCGGGTTTCGGGGTCGTTCGGGCCGTCGGAGTTGGCCCCGGCCGAGTCATGGTCAGGCGATGCAGGCCCAGTAAGCCTTGGCGAGTTACGGCCGGTAGTGCTCGCGATTACGTCGTAAGGCGATTACGTCGTAAGGCCACGGCGTAACGTCGTGCGCTTCCGGCATTTCTAGGCAGCGAGTTCGGCCATGGCCGGTTACGTACGTAAGCCATGGCCGATTACGTACGTAAGGCGGCCGGCAGGCTGCCTATATAATGCCAGCAGACGTTTTCTTCAGCCATTTCTCACTCGTTTTTCTTCTCTTCCGCGGCTGGGGGTGTGTTAATCATGGAAAGATGTTGTTGGACAATCAATCCATGAAATCTTGGAGTTCATATCATCAATCATCCATCCTATAACATCCTCCGATCTACCGAATCAGGTCAGATTTCCTAGAAATCTAGTTTTGGGGAATTTGGATGTTTTGGTTGTTTTCATCCGTTTAATCTGATTTAACTTAGGATTGTGATGGATTGATGATTATTTAGATGTATTATATCATTTCCTTTATTATTCCATGGTTGGATCGTATTGATTCGTTGTTTTGGTCGAGTTCTTGATCGACGCCTTGAAGTTGTCCGGTAGAATGTCATAGAGGGGTTTTCGGACGTTCTATGATTATTCTTCCTCGTATGATCATTGATTTATTAATTATATGATGTTAGGGTCGAGTTTCTTATGAAGAAACCGTGTTGAACCTTTCCGTTCGTTGTCATCTTCATTTTCGATAGCATCGGGCGTTCCGAAGCTTCCCGATTGAGCTGTGTTCGTCGGAATACTTGCGTGCCGATTTCGAGGCAAGTAAATTGTCCATACTTTTCTTGTTTTGTGGATATGATAATTAGTGATCGTCTAAATGTGGTTGTTTGGTCGTTTAAATTGAACTTTCAAAAGATTCGGTTTAGCCTTGTTAAAGGCTTGCTTTCAAAACGCGTGTGTTTTGTGAATGGTGTAGTTTGTAAATGACTATGTGATTTCTATGGATATGTTTGGTGTTGAAGTTGCACTTGGTATTTCGTGTGGACGTATATTATTTCATTTCAGTGCGTTGTGGTTTGACGTGGTGTTTTGCTAACTGTTTGATGCCTCTGAGTGAATTGTTTGGATATCTTTGTCGCATTGTGCTATGTGTGTGATTGTGTGAATGTGGGCGGGGCCTACGGTGGCACATGGCATGTGATCATGTGGCCAGGATGCAACAAGCAATTGATCCAACCGTGAGAGCCTAAGAAAAACTACGGTGGCACATGCCATGCGATCATGTGGCCAGGATGCAACAAGTGATTGATCCGACCGTGAGCGCCAAAGATAATGTACGGTGGCACATGGCATGCGATCATGTGGCCAGGATGCAACAAGCGATTGATCCAACCGTGAGATGTGTGTGATTTGTTTCGCTAGCCAGCTCGGGAGGGTCCTTCGAGGCCTCGAGTGGGATTTGTGGCTTCGTCCCGGTCCTAGGCGATGCGTGTGTGTGATTTGTTTCGCTAGCCAGCTCGGGAGGGTCCTTCGAGGCCTCGAGTGGGATTTGTGGCTTCGTCCCGGTCCTAGGCGATGCGCGTGCGCGATTATGTTTTGTTGATTTTTATGTCCGTCGAGGACACGTGATGTTGGGCTCTGGCCCTGTGAATTATTGTCGGTTTTCTATTCGCGAAAACAAAACCTTTGGGCTGTGACCCTTGTTGATTTTGGAAAGAGAAGGATTCGGTAATCCCAAATTGTTTTCTATTAAAAACTCTCGATGGCATTTTAAACTGTTTTACAAATTATTTTCCTTTAACTGTGATTTTTCAGTTTTGGAATGTTTACCCAAACTCTTGCCTCGGGAAGTACCTTTCATTGCGTTTGGATCTTTGAGGATTCCTGATTATTGTTATTCGTGGAATATGAATTGTATGGATCGTATTTGCACTTTGTTCTTGCACTAGCAAAACAGTGGAGTTTTGCTAACCCCCGAGTATTCGGGGGGTGGATGTCTGTTTTTGCATTCAGGTTTGGGAGCATAACACAGGGTCGGCACGAAGGATGATGAAAGATGAACGATACTAATCACACGAGGATCCGTATGAGGTCATTGGTTTAGTTATAGTTTATTTTCCGCTGCAGTATTTCTTTCCCGTTGTACGGGAGTGTGTTGTATTCGACCCCTGCGTGGGCATGTATTGTAATTGAGTTGTATGTATTTATTGAAAGACCAAATCGGTCTACTGAGTTATTTTAGCCTTAAAGGTGTCGTTGAGTTGTTTGGTTTTGTTACCAGCCTGGTAGAACCTTGAGGAAAGGTTCTACGGCATGTAATATCCCTGAGCGGATTGGGGGTGTTACATAAATGGTATCGGAGCTTAGGTTGTGGAAACCTAGGCTGTCGGGTTTAGTGGTGTCTGTTGAGTTTTGTCTCGTCGGATTTTGTCTGACTGAGTCGTGTCGCGACGCGTCATCTGAGTTGGTTGGTCGTGATTAGTATCGTGGGGCGATCATCATCTTCGTGCGACCTGTGAATGTAAGTCTCCCTTCTTTGTATTGTGCCTCGTGTGACATGAGATATTTGTTTGATTTTGTGTTAAGTGATGGAACCTTCATGTAGATTCTTGGTTTCGTGATGCATTCGTGTGATTCTCTTATTTCGTTTATATGAGGAGTGTTGTCATTATTTATGTCCTTTTGACTGTGATAATTGACTGTTTGTCTTCCCGGTAAAAGACATGTATTGTCTTGACTTTATACGATTTGATGCGTATATTATAATATGTTTAAACGAATATTGTTACATGAGCATTTTTGGGCATTCTAGCCCGTTGAATTATTTTTGAAAACCTTGAGTATCTTAGAAAATAAATTTCGAGACATACTTTTAAAATGAATCGTTTTCTCGTGGTACTTCCAAGATGCCACAATATGTTTCAAAATTCTTCTACCTCGAGGACCAAAATAATTTGAGACATTTTCAATTATTTAGAAATGCTTTGCTTAGACCCGAGGGTCGAATATTTCTGAAAGTCTTTCACTAAAAGAAAAGTGTCCTCGTTTTATCAAACACAAAATGGTTTTCAAAGTCTCGATAATGGTGTTTATACTACTTTTTGAAAGGTGATACTCAAGAGCAACTAGTGTTTCCAAAATCATTTTTTTTCTTTCCAAAGATGGTTTTTGTTTTTAAAACCTATAACTTCCTACTTGTGGTCGGAAAAGGTGTGGATGATGTTAGTATTGTCGTTAGGGTGTTAACTCTCCGAATTGTGATTGAATTGGTGGTGTGAGCGTAGAGTCATTCGCCACGCATTTTTTGTACTAGCCCTCTATGAGAGGTACGATGTGGTATTTAATGTTTGTCGCCTTGTGGTGAATTGCGTGTTGCCGCACATGTGCGAGCTGTTAGAGCTTGGGTTTGTATGTTTGTGTACATGTGTGATTGTTCATAATATTTGCTAATTATGTGCTGGTTATCGTTCGGGTCGTTGAGATCTCCGAACGGTGACGTCGTTGCTGTGATGTTTGTATGTGTGTTACGATATTCTATTATGCTGAGTGGTTGTTTATTCAGTATGCCGAGGGGCAGAGGTCGTGGTCGTGGTGACCGGATGCGTGATCGGGATCATGCTACCGGTGATGGCATTGGTATTGGTGTTGCTACTATTTTGCAGCAGGTAGCCACTCAGATGACTCAGTTGACTCAGGCAGTTCAGCGTGTTACAGATGTGACCCAGCACACTGGTGCAAATCAGTGGCTTCAAGAAGTGGTTCGTATGAATCCCCTTCGTTTCGCTGGTGCTGCAGATGCATTAGGCTGGGATGGTTGGCTTTTCCAGTTGGAAAAGATATTCGAGGTAGTTGATTGTCCAGAAGAACGTAAGGTACCGGTCGCTCAGTATCTTCTCGACAAAGATGCCGCTAACTGGTGGGAGGTTGTTAAGCCTCGAGATCGTGTTGTCACGTGGGCAGAGTTCCAGAGATTCATGAGAGATGAGTTTTGTCCGGAGCCGATCAGAAATTAGAGGATTAATGAATTCTTTTCAGCGAAACCGCAAGATGTACCGCTGTCTCAAGTTATTATTGATTTTAGCAAACTGCTCAGCTATGTGCAGGATCAAGTAAGGACGGGGGAGGATAAGATCTGTCATTTTAGTAGACGCATCAAGCCGGAGATTCGTCAATACATGGCAGGTCTCACTTGTACTTCCTTGAGAGATTATCAGAATCGGGCGTTAGCCTATGAGCTATCCAGATTATCGACTGAGAATATGTCTAACTCTAAGAAACAGAAGACCGTTGGGAACTTTTCAGGAAATCAGGGGAGTGGGCCCCTTGAGGCTGGGACTTCGTATCGTCATCCCAAGAGGGTTCCTCGATCGCGTGGTCAGAGGAGTGGTACCCCTGCAGTGAGTAACGTGAGCAGCTCGAAGACGTGTTATAACTGTAGTCGAGCGGGCCATACCACGAAGAACTGTCGTTCACCGTTAGTCAGCTATTTCGAGTGTGGCCAGGTGGGTCACCGAGCCGTGCATTGTGAGACGATAACTGAGAGATTTGGGGATCGAGGTGGCGTCTCTGCTCCGAAAGGACACGGAGATGCCTAATGTGGTTTTGAGGATTCGGCGTAGTCCGAATTGGTTGTTGTTGTGTCGAGATTTACACTTTCCGACCGGCGATCGCCTCGGAGATCGGGCGACCTAGCCACTGCGGCGGAGACAGAGAGCTGCCGGCCGCGACAGCGGCTCTAGCATTAGCCCGCAGACAACATGAATCGGCCAACCAAGGTCCCAGGACAAGTCCCGGTGCCGAGCGATCGACATCCAATACGATCATCTCTCGGCGCTGGCGACCGACTTCCGCGACCGACTTATGGGCGATCATCTCTCGGCGCCTTGCCGACCGACCCTTGGTGACCGACTGGTGCGACCCTCGGTGGCGCCGAGGCGACCCTCGGTGTCCGGCTAGAGACGACCGCTTCATGCCGATTAGGGCCGATGGCCATCCGGTCGGCAAAGGCCGAGCCAGGACGGCACCCACGTGCGAGATCCACAAAAGGCGCCGATGCACTGTCACCTACCTCACCTACCAACAGGGCCGCAGACTGCAAAAGGAGCCGACAGACAAGACCTGTGACCACACCGTCACCTACCTCGCCACCGACGAGTCCGCCGAAAGTAACGAAGTGGGACCACCGTGATGACTTAGGACGCTTTGGCTTCTCATTGGACCGCATACCGTCACGCCGGTTGTAGACTTTTCGGACTTTCGCCGTGTGACCTTTAGGACGATCGCCCCATTATATTAATGGCCGAAAGACGATCGCCCGCTAGGAGACAAGGCACCTCAGCCCCTATATATAGAAGGCAGCCTGCACTTGAACTCACTCTCTCTGGCATTCCCGCATTTCACAAGCAAAACACACAGCCCTTGGCTATCTCCAACTCTTGGCAATAGCTATCATTCGGTCCTTCTTCTCCCGGCCCCTCTCATCAAGCAGCCGATCGGCAGGGACGAAGAACACCGAGCTTCGCTCAAGATCCAGATTAACAGAGTCTTTTTACACTCATTGTATCTAGATTTCTCACATTAATACTTGTATCCACGAATATTTGTATTAATAACATCTCGCGAGAGCATTCAAGCCCGGGCCTAACAAACTCGGCAAATCTTGTATTATTTATCTTCTCTCGGAAGTGCTCCCGCAAATTGTTGTTTGTTGTCCGTCTTCCAGCAGTATTAATCTTCGGATAAATATTTTGGGCTGTAATACCCGTACTTTTTGTAAATCTTCTACTCTTGTACTTTGTAATTTTTACGCTCGTATAAGTGTTTGGTAAGCTTATATGGATCTTGGAACTCTTGTCAATTGGATTTACCCCTTTTCTTATTCGGATCGTCGCTGTTTTCGGATCCTTGATGCGATTATACTACCTTCGTGTAATGGGTAGCGCACGCTACGCACACCTTGTAGCGCACGCTAATTTAGTGAGGGTAGCGCACGCTATCCATTATCATTAGCGCACGCTACTAATGTATTGGAGGCGGACAGTCCCGTAGCTACCGGATCGAAAAGGTAGTTCTAGCGTACGCTAGGTGTGACCGTAGCGTACGCTAGATTTTGATGGTAGCGCACGCTACGTTACTAGAGTAACGTGCGCTAAAGAGAGCAGAGTCGGGACGATGAGTTACGGGTCGCACGACTACCGTGTAGCGCACGCTATTAGAAATAATTAGCGCACGCTAAATGAAGTCACTAGCGCACGCTATGAGCAGTGTTAGCGTCGCTAACGAATCGCAGAGGCTACCGGATTGCACAGTGAGCCCGATAACGCGCGCTATTTTTCATGAATAGCGCACGCTAATCCCTATTTAGTATAAATAGGACATTTCCGTTCCCAAATCGTCATTTCTTCCTACCTTCACCTCCTTGGGCGATTCTAGGCGATTCCGGGCGATTTGTGAGGATTTCTTCGAGCTGCAATTATCTAGCAACATCTTTGAGCTTCTAGTTCGGATTTATCAACGTTTAACCCTCTCCACCGCTCCAAATCAAGGTAAAATTCTCACAACCCTAGATTTTCGGAATTTGGGGATTTTCCATCCGATTTCTTCGATCCAGCTTGTTGTTATGTTAGAGTGTATCGATTACGAGTTATCTACCTTGGATACATGTTTTCCTACGGATTTATTGGTATATTTCCGGAGTTCTTGAGTATTTGGGATATTTGATTTGCGATTCACTATCTAAGAGAATTATTTCCGGAACACATGTATCGGGGTAGTAAATTCGAGTGATTCCAACTTATTTTCATACCGATGGGGTTTTGATAATTGAATTACGAACTTGTCTAGGTTCGGAGTTGTCGAATCCTTCAATCTTGGTACCTTGTCGTTTGTACCCTCTCCTCTCGTTTCCAGGCAAGTGATTCTTGTGAAAGTTATGTTCTTAAATGTGAAAAGTAATGCATGTGATTGTGAGAGTTGCTTTCGTTCACTCCGAGAGGACCCGACGGGGTCGAGGAGGGTTCCGCTTATGTCGGTTCCGTGAACATTTGGGTTAGCCACTCCGAGATGATCCGACGGGGTCGAGGAGGGATTCGCGCATTGTCGAGTCCACGGTTAATCAAGAGATATCATCATTTCCAAATATGTTTGGATAATTGTATTTTCCGGAAAATCATTATCATGGCTTTGAATTGGTGCATATGCTTTTATGTATAAGACTTGACATTTCACTTGTAATACTTGCCCTAACCCCTCTCGTTTGGGAAAAATTACTTTTGTGTTTTTCAGGTCCTAAGGAACCATACGAGCGAGCACCGGGACGATACGATGAGTATGGCGAGGCGTGATACTGTGGCTAGAGGTGTTCCATTTTGTTTGGCCGTTGTTCTCCTTGGTCCATTTTATCCTTGTAATAATAAATGGTACTCGAGTACTTTAGG
Source organism: Orobanche coerulescens (assembly GCA_033398695.1). NCBI lineage: Eukaryota > Viridiplantae > Streptophyta > Magnoliopsida > Lamiales > Orobanchaceae > Orobanche > Orobanche coerulescens. The sequence continues at coordinate 65,413,020 of CM065813.1, forward strand.
AAAGTCCTTTTTCCATTGTCGTACAACTTCTTGTATTTCTTCATGGTATTGTTGGTCTGTGGTTGAGCTTCCTTGTTGTATCGAATTTATTGATTCCCAAGTGGATTTTGTCAAATTTAATACGTTGTGAGAGAGATAAGCCTAGTGGGTCCCAGGTCGGGATTTACGGCGCTGTGATATTCTCCGAATATCTCGGGGGGTGTTACAGAATTTGGTGTCAGAGCTTAGGTTTATGGATACCTAGGCTGTCGGATTGTTGGGTCTAAATGTACTATTCCAAGGACACAGTATCATCGCGCTGCCGTCATCTCGTACGACCTGTACTCGTAAGTTCCCTATCTTATTTACCCTCTTCATTCACTCACTATCATTCGATTATGGGACATGAGAAGTCCATATTCTAGACGGCATTGCTTCGAGCTATTCTTATGATTTTACTTACATTTTTCTTTAGAATGTCAACTGGTAGAGGACGTGGACGCGGCCGTGGTCGTGGTCGTGGCCGAGGGCGTGGCGCATCCGGTGGAGCGGCCATGTCCCTCAGCTCGGTAGAAGGCTCAGCTACGCCTAGCTTGTCGGACTCTATTCAACCTAGCACCGGTAGTCATCAGGAACCGTCAGCCAGTCTGGGAACTTCTACAGGGAGCCAACCGGATGTGGGTGTTGCCACCATCTGCGGCAAGTGGCGAACCAAATGGCTCTTTTAACCCCGGTGATGCTTAACCAACCACCTCCTATTACGACAGCCGAGAAGTGGTTACAAGATGTTATTCGTATGCGCCCTCCCCAATTTATTGGTGCAAATGATCCGATCGGCTGGGAAGATTGGATTAATGAGATGAATAAAGTTTTCATGGCCGTGAATTGTCCAGAGGCACGTAAGGTGCCAGTTGCCCAGTACTTCCTATCAAGGGATGCGGCTAGCTGGTGGCAAGCTGTTGCACCTCAGGATCGTGAGGTTTCATGGGAGGAATTGATGGAGGCCGAGTTCTGCCCGTGGCCTGTTCAGGAGGCCAGGATTCGAGCCTTTTATGAAGCTAAACCCCAGGATGTCCCTGTATCTCAGACAATCATTGAATACAACCGTCAACTCAACCATGTGAAAAATCAAGTGAGGGAAGAGAGAGATAGAATTCGTCACTTTGACATGCGTATGAAGCCAAAAGTTCGGCACTATATGTCGGGCTTCGCTTGCGCCACATTGAAGGAGTATCAAGATAGGGCACTAGCCTATGATATGTCCTTCACTACTACCGAAACGACAAGTGAGAGTAAGAAGCAGAAGACCACTGGAAAGTTTTCTAGCGGTAGAGGTGGCAACCAGCGGGGGTCGCAGTCGGCAAGCTATACAACCAAAGGGTCTTCCCGTGCATCGGGAGGTAAACGGAATTTCAGAGCGGGTGCTAATGCGTCCAACCGGGTGGTGACATGTTTTAATTGTGGCCAGTAGGGCCATATTAATCGTGATTGTGGTCTACCCCCATTGAAGTGTTTTAATTGCGGCCAGGAAGGCCACAGAACCATGTACTGCACGGAAGAAGAAACCCCACTTGGAACTCGTGCAATGGCCCTACGCCCGGAACCGAGTGTTAATCGAAGTCATCTACGGTCAACCATCCCGGAGTTACGGTCGGCGAGGCCGTGGTCGATCTGTTAGAGGAGCTCCCGGTCTTTGGTTCGGTGCAACCTCGTGTCTATGAGATGAGGAAAGCTGGAGATCCAGAGGCTACCGTGGCGACAGGTATCATTTCTCTTTTGTCTCATCCAGTTAGAGTGCTTTTTGATTCTGGTGCATCTCATTCGTTCATCTCTTTGGATTGTGTGCGTCGATTGAATATTGAGGGCTTGTCTCCTTGCGAGTCCTTTGTGGTTAAGTTGCCCAGTGGTGATAGAATCGTGGGAGACAAAGAAGTTAGAAATTGTCCGGTGTTAATCGCTGAGAGAGTGTGGTTTTCGAATTTGATAGTCGTAGACATTGTTGATGAAGATCTAATCCTCGGTGATGATTGGCTCGATAGACATGGTGCGGTAATGAATTATCGCACGAAGATCATATCAATGTTAGCCAAAGACGGTACCGAACATCATTTTGCGGGGTACAAGAGGGGATGTCAGAAATTTTTGATTAGTGCCTTGAAGGTGACAAAACTTATTAGAAAGGGCTGTGTTGGGTATTGGTGTTATGCCATGAAAGTCGAAGATGGGAAAGTTGAACTTCCCTCGATTCCTATTGTAAGTGATTTTCCGGATGTTTTTCCAGATGAATTACCGGGACTACCACCAGGGCGGGAAGTTGAATTTACAATTGATTTGGAGTCAGGAGCAACCCCGATTTCTAAGGCACCTTATCGTATGGCACCTTCAGAAATGCAAGAGTTGAAGAAACAACTGGGAGAATTGTTGGATAAAGGGTATATTAGACCCAGTGCCTCGCCATGGGGTGCACCGGTCTTGTTCGTAAGGAAGAAAGATGGTTCACTACGTTTGTGTATTGATTATCGGGAACTGAACAAAGTGACCATTAAGAATAAATACCCTTTGCCACGTATCGATGATTTGTTTGATCAATTGCAGGGAGCCGCGGTGTTCTCGAAAATTGATTTGAGGTCCGGTTACTATCAACTTCGCATTAAGGAATCCGACGTTCCTAAAACTGCTTTCCGTACGAGGTATGGACACTACGAGTTTGTGGTTATGCCTTTTGGGTTAACCAACGCACCGGCGATATTTGTGCAATTGATGAATAAAATATTCATTGAGCATCTTGATAATTGTGTAGTCGTTTTTATCGACGATATTTTGGTTTACTCTCGAGATGAAGAGGAACACGCTCGGCATTTGCGATTGGTGCTGGAGATTTTGAGAACTCAGCACCTCTATGCAAAGTTTTCTAAGTGTGAATTCTGGATAAAGGAAGTCATGTTTCTCGGGCATGTGATTTCAGCGGAAGGGGTTCGGGTAGATCCCCAGAAAATTGAGGCAGTGTTAGATTGGGCTCCACCCAGGAACGTGAAGGAGGTCCGTAGCTTTTTGGGTCTGGCCGGATACTACCAGAGGTTCGTCGAGGGGTTCTCCAAACTTGCTCGACCACTTACTCAATTACTCCAGAAGTCCGAAAGGTTCGAATGGAATGAAGAGAGACAACGGAGTTTCGAAGAGCTGAAAGGGCGCCTCACTACCGCGCCGGTTTTAGCCCTACCTCAGGGAGTCGGTGGGTATTCGGTTTATTGTGACGCATCAGGACAAGGACTTGGGTGTGTACTCTTGCAGCATGATAAGACGATTGCCTATGCTTCACGGCAACTTAAACCGTATGAGCTAAATTATCCTACCCATGATTTGGAATTAGCTGCTGTAGTGTTTGCACTGAAGATCTGGCGTCATTATTTGTACGGTTCTTCATGTCGAGTTTATACCGACCACAAGAGCCTAAAGTATATTTTTAGTCAGAAAGAGCTGAATATGAGACAACGACGTTGGTTAGAGCTGATAAAGGATTATGATCTGGAAATCCTTTACCATCCAGGAAAGGCTAACGTTGTAGCTGATGCGTTGAGCCGGAAGTCGATATCTCTTCATATGCTTGAGGCCCTTACGCCTCAAGTTAAGATCAGACGGGAGTTAATTGAGCAGGGAGTCGAAATTCGGATCCAACGGGTTCAGGGTCAGATGTGTACTCTTGAGGCTATTTCGTCCTTGATTGACGACGTCGGGGAAAAACAGGAGAATGACCCAATGCTTGTTCAACTGAAGGCGGACGTGGAAAAAGGGAAAGCCCCTGGTTTTATGATCCACGAGGATGGCATTTTGAAATTTCAAGGTAGGATTTGTGTTCCGAATGACTCAGAGCTGAGACAGAGAATACTCCGAGAAGCCCATGCTACACCTTACTCGATCCATCCTGGGACGAGTAAGATGTACAAGGATCTTAAAAGAAGTTTTTGGTGGAATAATATGAGGAGAGATATCATCGAGTTTGTGTCAAGGTGTTTGACATGTCAACAAGTCAAAATTGAGCATCAACGGCCGGCCGGGCTGTTGAAACCTCTCCCTATTCCTGAATGGAAATGGGAGGATATTACCATGGATTTCATCACCGGGATGCCGAGGACTAAGTCGGGGATGAATATGATTTGGGTTGTTGTTGACCGATTAACTAAGTCGGCACATTTTCTTGGCATTAAGGACACGTGGGGACCGGAGCGATTGTCCCGGATTTTTATATCGGAGATTGTGAGATTACACGGTACGCCAAAGTCTATTGTTTCCGATCGTGACGGACGTTTCGTGTCGCATTTTTGGAAGACGGTCCATCAAGCCTTGGGCACCGAATTGAGGTTGAGTACTTCCTTCCACCCACAGTCTGACGGTCAGACTGAGCGGACGATCCAGACATTGGAAGATATGCTGAGGGCGTGTGCCCTGGATTGGAGTACCGATTGGGAAGTACACCTACCTTTGATCGAGTTCACTTACAATAATAGCTGGCACGCATCGATCAAGATGGCACCTTTTGAGGCATTGTATGGTAGGCGGTTTAGATCTCCACTTTGTTGGGATGAAGCTTCAGATTTAGTCGGGACGGAACCCGATATGTTGATGGAAACTAAAGAGAAGATTTCCATCATCCGAGACCGACTGTTAACCGCTCAGAGTCGACAAAAATCCTACGCTGACAATCGTCGTCGGCCCTTGGAATTTGATGTGGGTGATCATGTCCTACTCAAAGTATCACCGATTAGAGGAGTCTTCAGGTTTGGAAAAAGGGGCAAACTTAGTCCGAGATATATTGGACCTTTTGAGATTCTCGACAGAATTGGGGAACTGGCCTATCGATTGGCTTTACCTCCAGCCCTTAGCCATGTTCACAGTGTGTTCCATGTTTCCCAACTGAGGAGGTACGTCCCTGACCCGAGTCATATCATTGATTACGGGGACATCGAGATCGCAGAGGATGTCACATTTGAAGAGAAGCCAGTGAAAGTACTAGAGCATCGAGTAAAACAACTCCGGCACAAAACCATACCGTTGGTTAAAGTTCAGTGGTCACGACACGGAGTTGAGGAAGCGACGTGGGAAACCGAAGAGAGCATGCGCACTAGATACCCAGAGTTATTCATTTCTTAAGTTTCGGGACGAAACTTCATTTTAGAGGGGAGGATGTAATACCCGTACTTTTTGTAAATCTTCTACTCTTGTACTTTGTAATTTTTACGCTCGTATAAGTGTTTGGTAAGCTTATATGGATCTTGGAACTCTTGTCAATTGGATTTACCCCTTTTCTTATTCGGATCGTCGCTGTTTTCGGATCCTTGATGCGATTATACTACCTTCGTGTAATGGGTAGCGCACGCTACGCACACCTTGTAGCGCACGCTAATTTAGTGAGGGTAGCGCACGCTATCCATTATCATTAGCGCACGCTACTAATGTATTGGAGGCGGATAGTCCAGTAGCTACTGGACTGGAAAAGGGAGTTCCTAGCGTACGCTAGGTGTGACTGGTAGCGTACGCTAGATTTTGATGGTAGCGCACGCTACGTTACTAGAGTAACGTGCGCTAAAGAGAGCAGAGCTGGGGACAGTAGGTTCTGGACTGGGCACTGACTACCAGGTAGCGCACGCTATTAGAAATAATTAGCGCATGCTAAATGAAGTCACTAGCGCACGCTATGAACAGGTGTTAGCGTACGCTAACGGAACTGGCAGAGGCTACTGGATTGCCTGGTGAGCCCGATAGCGCGCGCTATTTTTCATGAATAGCGCACGCTAATCCCTATTTAGTATAAATAGGACATTTTCGTTCCCAAATCGTCATTTCTTCCTACCTTCACCTCCTTGGGCGATTCTAGGCGATTCCGGGCGATTTGTGAGGAGTTCTTCGAGCTGCAATTATCTAGCAACATCTTTGAGCTTCTAGTTCGGATTTATCAACGTTTAACCCTCTCCACCGCTCCAAATCAAGGTAAAATTCTCACAACCCTAGATTTTCGGAATTTGGGGATTTTCCATCCGATTTCTTCGATCCAGCTTGTTGTTATGTTAGAGTGTATCGATTACGAGTTATCTACCTTGGATACATGTTTTCCTATGGATTTATTGGTATATTTCCGGAGTTCTTGAGTATTTGGGATATTTGATTTGCGATTCACTATCTAAGAGAATTATTTCCGGAACACATGTATCGGGGTAGTAAATTCGAGTGATTCCAACTTATTTTCATACCGATGGGGTTTTGATAATTGAATTACGAACTTGTCTAGGTTCGGAGTTGTCGAATCCTTCAATCTTGGTACCTTGTCGTTTGTACCCTCTCCTCTCGTTTCCAGGCAAGTGATTCTTGTGAAAGTTATGTTCTTAAATGTGAAAAGTAATGCATGTGATTGTGAGAGTTGCTTTCGTTCACTCCGAGAGGACCCGACGGGGTCGAGGAGGGTTCCGCTTATGTCGGTTCCGTGAACATTTGGGTTAGCCACTCCGAGATGATCCGACGGGGTCGAGGAGGGATTCGCGCATTGTCGAGTCCACGGTTAATCAAGAGATATCATCATTTCCAAATATGTTTGGATAATTGTATTTTCCGGAAAATCATTATCATGGCTTTGAATTGGTGCATATGCTTTTATGTATAAGACTTGACATTTCACTTGTAATACTTGCCCTAACCCCTCTCGTTTGGGGAAAATTACTTTTGTGTTTTTCAGGTCCTAAGGAACCATACGAGCGAGCACCGGGACGATACGATGAGGACGGCGAGGCGTGATATTGTGGCTAGAGGTGTTCCATTTTGTTTGGCCGTTGTTCTCCTTGGTCCATTTTATCCTTGTAATAATAAATGGTACTCGAGTACTTTAGGAAAGTCCTTTTTCCATTGTCGTACAACTTCTTGTATTTCTTCATGGTATTGTTGGTCTGTGGTTGAGCTTCCTTGTTGTATCGAATTTATTGATTCCCAAGTGGATTTTGTCAAATTTAATACGTTGTGAGAGAGATAAGCCTAGTGGGTCCCAGGTCGGGATTTACGGCGCTGTGATATTCTCCGAATATCTCGGGGGGTGTTACATGGGCAACAACAATTGGCGCTAGAAGGAGGGAATCTAACCCTCAAATTTTTATACCTACCGTCCCGAAGAACACTCATTGTTCTCGGGGCAGATACTTGAAGTGACACTCACTGCACTTCAAAGAAACCTTTCAGAAATCATGTCTTCCGCCTCCGCGTCGAAAGCGGCCCGGCGGCCCGGCGGACCCCTGTTCCGTCCCAGTCCGAGCCACATCCGATGGTGGAAGGCAGTCGCCGCGGTCAGAGACGCTCGATCCCATCCCTGGACGGCGGCCCAAGCCTCTCGCTCGATCAGCTCCGAACCAAGGAACAGATCGACGAGGTCATGGCCGTCCTACAGGAGCGACGGAGTGCTCTCGACGCGCCTCCTGCTATCACCCCCTCGGCCGCCCGCCGGAAGTCAGCGGAAGCTCAAGGCGTGCGGCCGAGCGATCGTCGGGAGGCTCTCGTCCGCAAGAGGAGGCGCTCGCGCCGGGGCACCTCTGTCTTGATCGCACAGGCGGTGACCCGACACAGCGGCCAAGGCGATCGACCCAGCTACGAGACGACGGAGTTTGAGTCCGTCACCAGGAGCTCGGCCTACCCGTCTCCCAGAAGGCAGCCCAGCCGTCTGGCTCCCCCTCGCCAAATTGCCGAGGTCGGCAGCAGCGGAGTCCGGAGATCGGTACACGATCGCCTCGGCTCCCGCTCCCAAAGCCGATCAGCGAGCGACCGAGCCACGGCGATGGATGCGATGCAATGTCAGATCGACGACATGAAGGCGCTCCTGCAATCCAGGGCAGGCGCCATGGAGACGATCGCCGAGCCAAGCGAGCCGCTCGCGATCGACATCGAGCTCGCCCCCGTGCAGCACAGGATCGCTCCCCCGCAAACACCCGTGTACGAGGGGCGATCGGACCCCCAGACGCACCTGAGGAAGTTCAACATCTACATGACCGGGTGTGGGTCTTCAGACGCGACTAGATGCCGAATGTTCCCTCTGACGCTGGACGACCTCGCCCACAGGTGGTACGCCTCGTTGCCGCCTCGGTCCATTGGCTCTTTTAACCAACTGGCGCACGTCTTCACGGAGTACTTCGCCACCAGGGTCGTCCGGCCAGAAGGTCCCCTTCGCATGATGCAAATCAAGCAGGAAGAAGAGGAGTCCGACTCGAACTACATCGACCGGGTAGACGTGATCATCCTCAACGGTGAGCCCGTAAGCGATGAGACCGCCCTCTACGCCGTCCTAGGAGGATTTCAGGGCTTTTCGCCTATGTTCAGGCATCTCACAAAGACCCAACCTACAACCTACGCGGCCTTCTGGGCTAGAGCCGCAGATTTTCTGGCCAGGCAGAGGTTTCTTCTTAGCCTGTGAGCAGCGCGATCGGCGCCCGGACGACGATCTCCCGCCCGATCGCCGATATCGACCTACGAATAAAGCGATCGGCAGCCGAGCGACGATCACCAGTCTTCCAGCCCGATCGCCGATCAGCACGCTACATCATCAGCAACCCGGAGGACACGATCGCCCTCTACAGTCCAGCATCTAACATGACGGACTAAGGCATAAGATCGCCTCCACCGCACATCATAAAGCCATGGTCCTGGTAGTCGATGGAACCGGCTGCTTCGGCCATGCAAGGTCCCTTTCGGCCGAGATCGCCCGCCCTTCGTTTAAATACGAGGCCGGCGTAGTCTGAGGGCTCTCCAAATTTAATCAGTGGACACGTGCCACAACCCCCGTCTCAACGTACACCGTCGAGGTTCGCCACCTTCATGGTGGGCCGAGGTGGAAGCAGAGTTAACAAGCCGCGGGCGTGGAGTTGATTCATCCGACGCTGCCCCGCGCAAGGACTCCTCTAACGAGACCGCACGCCCTTCGTTTAAATACGAGGTGAGGCGCAGCCTAACAGAGGACCCTCATAATAAAGTGAGTCACGAGACACTCAATGTCTTCGCGCACCAAGACACGGTCATAGAGTCGGTCCATCGAATTCCGCGACTGTGCACGATTCCTCAAACAAGCGAAACCATCAAGTTTCCGAGGGGAATCGGCCAATGTTGTTTTTGCAGGTACAAGACCGAAAGATAGCTAGCCAATCGACCATGATAGCCCAAGTCCGAATCATAAGTCAGCTCAGCAAGATCGCCCGTCCTCATCCTTACACGATCGCCAGCAAGAACCACCTCGCCCCATGTCTTCAACATAGGAGCAAGCTGGGGGGCAATTGTTGTGTCGAGATTTACACTTTCCGACCGGCGATCGCCTCGGAGATCGGGCGACCTAGCCACTGCCGAGCAGCCGAGACAGAGCTGCCGACCGGCGACCAGGCGGCCTAGCATTAGCCCCGCAGACAACATGAATCGGCCAACCGAAGGTCCCAGGACAAGTCCCGGTGCCGAGCGATCGACATCCAATACGATCATCTCTCGGCGCCTGGCGACCGACTTCTGGCGACCGACTTATGGACGATCATCTCTCGGCGCCTTGCCGACCGACCCTTGGTGACCGACCAGTGCCGACCCTCAGTGACTGGCCGAGGACGACCCTCGGTGTCCAGCTAGAGACGACCGCTTCATGCCGATCAGGGCCGATGGCCATCCAGTCGGCAAAGGCCGAGCCACAGGACAGCACCCACGTGCAGATCCACAAAAGGCGCTGACAGACCTGTCACCTACCTCACCTACCAACAGGGCCGCAGACCTGCAAAAGGAGCTGACAGACAAGACCTGTGACCACAGCCTGTCACCTACCTCGCCTACTGACGAGTCCGCCGAAAGTAACGAAGTGGGACCACCTGTGACAGTACTTCCGGACGCGTGCTGGCTTCTCATTGGACCGCACAGCTGGCTGCCGGTTGTAGCCTTGGACTTTTGGCAGACTGCCCATGTGACCTTTAGGACGATCGCCCCATTATATTAATGGCCGAAAGACGATCGCCCGCTAGGAGACAAGGCACCTCAGCCCCTATATATAGAAGGCAGCCTGCACTTGAACTCACTCTCTCTGGCATTCCCGCATTTCACAAGCAAAACACACAGCCCTTGGCTATCTCCAACTCTTGGCAACAGCTATCATTCGGTCCTTCTTCTCCCGGCCCCTCTCATCAAGCAGCCGATCGACAGGGACGAAGAACACCGAGCTTCGCTCAAGATCCGGATTAACAGAGTCTTTTTACACTCATTGTATCTAGATTTCTCACATTAATACTTGTATCCACGAATATTTGTATTAATAACATCTCGCGAGAGCATTCAAGCCCGGGCCTAACAAACCCGGCAAATCTTGTATTATTTATCTTCTCTCGGAAGTGCTCCCGCAAATTGTTGTTTGTTGTCCGTCTTCCAGCAGTATTAATCTTCGGATAAATATTTTGGGCAACAACAGTTGTGATTGTTCCTTGTGAATCGTTTTGTACTTATTTTCTGTTTTCTCGACTGTGCGTGTTTCCTTGTAATAGGTGCTTTGTGTTTTGTGATTGTTCGGATAATGGACTTGATTGTACTATCTGTTTTATGACGCTTGTCACTTGTTGATTTTATTATGTCTCTACCGGTGGCGTCGTGTTGGTCGTCGTGGAGCGTGTTTTCACGTCGTATATTCCTTTGCATTGCTTGTAACGTTTCGCCGTCGGGCGCGAGTTTTCGGCTTTTGTGTATCTCGTCGAGTTTTCCTGGCGTGGATATTGCTTCTCCCTACTTGTTTTAAGTTTCGAGACGAAACTTCTTTTAAGGAGGGTAGAATGTAATACCCGTAATTTCGATTTCCAGTAATTTCTTTTTTTCGGCGGAAGTCCATTTTGACGACTTGCTCATGACCGTTTCGTCATTCTGAGAATGATTAATTATACACTTTTTGACATCTGAGTTCGTTTCGGTGCCGTTTTGTTGAGTTCCGTTCTTTTTAGCGACTTTTCCGCACTTGAGTTCGATTCTTGCGAATCTCGTTCAAAACTGCTGTTTCGAGCTTCCCGTAAGTCCGTTTAACTTTGTTAGACGTGTTGTGAACTTCGGTTTGGTTATTCGATCACGTAGCGTGATTTTCGGGCATTTTGGGCCATTTTCGTAATTTCCCAAAGTTTGGGGTAATTACTTTCCGTTGTCGAATTTCGAGCCTTCGGGTGGTCGGAATCATGTGTTCTCTTAGTGCTCGAATTCGTCTTTGCGAGTACTTCGTAACCGTATCTTCGATTCGTATTCGAGTTCGGTCGTTCGGGCCGTCGGAGTTGGCCCCGACCGAGTCATGGCCGGCGATGCAGGCCAGGCCGGCACTAGCCGAGTTACGGCCGGTAGTGCTCGGCAGTTACGTACGTAAGGCCGGTTACGTATGTAAGGCCCTGGCCGGTAACGTACGTAACATTTCCGGCATTTCTAGGCAGCGAGTTCGGCCATGGCCGGTTACGTACGTAAGCCATGGCCGATTACGTACGTAAGGCGGCCGGCAGGCTGCCTATATAATGCCAGCAGACGTTTTGTTCAGCCATTTCTCACTCGTTTTTCTTCTCTTCCGCGGCTGGGGGTGTGTTAATCATGGAAATATGTTGTTGGACAATCAATCCATGAAATCTTGGAGTTCATATCATCAATCATCTATCCTATAACATCCTCCGATCTACCGAATCAGGTCAGATTTCCTAGAAATCTATTTTTGGGGAATTTAGGTGTTTTGGTTGTTTTCATCCGTTTAATCCGATTTAACTTAGGATTGTGATGGATTGATGATTGTTTAGATGTATTCATTTCCTTTATTATTCCATGGTTGGATCGTATCGATTCGTTGTTTTGGTCGAGTTCTTGATCGACGCATTGAAGGTGTCCGGTAGAATGTCATAGAGGGGTTTTCAGACGTTTTATGATTATTCTTCCTCGTATGATCATTGATTTATTAATTATATGATGTTAGGGTCGAGTTTCTTATGAACAAACCGTGTTGAACCTTTCCGTTCGTTGTCATCTTCCTTTTCGATAGCATCGGGCGTTCCGAAGCTTCCCGGTTGAGCTGTGTTCGTCGGAATACTTGCCTGCCGATTTCGAGGCAAGTACCTTGTCCATACTTTTCTTGTTCTGTGGATATGATAATTAGTGATTGTCTAAATGTGGTTGTTTGGTCGTTTAAATTGAACTTTCAAAAGATTCGGTTTACCCTTGTTAAAGACTTGCTTTCAAAACGCGTGTGTTTTGTGAATGGTGTAGTTTGTAAATGACTATGTGATTTCTATGGATATGTTTGGTGTTGAAGTTGCACTTGGTATTATGTGTGGACGTATATTATTTCATTTCGGTGCGTTGTGGTTTGACGTGGTGTTTTGCTAACTGTTTGATGCCTCTGAGTGAATTGTTTGGATATCTTTGTTGCATTGTGCTATGTGTGTGATTGTGTGAATGTGGGCGGGGCCTACGGTGGCACATGGCATGTGATCATGTGGCCAGGATGCAACAAGCGATTGATCCAACCGTGAGAGACTAAGAAAAACTACGGTGGCACATGGCATGCGATCATGTGGCCAGGATGCAACAAGTGATTGATCCGACCGTGAGCGCCAAAGATAATCTACGGTGGCACATGGCATGCGATCATGTGGCCAGGATGCAACAAGCGATTGATCCAACCGTGAGATGTGTGTGATTTGTTTCGCTAGCCAGCTCGGGAGGGTCCTTCGAGGCCTCGAATGGGATATGTGGCTTCATCCCGGTCCTAGGCGATGCGTGTGTGTGATTTGTTTCGCTAGCCAGCTCGGGAGGGTCCTTCGAGGCCTCGAGTGGGATTTGTGGCTTCGTCCCGGTCCTAGGCGATGCGCGTGCGCGATTATGTTTTGTTGATTTTTATGTCCATCGAGGACACGTGATGTTGGGCTCTGGCCCTGTGAATTGTTGTCGGTTTTCTATTCGCGAAAACAAAACCTTTGGGCTGTGACCCTTGTTGATTTTGGAAAGAGAAGGATTCGGTAATCCCAAATTGTTTTCTATTAAAAACTCTCGATGGCATTTTAAACTGTTTTACAAATTGTTTTCCTTTAACTGTGATTTTTCAGTTTTGGAATGTTTACCCAAACTCTTGCCTCGGGAAGTACCTTTCATTGCGTTTGGATCTTTGAGGATTCCTGATTATTGTTATTCGTGGAATATGAATTGTATGGATCGTATTTGCACTTTGTTCTTGCACTAGCAAAACAGTGGAGTTTTGCTAACCCCCGAGTATTCGGGGGGTGGATGTCTGTTTTTGCATTCAGGTTTGGGAGCATAACATAGGGTCGGCACGAAGGATGATGAAAGATGAACGATACTAATCACACGAGGATCCGTATGAGGTCATTGGTTTAGTTATAGTTTATTTTCCGCTGCAGTATTTCTTTCCCGTTGTACGGTTGTGTGTTGTATTCGACCCCTGCGTGGGCATGTATTGTAATTGAGTTGTATGTATTTATTGAAAGACCAAATCGGTCTACTGAGTTATTTTAGCCTTAAAGGCGTCGTTGAGTTGTTCGGTTTTGTTACCAGCCTGGTAGAACCTTGAGGAAAGGTTCTACGGCGTGTAATATCCCTGAGCGGATTGGGGGTGTTACATCATGCACATTGAAAAGAATGTTTGCGAAAGTGTGGTTGGGACAACCTTAGGTTGGGATGGAAAGACCAAAGACGGGCCAAAAGCACGCAAAGGTTTGGAAGAAATGAGCATAAGAAAACATTTGTGGTTGAAAACTGTCAAGTGGAAAACAAAAAATGCCTAAGGCAGCTTACACCATCACTGCCGAGCAGAGAACTGAGATATTTTGCTGGATAAAGACTGCTAGGTATCTTACCGGGTATGCTGGAAATATAGGAAGATGTGTTAATTTCAGGGAGAACAAGTTAACTGGTTTGAAGAGTCATGATTGTCATATCCTACTCCAACGCCTATTTCCGGTATTTATTCGACTATACTTACCAAAACAGGTGGTCGAGCCGTGTGTTGCATTGTCAAGATTTTTCCAGAAATTATGTACGAGAGAAGTGAAGAGATCTGATTTGCTTAAAATGCAAGATGAGATCATATATCTTGTGCAAGTTTGAGCGAATATTTCCTCCAAACTTTTTTGACCTCATGCCTCACCTCATGATCCACCTTCCCCGGAAGTTATTGGTCACTGGTCCAGTGCACTACACGTGGATGTACCCAGTTGAATGGTAACATAATTTTGTATGATATATATATATATATATTGTCAAATTAAGTATGATTTCTAACACAATGACAATATTACAGGCAACTCGGTGATTACAAAGACTCTGTGGCCAATAAGTCTGCACCGGAAGGATGCATTGCAGAATCTTACCTTGCGTCGGAGTGTATTACGCATATCAAGTTGTATTTGGGCACCTTAGAGCCCCCTTCCCGCTCTATTCCAGCAGATAAAATACAATTCAATCTATTTATCATATCCACTGAGGTTGATGTCTATGGGAGGTTGCCAGGAAGACAATTAGACCCGTACGAATCATGAATTGCACATTGATGGATATTGCTCAATTGTCCAGAAGTTCAGTACTGGAAAGACATCCACTTGTCATGCGATATGGTGCGAGGTGACACTAGATTCCACAATGACACTTTTGCCGATTATTTTAGAGAATGGGTACGTATACATTCAGTTGATATTGATTTTGGACTTAAGATATTTTTTTTACATAAAAAGTTTATTTACGACAGATGACACACATACAAGATGACGGACACCCTAACTGGTCGCGTGAACTTATGCTTCTTTCTATGAAGCCGGTTATGTCAAGAATTTATTCGATGGCCAAAGTAAACGGTGTCACATTCGTATGCCTTGAGAGAGACCAAAAAAGAAGATGTCAAAATTCTGGGGTTATGATAGATGGTGGATATTACGGTGTTCTTTTGGAAGTGGTAGAACTAATTTACGGGGATGGCATGACAATTTACTTGTTTAAGTGTCGATGGTACGACACCAGTCTTGGAACCGATATGCAAGACGACTACGAGCTGTTATCTGTTGACACTTCCACTTCATGGTATGAAAGTGATCCTTTTGTATTTGCTACATCAGCAAAGTCGATGTATTATTTGGACGACTTGGTGAAGAAAGGCACATGGAAGATAGTGAACGTTGTGACAACGAGGAATATTTATAGTGCTGCTACACTGGGAGAAACAACAGGTACTGATGACGATGATGCTTATCAAGAGCCAAATACAGCAAATATTCCACCATCAACGACAATTACAATGAATAATGTTCCTGAAGGACGAGTCGTCCGACTCCGTGGTGATGCTCGCGGGTACGTTGATACAAACGAATTACTTGAAAATTCTGATGATGATAATGTGGACGACTTGAGGCATATGTTATCGGATATCAACTCATATAATGAGACAGACTGTAGTGATGACTCAAACTATGAGCCATAAATTTAGTAGATGTATATTTTCATATGTTAAATATAATTAAAAAAATAGTAATAATAATAATCATAACATTAATATAATATTAATAATATTATTAAAAAAAATCGGGAGGTTTAGCCGACGACAAGATCTACATCGTCGGCTAAAGTTTTTTTTAAAAAAAATTATACTTTAGCCGACGACATTCGATAGTCGGCTAAACTCAACAATGACCCGATGTAGTCTAACACGGTGGTCGTGCATACTGATGTGTTTTCACTTTCAGGCGGTGCGACACGGCCCGTGTCTCTGACACGGTCTACTAAATTTTTTTTTTAAAAAAAAAGGTTATACTTTAGCCGACGACTCTATCTATGTCGTCGGCTAAACAGCCGACCGTGTCAAATGACACGGCCCGTGTCGCACCTGCCCAGAAAGTGAAAACACGATGTATGCCTGATCCGACCGTGTTAGACTACACGGTCGGGTCATACTGGGCTTTAGCCAACGACTATTGGACTGTCGTCGGCTAAAGTAAAATATTTTTTTTAAAATACTTTAGCCGACGACGTAGATCTTGTCGTCGGCTAAACCCCCTACATTTTATACGTTTTCTCCTTCCCAACTTGTATTATTTTCTCCTTCCATCACCCACCCCGATCGCCCGTCACCTAGCCGTCGCCCGCCGATCGTCACCCAGCCCCCAACTGCCCGTCACCTAGCCGCCCGTCACCTAGCCCCCGTCCCGCCGATCGTCACCCAGCCCCCAACCCCCGTCACCAAACCGTCACCCGCCCGTCCGCCGTCCCGCCGCCTGTACGAGCCCCAGTCCCGCCGCCCGACCGACCGATGCCCTCCGCCTGCCGTCCGACCGCCTCCCGACAGGTAACCCTTTTCCTTATTTTTTTTATTTTGTTTGTTGAATTTATTGTATTTGTTTGATGAATTTATTTAGATTATGTGATAAATTAGATAAATTATTTAATGAGTTGTGATGCAATATTTGATGAATTTAGTATTTTCAATATTTTGTGTTTAATGAGTTGTGAATTTGATGAATTTGTTTGAGGAAGAAGGGATTGTATAGCCGGCGTTAATCGAAAGATAAACGTGGTATGGCATTGATAATTACTGTTGTGTTGAGTTGTGAATTTGATGAATTTGTTTAGATTATTTGATGAATTAGGTAAATTGTGTAATGAGTTTTGATGAAATATTTGATAAATTTGTTTGAGGAGGAAGGAATTTTATAGCCGGCGTTAATCGAAAGATTAACGTGGTATGGCATTGATAATTACTGTTGTGTTGAGTTGTGAATTTGATTTATTTGTTTAGATTATGGATAGAATAAAGAAAGCGTTGGGGAAGAATTCGACAAAGTCGACCACTCCCGATTCGGGGGAGAGTTCGGCAGCCTCTAGTAAGGCAGATCCCGCTACACTATACATATCTCAGAGCAGCATTCGTGCCCGCCAGATACTAGAAGCTACCGGCATGAACGCTGATGAGTTTTTTAGGGCGACAGATGAGCCCGCTGCACTAGCGCGGCGTTTATCCTTTCAGACACCACGGTCGACCCCCTTGCAGCCGGAGACTCATATGCCTCCCATCCACCGACCCACGTCTAGCCCTCACACATCAGGAGATGTACGGAGTTCCTCGTCCGCGGTGCCCCACGGTCCGCCGACGACTCTATTCATGCCTCCGATGGTTCCGACTAGTCCAGAGGTCGATGAGACGGGAGTCCGAGTTCCCGTTCGATTGATTAGCCCTGACGAGGCGTACGTCTATGAGTCTTGGCCAAACAACATGTGCTGGCGGAGTTGTCGGGTTTCGAAGATGAAACTGTACGAGGAGATAGAGAGGGAGAAGGAGAAGGGAAAAAATGTAGTCGAGGAGGAGAAGAAAAAGAAGAAGACTCGTGGCCCAGCAAAGGGCCTGGCGCTCGACTCGTACCTAAGTAAGCATGGTCGTTACGAGATTCCTCTAGACAGATACGGCCGGCCGGTGATGTCTTCTGACGCTGCGGCGTCATATAGCCGTAATGTTGGCTTTGTCATTCGAGAGAGAGTCCCCATTTTGTGGCCCGATTGGGGGGACGTGCCGCAGTGTGTGAAGGATGCTTTGAACAATGCTATGTCGGTAAGTTAATAAATATTTAATAAGTGTTTCTCAATCAACACGTAGTTCTTCAAAATGCAATATGTGATGTTTTTAAATTATTGCGTATTTATGCTGTTCATAGGTGTGGTTTGTCATTCCCGACTCTCTACTACGTACTTGGTGTGACGAGGTGCAGTCTACCAAGTAAGTTATTTTAATTTATTTTGTATCTACATTGTTTGCGTAATTTTTTTTTTCTTACGAATAATATATGTTGTGCAACGTGTGTTATAGGTACAAATCTTGGAAAAATGAGATGCACATGTTCTGGACAGCCTGAGGTGATACCCGAGAGGCTACCCCGGAAGAATTCAAGTTCCGGAGTACGAGTGGAAGTGGCTACGCGCCCATTTTCGCGACCCGGAGTTCATGGTATTGTAACACCCCCAAATCCTATTGGGTTATTACAGTGCCGTGGACCCCACGCCAGGAGATCCACCAGGTGAACATGACTAAAATACATTAAATTAAATAACAAGGGAAAATCATAGTCCCTACCATGATATCCGACACAATATTCCGATAAGGAATTTCAACGACAACGATGGGCCTACATGGCCAAAAATAAAATACAACAACATCCACGAGCATCTGCTCGGGTAATACATAATGACAATGACTGACAGACTGAAGAACACTCCAACTGACTGACCAACATGAACTACTCGGACTAGTATCGCTCGAATGCCTCGTCGCCATCATCATGCCCCTGTGTCTCAACTCTCTCCTCGCAAGCACCTAAAACATGAAAACATGTTCCGCCCCCACGGGGTCAATCATCCAGATAATGAATATCAAATACATGTATAACATGATATGCATCCAAAGGCAGAATGAAACGGTACAATAATAATAATAATACGAGATGCTCACAAACCAATGTAAGAACCGAGCATTCGTGAAACACTATGCCCACGGCATACTATTAATACCTGCTCGACAGGTTAGAACATAAGTGCCCAACGGCGAATCATAATCACAGAGTACCACAATGGATTACACAACATGAACCAAACCAGAACTGAATTAAATATGAACCACAATGCCCGAAGGCTCCAATGAAATTACCAAGACAATCACAAAGGCTTGAAAACCATTCAGCCGAAGCTGTCAAATATCACAATCACATGAAGCCAAAACAGCCCGAAGCTGTATCGATTAGGGCCGAAGCCACGGCACGAAGCCGTATCACAATTAGGGCCGAAGCCACGGCACGAATCCGTATCAAAATTAGGGCCGAAGCCACGGCACGAAGCCGTATCACAATTAGGGCCGAAGCCACGGCACGAAGCCGTATCACAATTAGGGCCGAAGCCACGGCACGAAGCCGTATCACCATTAGGGCCGAAGCCACGGCACGAAGCCGTATCACCATTAGATAGTGTGCTACCTTGAGTCGGCCAACACGATAATGATGACTCACGGATGGGCATTGTACTCGACAGTCCCAATTCAATACCTCGATTGCCTTAGAATGGCCAACCGATAACAATGATGCAGCGGATGATTCAATACCTCGATTGCCTTAAAACGGTAAATCGATAACAATGATATGATGAATAGTTGAACACCTCGATTGCCTTAGAACGGCTAATCGATAACAATGATACGAAGGATGTCTCGGCACCTTTAATCGGTTACCGACAACGAAGAAGAGAAATGAATACGTCAACGCCTTTAATCGGCCAAAACAACATCAAGGACAAAACTCCAACATTAATAGCAATGATTACAACGACGTCTTAAATCGACAATAATATCAACAACAATGATCGATACATCGATACCGCGAACCGGTGATCGATAATAACATTAACAACGAGTATCACAATGCCTTGAACCGGCCATTAACGAACAATAAAAACATTTGGCATAATTGCCGAAAGGTATCGTATCGAACGATCTCTTAATATCAATGAATTCATGAAGAGACTAAGTCTCGGAATGATACAACACATTCATACACATATATGATAACATTAATCTCATTGACTAGTACAAGTATAAAACTTGCCTCAACCGAAGGCGATGAATCCTTCCACGAACAACGAACGACGTCGTCCGATAAAAACAAGTACTCGAACCACCTTGAATGAAATACAATTCATTCAATAACACAATATCAATCGAAATCAACATAACGACCGAAAGAAACTCTTTGAGACATTTAATCGAACACTAAATGTTCAAAGTTTCTCAAGAGCCTAAAAATCATCAATCGGGTTGAACGAATCGAAAATATGGATATACAATCCATAGAACATGATTAATAATGTTTACTAACATCAACCGATTCATCAAAATCGGACTAGAATCGAAAATCAAGAACAAATCTCGAAAAATCCAATCCTAGGAGATTTCAAGAAATTACCTCGATCCGACGAAGAACAATGATTTGATGATGATATAATCGATAAGGATCCTCAAAAACGCTTAGAAATCGAGTGGAATCGACCAAAAACTCCATTTCCCGATTTTTCCCGTCGCCAGCCGCACCCGGGTGCAGAAAAGTGATGAAATGAAGGTCTGGCCCGTCCCTGGCCTATATATGGCCGACAGGTTACGGCCGTAACCTGCAGGGCCTTACGGCCGTAACCGGCATTCGTCAAAACCATGCCCAGCGCCTGCCGATCGCTTACGGCCATAACCAACAGGGTCTTACGGCCGTAACTCGGCACTTACGGCCGTACCCGGCAGGTCCTTACGGCCGTAACCGACATTCGTCAGAAGTCGGCACCAGCACCGTCTGGCCAGTAACTCTCGGCCCTTACGGCCAGAATCGCATTAAATCGAGGCCATGCATGCCGATCACTTATGGCCAGAATCGCACCTTACGGCCGTAACTCGCCAAAGCGAGCGGCCTAAATCAAGCGTGCGGCCGTGGCTCGGCCGTGGCCACTCCGACGGCCCGGACGACACCGAAACCCGAACTTGAATATGAATCGAAGATACGATTACGAAGTACACGCAAAGACGAATCCAAGCGCTAAGAGAACACACGATTCCGACCACCCGAAGGGTCGAAATTCGACAACGGAAAGTAATTACCCCAAACTTTGGGAAATTACGAAAATGGCCCAAAACGTCCGAAATACACGATACACGATCGAAACACCAAGACAAAGCTCGCAACATGAATAATAACATTAAATGAACTTACGAGAAAATCGAAACAACAGTTTCGGACGAGATTCGCAAGAATCAAACTCAAGTGCGGAAAAGCCGTTTAAGAACACGGAACTCAACAAAACGATATCGAAATGAACTCGGATGACAAAAAGTGCAGAATTAAATATTCTCGGAATGACGAAACGGTCATGAGAGAGTCGTCAAAACGGACTTCCGCCAAAAAATGAAAATTATCGGAAAATCGAAATTGCGGATATTACATACTACCCCCCTTAAAGGAAGTTTCGTCCCGAAACTTAAAACAAGCAGGGAGAAGCAATATCCCGCCAGGAAAAATCATCGAGATACACACGAACAAGAATGATCACAATGAATGATAATGAATCGAAATCCAACAAGGATCAAGAATGACTCACCGGTGTGAAATGATAACGCAATGAGTGATAGCTCAAATGAAATGATTGGAACCATTGTTCCCCTTGAAGGTAATGATTAGTTTGATAATTATAAGTCTCAACGTGATTGATATATGATGAATGACTTATACGAATGAATGAACGACGATGAAATGAATGATTATACTATTACCGAGCAAGAATTAACTTGCTCAAAACCGGTGATAAATGTCCTATTGTATCACAGTTAAAGCAAACAACAGTCGAACTCGTAAATGCGAGATGAAGATGCTCTCCCGGACGAAGACGACTAGAAAACGATCTCTTGGACGTCGAGTCCGATGTCCCTCTGACTCTTTCCATACTGAAGCAGGAAAGCCACATGATAATTACAGATCTCGTATGAAGATCGCATTATGATTACAAGACGGAATGATAACAATGAGCATACACACTCTAACACAATGAATGCATTAATAATGCAATAAAATGATCGTCGACATGACGCCGGAATATGATAAGATCGCATGAATGATCAGGTGAGATGACATGACTATCTGATGAAATTCCTGAAATGATTACCTTGAACAAGTTAACAAGATTGAAAATTTGATCCGCAAGATCAACAACTGAACCGTGAGATGGACTGGATTATTAATGAATTAACTGAAAAATGAGATTGACTGGGTGATAATGAATTAACTGAGCGATGAGATTGACTGAGTGATGAATGACTTAACTGAGGGATGAGATTGACTAAGTGATGAATGAATTAACTGAACAATGAGATTAACTGAGTGATGAATGAATTGACTGAGCAATGAGATTGACTGAGTGATGAACGAATTGACTGAACAATGAGATTGACTGAGTGATGAATGAATTAACTGAACAATGAGATTGACTGAGTGATGAACGAATTGACTGAACAATGAGATTGACTGAGTGATGAATGAATTAACTGAACAATGAGATTAACTGAGTGATGAATGAATTAACTGAGCAATGAGATTGACTGAGTGATGAATGAATTGACGGAACAATGAGATTGACTGAGTGATTAATGAATTAATCTGAACAATGAGATTGACTAAGTGATGAAGGAATTAACTGAGTGATGAATGAATTAACTGAGCAATGATATTGACTGGGTGATGAATGAATTAACCGAGTGATGAATGAATTAACTGAGTGATGAATGAATTAATTGAGTGATGAATGAATTAACTGAGTGATGAATGATATTGACTGAGTGATGAATGAATTAACTGAGTGATGAATGATATTAACTGAGTGATGAATGAATTAACTGAGTGATGAATGAATTAACTGAGTGATGAATGAATTAACTGAGTGATGAATGAATTAACTGAGTGATGAATGATATTGACTGAGTGATGAATGAATTAACTGAGTGATGAATGAATTATCTGAGTAATGATATTGACCGAGTGATGAACGAATTAACTGAGTGATGAATGATATTGACTGAGTGATGAATGAATTAACTGAACGATGAGATTAACAGAGTGACGAATGAATTAACATGATCGACAAGATCAAAATGATGATTGAGGATTATTAACTGGTGAATGAGTTGATCCTTAGCACTTACACAGGTCACACGTGCTCCAAAACAATTAGTCATGAATCAATCATAACAATAATATCACATATATGTTTCAACAAAGCATGAATAATTAATAACATGATGAATGTATGAACATAAAGAGAATCGAGTCCTTACACAGGTCATACGAAGCTTCGAGGTCTCACGATACTAGTCCCAACTGACGACGACTCGATGAATGAATGACTCGTGCAGTCGTACTAATATTACGACTCACAAAACCCGACTGTCCAGATTGTCATAACCTGACAGTCCCACTACTACCGCATCGGTAGAGCCACATAACTCACATATCAGGGTATCTCACAACCCAAAAGCTCTAATACCATCTTCTGTAACACCCCCAAATCCTATTGGGTTATTACAGTGTCGTGGACCCCACGCCAGGAGATCCACCAGGCGAACATGACTAAAATACATTAAATTAAATAACAAGGGAAAATCATAGTCCCTACCATGATATCCGACACAATATTCCGATAAGGAATTTCAACGACAACGATGGGCCTACATGTCCAAAAATAAAATACAACAACATCCACGAGCATCTGCTCGGGTAATACATAATGACAATGACTGGATCAAGAACACTCCAACTGACTGACCAACATGAATAACTCGGACTAGTATCGCTCGAATGCCTCGTCGCCATCATCATGCCCCTGTGTCTCAACTCTCTCCTCGCAAGCACCTAAAACATGAAAACATGTTCCGCCCCCACGGGGTCAGTCATCCAGATAATGAATATCAAATACATGTATAACATGATATGCATCCAAAGGCAGAATGAAACGGTACAATAATAATAATAATATGAGATGCTCACAAACCAATGTAAGAACCGAGCATTCGTGAAACACTATGCCCACGGCATACTATTAATACCTGCTCGACAGGTTAGAACATAAGTGCCCAACGGCGAATCATAATCACAGAGTACCACAATGGATTACACAACATGAACCAAACCAGAACTGAATTAAATATGAACCACAATGCCCGAAGGCTCCAATGAAATTACCAAGACAATCACAAAGGCTTGAAAACCATTCAGCCGAAGCCGTCAAATATCACAATCACATGAAGCCAAAACAGCCCGAAGCTGTATCGATTAGGGCCGAAGCCACGGCACGAAGCCGTATCACCATTAGGGCCGAAGCCACGGCATGAAGCCGTATCACAATTAGGGCCGAAGCCACGGCACGAAGCCGTATCACAATTAGGGCCGAAGCCACGGCACGAAGCCGTATCACAATTAGGGCCGAAGCCACGGCACGAAGCCGTATCACAATTAGGGCCGAAGCCACGGCACGAAGCCGTATCACCATTGGGGCCGAAGCCACGGCACGAAGCCGTATCACCATTAGATAGTGTGCTACCTTGAGTTGGCCAACACGATAATGATGACTCACGGATGGGCATTGTACTCGACAGTCCCAATTCAATACCTCGATTGCCTTAGAATGGCCAACCGATAACAATGATGCAGCGGATGATTCAATACCTCGATTGCCTTAAAACGGTCAATCGATAACAATGATATGATGAATAGTTGAACACCTCGATTGCCTTAGAACGGCTAATCGATAACAATGATACGAAGGATGTCTCGGCACCTTTAATCGGTTACCGACAACGAAGAAGAGAAATGAATACGTCAACGCCTTTAATCGGTCAAAACAACATCAAGGACAAAACTCCAACATTAATAGCAATGATTACAACGACGTCTTAAATCGACAATAATATCAACAACAATGATCGATACATCGATACCGCAAACCGGTGATCGATAATAACATTAACAACGAGTATCACAATGCCTTGAACCGGCCATTAACGAACAATAAAAACATTTGGCATAATTGCCGAAAGGTATCGTATCGAACGATCTCTTAATATCAATGAATTCATGAAGAGACTAAGTCTCGGAATGATACAACACATTCATACACATATATGATAACATTAATCTCATTGACTAGTACAAGTATAAAACTTGCCTCAACCGAAGGCGATGAATCCTTCCACGAACAACGAACGACGTCGTCCGATAAAAACAAGTACTCGAACCACCTTGAATGAAATACAATTCATTCAATAACACAATATCAATCGAAATCAACATAACGACCGAAAGAAACTCTTTGAGACATTTAATCGAACACTAAATGTTCAAAGTTTCTCAAGAGCCTAAAAATCATCAATCGGGTTGAGCAGATCGAAAATATGGATATACAATCCATAGAACATGATTAATAATGTTTACTAACATCAACCGATTCATCAAAATCGGACTAGAATCGAAAATCAAGAACAAATCTCGAAAAATCCAATCCTAGGAGATTTCAAGAAATTACCTCGATCCGACGAAGAACAATGATTTGATGCTGATATAATCGATAAGGATCCTCAAAAACGCTTAGAAATCGAGCGGAATCGACCAAAAACTCCATTTCCCGATTTTTCCTGCCGCCACCGCACTGTGCGTAAAAGTGATGAAATAAAGGTCGCCCGTCCTCGGCCTATATATGGCCGACAGATTCTGGCCGTAACCGCAGGCCTTACGGCCAGAATCGCATTCGTCAAAACCACGCCCGGCGCTGCCGATCGCTTACGGACGTAACCAGTGGTCTTACGGCCGTAACTCGGCACTTACGGCCGTGCCCAGTCCTTACGGCCAGAATCGCATTCGCCAGAAGTCACTGCACCCAGACTGGCCAGTAACTCTCGCCCTTACGGCCGAATCGCATTCGCTGTGCCATGCATGCCGATCACTTACGGCCAGAATCGCACCTTACGGCCGTAACTCGGCCAAAGCAGCCGCCTAAATCAGGCGGCCGTGGCTCGGCCGTGGCCACTCCGACGGCCCGAACGACACCGAAACCCGAACCTGAATATGAATCGAAGATACGGTTACGAAGTACACGCAAAGACGAATCCAAGCGCTAAGAGAACACACGATTCCGACCACCCGAAGGCTCGAAATTCGACAACGGAAAGTAATTACCCCAAACTTTGGGAAATTACGAAAATGGCCCAAAACGTCCGAAATACACGATACACGATCGAAACACCAAGACAAAGCTCGCAACATGAATAATAACATTAAATGAACTTACGAGAAACTCGAAACAATAGTTTCGGACGAGATTCGCAAGAATCGAACTCAAGTGCGGAAAAGCCGTTTAAGAACACGGAACTCAACAAAACGATACCGAAACGGACTCGGATGACAAAAAGTGCAGAATTAAATATTCTCGGAATGACGAAACGGTCATGAGAGAGTCGTCAAAACGGACTTCCGCCAAAAAAATGAAAATTATCGGAAAATCGAAATTGCGGATATTACCGGTATGACTAAAATACCCTCATTTCATTCTTTCTCTTTCAGTTTTTATTTTTTTGAATTCTAAATATAAACTCAATTTTTTTAAATTAATGTTTCAGAATTTAAAAAATACTTGAAGTTCCGATTTTTTTAAATTAGAAAAAATCAGAACTTCAGGTATTTTTTTAAATTCTGGAATATTATTAATATTAAAAAATATTGTATTTTATTTATTAAAAAAACTGCTAGTATTTAATAAAAATAATAATATTTCAGTTTTTATTTTTTTTTAATTCTAAATATAAACTCGATTCTAAATAATATTTTTTTGAAGGCGACTAGCTTGACCAACACGACCAATCCTGCTGGTCTGACTGACCATCACAGTCTGGGTTCCCGGTCGTTAGCCAGAGTTGCGCATGAGGCCATTTCTTCTGATTCGTTGGACGCATTTGCCTATGTGACTCAGAAAGCATATCCGAACCGTCCCGAGGAGCATGTAAGTCTTTTTTTATTTTATTTTGGTAATAAAATAAATGCCTTTGTATCATACTTTTATTGATATTGAAATATTTATTTTCATATTAACTTAGGAGCGTGTGCGGGAGGAGTCTCAGAGGATGCTTGCTGAGATTGCTCGGGAGCGATCCGGACTTAGTGAGACCGACCTCGATTCGCTATCGACGGATCGATCGGGCCGATCCTTATGTTCGCGCCGGGGTGTGGGTACCGTCTACCCTCCTAGAGGTAGTCGGTACCACACTAAGATGATGGGAGCCGAGGGTCACCATGTATTGAAAGATACCCCCGGCTTCAGCGCCTCGCGGACGGATGCATGGATCGCCTATCTCGAGGAGCGATTGAGGGCGAGAGGGAGCTCCGAGCCGAGAATGAAAGGAGTACTCGACGCGGTTACATGAGAGCGAGCAGAGGACCGAGTCGCGGTTAGAGAGTTTCCAGAGACAGCAGCAGGCCATGATGGACTATATGATGACGCCGACTGCACCATTACTCAGCCGGACTCGAGCACTGCTCCACCGCCTTCTCTCTTCGGACAGACCCCATCTTCACAGCCTCGTGACGAGGATCTAGGGGATGGTGGTAATCCTTCTACTACTATATTTCGACATTTAGATGATTTTGGTAGTGGATTGTAGTTGTGTTGTTGTAGTACTCTTGTATATTTATATTTGTGTTACAATTGTGTAAGTGATTTTGTTGACGCTACTAGTATGTTGATGAAATTAATGTTCTTGAATGTGTTGTGCGTTGTGTTGCATATAATGATGGGCATATTATTGATGGTATTAGTTGAATGTGTTGCGCGTTGATTGTTGTTGATAATGGGAGCTGGTGTATAAAAATTGCAGGTGCAAAAAATACAGGTTTTGGGATCCCAAAATCTGAATTAATTTTTTTTTTATATTAGGTTTGAGCCG
Organism: Orobanche coerulescens; assembly: GCA_033398695.1. Taxonomy (NCBI): domain Eukaryota; kingdom Viridiplantae; phylum Streptophyta; class Magnoliopsida; order Lamiales; family Orobanchaceae; genus Orobanche; species Orobanche coerulescens. Next base: position 65,440,540 of record CM065813.1, read on the forward strand.
ACGACTTTCCAAAGGTCGTCGGCTAAAGTAATTTATTTTTTATTTTTTAAAAAAAGGGTTTTAGCCGACGACATATAAAACGGTCGTCGGCTAAAGTGTATTTTTTTTTTAAAACAGGTTTTAGCCGACGACATATCTAAAGGTCGTCGGCTAAAGTTTTTTTTATTTTTTTAATAATCAGGTTTTAGCCGACCGACTTGATAAGGTCGTCGGCTAAAGTTTTTTTTTTTTTTTAATAATCAGGTTTTAGCCGACCGACTCGATAAGGTCGTCGGCTAATTTTTTTGTTTTCAACAAGTTTTAGCCGACGACCTTGCTGTAGTGGTCGGCTAAACTTTGAACTTTAGCCGACGACTACCAAAAAAGTCGTCGGCTAAACCTTGGCCGTCGAATATCGGCCGACGGTTTTTTAGCCGACGGCTGGCGTGATTAGCCGACGACTTTGGGGTTTAGCTGACCACTTTAAGTCGTCGGCTAAAGTGTGAATTTTGGTAGTGGTACGGTAACAGTATGAATGCTTTTCAATTTCGGTATTTCGGTATATACCGAAATTCTAAAAAAATCGGTATTTCAATATATATATATGTATATGAATTTTTTGGTATTTTAGTTGTTCAGTATATATCGGTATATCAAAAAATTTAGATATTTTGATAATTCGGTATTTTGATAAGTTCGGTATATACTGATACTGAAATAAAATTCGATATACCAAAATTTAGATACAGTTTCGATACGGTACAGTATGTCACCCTAGGTAATATACCATTGTTGTTCTTATAAATGTGCACCAATGGACTCTAACTGTGCGTTCATGCATTATACTTTTTACTTCAGAAAATTTATTTCAGAACTGTATTTCAAACTATTAACTCTAGAATTTTATATGACAAAAATGGTATGGGTCTTATTCACTGGTTTCTAAGGAATATTATGAGATGATTTATTATGAAAATGCTTTGAGTTTTTGAGAAATATATAGTTTTGTTTAGTAATTAGCGGTTAAATTAACAGTTCGTAGGGGATTGAGTTAATTGTTTGAATTAGCTGTTTTGACTAGCGGTTTGAATTAACAGTTTGTATAAAAGTGTTTGGTAAATAACTGTTAGCGGTTAGTTATTTCAATATGTAAGATGACTAATAAGGACATTAATATATATTATTATTTAAACTTAATAATTGTTAAAGTAAAAAATAAATAAAATAAATAAATAAACAACATTCATATATATATATATATGCATAGTTTTTAATACATTTAAAACTTAAAGATCAAAATCGGGGACAAAATAGTATTTTCGTAACATTAGTTACAATCCTCTAATTGAAAAAACTCCTTCCGCTACTTAAATCGCTATCCAGCAAACACTTATATTATCAAATTCATCTAATCAAATCATTAAATGAGTTCAATTCTCTAATTTCTCCCCAAACCTCTAACTCAACACCCGATAGAGTTTTTAATGGAGCAAAAAGAGAACGCAAACAGTGAGATTCATATCCAAATTACAATATTGCTCATCAAAAGTCGGTTGATGCATATGCACAAATACCCATTGGTACACATTTAGGACGGATGTGTATCTATATATGTAATATGTCATATCCATGCGATCTAATTTATTAACGTGGCTTGATACTTCACATTCATTTTATGAAAAAAAAAATCCTATTGCATTTCTCTCTCTGATCTCCCTGAAAAATTGTTAGAATTCAAACTCTTCTAAAATGGAGGAAAATTCAAACCGTTCTAAAATGGAGGCTAAAAATTGGACCATGTGTGAAGAGTATGTATTCAAGTAGTATAAGTAACTTAAATGCACAAAATCTAGTCTACAAAAACTCCATGCATGAATCAAAATTGTAGGCTAGTATATGTAAGCCATGATGTAAGCTTGTACTTCAAGAAGCCTATAAATAAGGTATGTTTGCAGCATTTGTAATTATCCCATCTCCAAGACGGAAAATCTCAAGTAGAGAAAATAACAATCCAAGAAGTGATTGAGTGAGGTTGAAAGTTTTTCTATTTTGTGAGTTTGTAATTCTATTCTTGAGTGATATTAGAATAAATATTTTTCTCTCAAATCATCGGTAATTCACTATAATGATCCTGTGATATCCCACAAAAATTTGTTCGAACTCATTTATTGAGGAGCACTAAAATAAATGAATCAAGTCTGCTGAGTATCTATTCGGAATACATAAGATTACCCAACTGAATAAAAATGAATTACAACTATAATACCTATGGGATCGGGAATTAGAGTTACACAATAATCCTAATAAATAAATTAAACGAATGAAAAGAAACCCTAATTAAACACGAAACACACAAATAAAATGGAGAAAATAAGAAAGTTCGAAATTCAAACCGAGCAGAACTGAATAGATCTAAACCAGAAGATGAAAGTGGTGAGAATTTTAACAGGATGTCGGCTCAGTCATCCAAACTCAGTACCCACATCCAACACTCACTGAAAATTGGCGTCCAACAGCCCAATAAAACCAAAACCCCAAGCAGTTTCAACAAAACCCGAAAGCTCACGTGGTTTTCAATGATTTCACTCAGAAATAGTTTTTCACACAGAAAGGTATATCGATTTCACACCGAATCTTAAAAACTCACTTAAAATCTCAGAAATCAACACACTATTTTTCACCTTTTTTCTCTCGTGTATTCTCAACTCACCGAAAGGGGGTATAAATACCCAAAAAATACAACGGCATCCTCTGAAAATTGGGGAATCGCAACCAACCTTATCATTAGTTTGATAAGGGGCTGCGATTCCTTTTGAACCGGAGCCATGCAGTTAGGTTTTGAGAGAGGCTGAGAAAAAAATCATGGAGGCGAAGAGACTAAGAAAGAAGAGAGAGAAAGAGATCGAAGAAATGAGTTAGGGTTTCGGGGGGGAGGGAACCCTTTTGTTTAAGCCATGGACGAGTGCGATTGCACCGTCCAAATCAATGGACAGGATTGAGGCAAAGAGGCTTCCAGAAGTCGGGCTTGGGGTGTGGGGGTTTACTTGGGTTGGTCTGCTCAAACTAAAATGTAATTTGGGCCTAGTAATTAATTAATTCATTTGGGCCTAAATAACATTTCTCCACCCGGACTAAATGAGCTATCGGGGTACACACAGGAGTAAGGAGGTCATCATTGCCGAACGTCACACCACCTGCACTTCACACAAAGTTAGTACAAAATAAAGACATAAACTAATCACTAAGAAAGCAAACTAGTTGACACAAAGAAAACTAAGAAAATATATGTTATCACTAAGACAACACAAAGAAATTGAAAACTGGAAGGTCTTTAGTCAAGAGATTCGATATTCAACGTCGACTTGCAGGATCTGATTTTCTCAATCGGTAGGCACTTGGTGCCCATATGTGCAGGGTTAGATTGAGAAGGAATTTTCTTCAAGTCAATTATACATTTTTCCACGATGTCATGAATGAAATGACGCATGACATCAATGTGTTTGATATGATCATGGAAAACTGGGCTTCTACATAAATGAATGCTAGATTGACTGTCAGAAAGTACCACAATATCATCATGAAGAACATCAATTTCAAGAAGTAAACCTTTTAACCAAATAGCCTCTTTAAAGGCTTCCGTGGTGGTAATATATTCAGCTTCAGTGGTAGACAATGTAACTATGTGCTGAAGTTGAGATTTCCAGGAAATGCATGAACCACATAAGATAAACACATGTGAAGTAGTGGATTTACAATCATCTCTATCATTAACATAGTTAGAGTCGACATAACCCTTAAGTTTAACCCCCTCAACAGATTTAGAAAAAACAAGACCTTCAGATAACGAATTTTTCAAATAACGAGTTAACCATTTAAGAGCCTCCCAATGGGGCCTACTAGAGTTATCCATATATCTACTGAGGCAACTCACAGCATATGCAGTGTCAGGCCTAGTGCTAACCATGAGATACATGACAGATCCAATAACATTCTCATAAGGGACAAATTTCATTTCACTAATTTCAGATTCAGTTTTAGGAGACTGATTTTTAGTAAACAAGAAATGAGACGCGAGGGGCACACTGACAGTTTTAGCATCAGTCATAGAAAATTTCTCAAGAATTTTACCAATGTAAGAAGAATGATTAAGAAACAATGTGTCATTGGGTCTGTCCCTGACAATATTCATGCCTAAAATTCTTTTAGCATTTCCTAGATACTCCATATCAAAGTATTTATCTAAGCAATTTTGAACATGCTCTATCGATTTAACTAACCCCTGAGCTTTGCCGTAACTTGCGCTTGCGCCGCCCCGGGCTGCTGGTCATCTCTGGCCGGCGTATCGCTGGAAGAATAACTTTACACCGCGACATTCATCCATCCCCGTCAATCTAACAGTAGTATTGTATTTTAGCTGTCTGTTTTGTAGGTTTCCCGTGCTGCTCCCAGGTGTTGTCGGCCTATCGATCGCCTTTTCTCTGTTCAGGAGTCGATCGGTTTCCAGCTTCCGCGGCTTCTCCTCCCTCGTCTCCAAGGCGTGTCGAAGTCCGGTATCATTGTACTTTTCTGTTAAATTTCATTTTTGGTCTGCCATATATCTACCATTTACTGTGATTTTTATGCGGTTTGCTTGCTTTTATATTGTCTTTGTCATTCTCATCTTATTTTCATTTTTGGCTTCACTACCCCATTTTATTTCTCGTAGTGCGTTTGGGTTTTGTATTGGTCGATGTCGCACTGTTTGCGGGTTGGTAGTTGGAATTTGGGTACCTTATCGGGTAAGCTTTTGGAGCTTGTGGATGTTTTGGGTAAGAGAAGAGTTGATGTGGCTTGTATTCAGGAGACTAGGTGGAAGGGGGCGCAGTCCAGGGAGGTAAATGGTTATAAATTGTGGTATTCAGGCCTTGCTAACTCGAGCAATGGTGTGGGCATTCTTTTGTCTAAGTAGCTTAAGGACAACGTCGTGGAAGTGAAGAGGTGCAATGATAGGATTATGTCTGTTAGAGTGGTGGTTGGGTAGAAGGTGGTTAATGTGGTATGTGCGTATGCCCCGCATGTTGGTTTGGGTGTGCTTGATAAGGAAGCTTTTTGGGTCTGTTTAGATGAGTTGGTCGGGTGTATTCCGGATGATCAATTTATTATTTTGGGGGGCGATTTCAATGGGCACATTGGTGAGGGGGTGGATGGTTATCATAGTGCGCATGGGGGTTTCGGATTCGGAGTTAGGAATGCAGGAGGTTCCGCACTGTTAGAGTTTGCCACTGCGCATGAGTTGGTAATTGCTAACTCTGTTTTTCAGAAGAGAGCTGAGCACCTCATCACCTTCAGTAGTGGGGGGCACAACACGCAAATTGACAACCTTCTTTTGCGCAGTCGTGATGTTAGGGCGTGCGTGGACTGCAAGGTGTTCCGGATCGAGGCATGTGCTTCTCAACACCGGCTGCTGGCTATGGATTTATCCATGGGAGGCCGTGTTGTTAGCAGGATTAGAGAAGCTAGACCTAGGATTCTCTGGAAGGATCTGAAGGGTGAGAAGGTGACAGTATTCAAGGAGTCTCTGACCCGCGAAGGAGGTTTTTTGCGTGCGGGCGATGCTAACCTTATGTGGACCAGTATGTCCAATGCTATTAGGAGAGTAGGCGAGAAGGTGGTAGGGGTTTCTTCGGGCAGGTCTAGTGGACCTAGAGAGGCTTGGTGGTGGAATGAGGAGGTCCAAAACAAGGTTAAGGCAAAACAAACGCTATTTAAGAAGCTTTTGTCGGTTAGTGCTGGGGATGAGAGAATCTTGAAGATTGTAGCGTATAAGGTGGCGAAAAGAGAGACTAAGAAGGCAGTGGCTAAGGCTAAATGTGAGGCGTACGAGGAGATCTACAAGCGCCTAGACTCCAAAGAAGGAGCGAATGCTATTTTTAAACTAGCGAAAGCTAGGGAAAGAGGGCGGCACGACCTGGGTCCCGTTAAGTTTATTAAGAATGATTTAGGTCAAGTGTTAGTGAACGATGTGGATATTAAGGAGCGGTGGAATAGGTATTTTTTCGAACTTTTCAATGAGGCTAGAGGTAGTGACTCGGTGGTGTAAGGAGTTAGTCTATCTTCTGCTTGTTCGTTTAGTTCCTGTGAGAGCATCAGCAAGGAGGAAGTAAAGGGTGCCCTAATGAAAATGGGTAGAGCTAAGGCTGTAGGCCCGGATCAGATCCCTATTGAGGTGTGGCTTTGTCTGGGGGAAGTCGGAGTTCAGTGGCTAGCAGAACTGTTCAACATCCTCCTCAGAGGCTCTAAGATGCCGACAGAGTGGAGGCATAGTATTGTCATACCTTTTTTCAAGAACAAAGGCAATGCTCAGAGTTGTAGTAACTATAGGTGTATTAAACTCCTCAGTCATACTATGAAACTTTGGGAAAGAGTGGTGGAATGCAGGGTTAGAAGAGAAGTTGAGATCTCAGAGAACCAATTTGGCTTCATGCCAGGGAGGTCCACGACTGAGGCCATTCATCTCGTCAGACGCCTTATGGAGAAGTTTAGAGAGCGGCGTAAGGACCTCCATATGGTGTTCATAGATCTAGAGAAGGCTTATGATAGCATTCCGCGCGATGTTATTTGGAGGAGCCTAATAGAGAGGAGGGTGTCGTTGCCGTTCGTTAGGGCGATCCAAGATATGTACTCCCAAGCTAGGACGTGCGTTAGGACCCCAGTTGGTGACACCCAGTATTTTCCGGTTGAGATAGGGCTACACCAGGGGTCGGTGCTAAGTCCTCTTCTCTTCGCTCTAATCCTTGACGTCATTTCGCGAGGGATTCAAGATGGCATCCCGTGGTGCATGCTTTTTGCTGACGACATTGTGTTAGTGGCGGAGTCGAGGAGGGAGGTGAACTCGAAGTTGGAGCTTTGGAGGGCTAAGTTAGAATCCCAGGACTTGCGTGTGAGCTGGTCTAAGACCGAGTATCTCTGGTGTAACTTTAGTGGTGACGCCAACGAGGAAGATGTTGAGGTAATGATTGCGGATCATATCGTACCCCGTACGGATAAGTTCAAGTATTTGGGTTCGAACATTCATAAGGAAGGTGGGTGTGAAGATGATGTCACGCATCGCATCAAGGCGGGGTGGCTAAGGTGGAGAGCAGCGACAGGGGTCCTGTGCGACAAGAAAGTCCCTCTAAAGTTGAACGGTAAATTCTATAGAGCGGCAATCCGACCTGCAATGTTGTATGGATCCGAATGTTGGGCGATGAAGAAGTCGCTTGAGAGCAAGTTGGAAGTGGCTGAAATGAGAATGTTACGTTGGTCGTCTGGTCGCACAATGTTAGATAGAATTGCGAACGGGGTTTTCAGGAACGCGCTGGAAGTGGCGCCCATTTCAGCGAAAGTTAGGGAAGGGAGATTGAGATGGTTTGGCCACGTCCGCAGGAGGCAGGCATCTGCTCCAGTGAGGAGGGTCGAGAGTTTAATGGTTGTCGGGGAGAGGAGGAGAGACAGACCGAGGAGGACGTGGGAGGAGCAACTGAGATTAGATTTGAAGGCCTTAAACCTTTCCGAGACCATGACTGTTGATAGGTGCGCTTGGAGGCACCAGATCAGAGTTGTGGATTCTTTTGTAGGGAGCGGTGCTGTAGTTGAGAGCCTCAGGGTTGGGTTGTCTCGGTTAGCTTTGACCTAGAGCATTGCATTTTTACTTTTATTGTATATTTTATCCTATTATCTTTGCGTGTGGTGTATTTTTGACAGGGAGCTATGCGCAGAGCCAACCTCTCTTTTGTTAGAGCAGCGTTCATCGGGAGTGAAGTAGCCAAATTCTGCTTAGGTAAGTCCCATGTGGATCAAGCCATGGGCTCAGGTATGGTCTCAAGCTTTTTCGAATCATATGTTTTCCTTTGTATTTATCACATAAGATTCTGCTGTGCACTAAGCTGGGGGTCTTCACGGAAACAGCCTCCCTACCGTAATAAGTAGGGGCATGGTCTGCGTACATCTTACCCTCCCCAGACCCTGCTCTGAGCGGGATATACTGGGTATGTTTGGTTTGGTTTGGTTTTTTCTATCGATTTAATGCAAGAAATAATCAATAGCATACATCAACATAAATGAGCAAGAAGGTGGGAATATAAGAATTGTCTTTGAAATAAAGGCATGGATCATATGCACTATGACAAAATTTCAAAGCGAGCATGTAATGATTAAATTTCTTATTCCACTTTCTAGGAGATTGCTTCAAACCATACAAGGATTTTTTAAGCAGACAAACATGATCAGGATGATTATTGTCTATAAAACCCTCAGGTTGTTTCATGAATATTGTTTCCTTTATTTCACCATGCAAGAATGCAGTCTTAACATTAAATTATTTTATTTCTTAATTATGATGTGCAACTAATGCTAGCATGATTCGAACAGTGATGAATTTAACTACAGGAGCAAATATTTCAGTATAATCAATATGTTCACGTTGGGTAAAACTTTTTGCAACTAACCTAGCTTTAAATCTGACACTATATTCCTCATTCTTAACCTTGAACAACCATTTGCAATCAATCAATGAACAGTTCTTAGGTCTGGGAGCAAGGGTACAAGTGTGATTTGCATGCAAGGATGTCATTTCTTCATTCATAGCATTTAACCATTCACTAGAGTTATCAGAATTTAAAGCATCGTTGTAAGTTTTAGGTTCATTACCATCAAGCATATCAAATAGATTAAAAACAAGAGAAGTCATGTGAAAATCATCTAAATGTATAGGTCTTCTAATGTTCCTCCTAGGCATATCCATAGTTAATTGATAATTTGATAAATCCTCTAGGACAGATTCAGATTCAACTTCATTTTCAGAATTGTTAAGATTATCAGACTGAGCATTAGAAGATTCAGGATTTTCCACATCTTCATATTCCACCGGTACTTCATTATCACTAAGATGCTCCACCCTGTTCAGAATAGGGTGTGGAGAAATTCCAGCAGTTAAAACATGAGCAGGCAATGGGTTTTCAAGATGAGAAATTCAGTTTCAATGAATACCACATCCCTACTTATTATTACCTTTAAACCAGGTTCAGATCTCACCCAATCGATAACCTTTAACACCATCAGGTAACCAAGAAACACACATCTAATGGCCCTAGGTTCAAGTTTATCAATATTTTGATGAATATAAGCAGCACAACCAAACACTCTAATGTTTGAAAAATTAATAGGATGACCCGACCACACAGACTCAAGGTAATTGCAATTTAAAGGGACAGAAGACGATCTATTAATTAGATAAGACGCAGTTAAAAGATCCCCACCCCAAAAACTTTTGGATAATCAGGAAGTGGCGAGCATGGACCTTACCTTTTCAAGAAGGATTCGGTTCATTCGCTCAGCCACCACATTTTTTTAGGGGTGTAGGGAACAGTTTTGTGCCTTTGAATGCCATTGTCCAAACACATTGAGTTAAACAAGGAATTACAGTAGTCAAGCCCATTATCAGTCCTAAGCTTTCTAATTCTTCTTCCTGATTGATTTCCACTAAAATTCTCCAGTTTTGAAATTTTTCAAACACATACGATTTTAACTTAAGCAAGAATACGAAAACCTTCATAGAATAATCATCAATAGTAGTCAGAAAGTAGGGGTTCTTACCATATGATGGAACACTGGTAGGACCCCACACATCAGCATGAACATATTCAAGCACATTGGACCTTGGATTTCTCAGGAAGGGGTCAGGGGAATTGGGGGGTTTAAGAAATTGTAATTTATGTTGTTTGCCATACATGCAATTGTCACAGAAAGGAACCTTAGAGATTTTATCTTCCCCAAAACAACCTTGTTTATGCAAGATATCTAACCCTTTTATACTCATGTGTCCTAACCTATTATGCCATAATTCAGTTTTATCGGCACAAACCACGTTAGCACATACATCAGACTCAGCTTGGGAAATAGTCTAAGTGAAAATGAATGCCTGTTTGATTCTGGATGTACTTATCATATGACACCTTACAAACAACATTTCACTAGTTACACTAATCTTGGTGATCGTTATGTATCTATGGCTGATAATGTGAAACTTGTTGCCGGTATTGGTAATGTATGTCTGAAATTTGATTTAGGTACTCTGTTTACACTAAAAAATGTTCGATATATTCCTGACTTATCTCATAATTTGATCTCGTGTGCTACCTTGGAAGATGAGGGTCTTAGAGGTAGTTGGGGAAATGGTTACATGAAAATCTATAGAAATTCTTTAGTGTTGTTTAAAGGCATAAGGAAATTTAGAGGACTTCTTTTTAACATTTTGTCGGCCTCTTACAAAATTGACACCACTAATAGGTTTTGAAGCTTTATTGACTTTTAAGTCCAATTCCTTATTTTTCAAACTATTTATAACAGTATCTAAAGTGATTGAATCTCTGTCATACTTGATGATTGATTTCACATCATTATAGGTATTAGGAATTGCATTTAAATGCACAATAGGAGTGTAGTCATTGATGTTTTTATCACCAGATTGTTTTATATCTTGAACTAAATTTGTAAACATGTCAAGATTCCCATCGATGTCTTTAGATAAATCAAACTTATATCTGAAAAAAATTTCAAGAAGATACAGTTTATTGGGCAGGGAGGTTTCGGTATAAATTTCTTCTAATTTATCCCAAAGCGGTTTAGCATTATCAATTTTGCCTGTTCGTCTAATCACAGAATCAGATAGGTTCAAGATTATAGATGAATGAGCAAACTCACTTAATTCTTCACGTTTCTCAGGAGTTTCATTTGCTTGAAAGTACCTTCAATGGCTTTAAAATATTTTTGTTGGACAATGATGGATTTCATTTTCTGCTGCCAGATTATGAAATCCATTTCCATCGAAAGGTGACATAGTAAAGGAAGTAAAAGACCCCATTTGAGTGTTTGCAAAAATCACACAAGATTTTAACCAAACACCCATAGTAACACCAACAATATGAATACTGAGAAGACAGACACAGATCACACAAATAGCATAAGTACTAAATCACACAAGATTTTAAATTTGAGTGAGCTGGAATCGTAACCCCAATCCCCTGCAAGATCCGAGAAATACTTACGGTCCACGCAGGAGGGTTTGGTGTGCTTAGAGGCCACGACTACCACAGCCTCAAACAAATGCAAATATAAAAAATGTTCACAGTCACCCAGACAAGAAACAACAAATAAAAGCAGACGAAAGCAGCCACAATACTAGTAAACAGATTACAAAGTAGGAGCAATAGAAACACACCACCAATCATGTGGGACTGAAAGTAATTCAGAGAAGGTGGAAGAAGCAATACCTGAGCGGATTCCTTGACCGGAATACGTACGCCCTTCCGAATAGAAACCAGTTTTAGTGGCTCCGATACCACTATTGGGTATCTATTCGGAATATATTAGATTACACAACTCAATAAAAAATGAATTACAACTTTAATACCTATGGGATCGGGAATTAGAGTTACACAATAATCCTAATAAATAAATTACAAGGAATGAAAGGAAACCCTAATTAAACACAAAACACACGAATAAAACAAATAAAATAAGAAAGTTTCAAATTCAAACCGAGCAGATCTGAATAGATCTACACCAAAAGATGAAAGTGGTGAAAATTTTAACAGGATGTCGGCTCAGTCATCCAAACTCAGTACCCACGTCCAACAGTCACCGTAAATTGGCGTCCAACGGCCCAATAAAACCAAAACCCCAAGCAATTTCAACAAAACCCAAAAGAACTCAACTGGTTTTCAATGATTTCACTCAGAAATGTTTTTTCACACGGAAAGGTATATCGATTTCACACCGAATCTTAAGAACTCACTTACAATCTCAAAAATCAACATACTATTTTTCACCTTTTTGTATAATGTATTCTCAACTCACCGAAAGGGGGTATAAATTGTAATACCTTCAAGATATTCAGGGTATATTACAGCGCTGTAGACCCCTACGTGGGACCCTGATCGGTCAAAAACTTATCCTAAAAATAGGAGTTTTTGAGTCGCTCGCAAATATATACGAGGTAGAAGTAGTTGTGGTAAGTTCTACCAAGGTCTTTTCTCTCGAGGATTGTTCAACAGGGCTTCGTATAATATTTTGTGTAGATTGCAAGAAATAAATACTAAAATATTCTAAAATATATTTTTTTGGTTTTTAAATATTAACTAAATTAAAATGCACTATTTTTAATTTAAACTATTTTTAATAAGATTATTTTATATAAGACTATTTTAATAAGACTATTTTAACTAGACTATTTTTATACTAGACTATTTATACTAGACTATTTATATTAAGACTATTTTTAATACTACTATTTTTAATGAGACTATTTTTATACTGGACTATTTATAACTAGACTATTTATATTAAGACTATTTTTAACTAGTGAAAATGAATAGAATTAAAATGAGTTGGGAATTTATAAAATCTAGGGGATTACGGGTTCATTAAATTAGGTATTTTATTAAGTATAGGAATTGATTTATATGGATATAAAAGAAAAACGAATGTTTATCGAGTAATCAACTTTTCACCTCATAACTTTCATATTCAAAAGTGTCTTAATCACTTTCGCTTTTTTAAGATGTTGATAACAAGATTAACACTTGATAGATTGAAAAGATTTGTTTCCAATATACTTAACAATCAATCAAGGAGGTTTCACTAGTAGAAATAGGATATGATCAATCTCTATTTAAACCAATTAATCCTTTCATTTCTTTAACTTGACTATTTTTAGGATAAACGATTGTTCATCGAGTAATCAACTTTTCACCTCATAACTTTCGTATTCAAAGGTGTCTTAACCACTTTCGCAATCTTAAGATGTTGATAAAAAGATTAACATTTGATAGATTGAAAAGATATGTTTCCAATTCACTCAACAATCAATCAAGAAGGTTTCATTAGTAAAAATAGGATATGATCAATCTCTATTTAAACCAATTAGTCCTAAAAATAGTGTAAATTAATCAAATACTCAATATATAACCTAATAGAAATCCCCCTTCCCCTAGGAAGAAAGATTAGCTACTCATTAGTTTATACAAACTAAAATTATAATAGAAATAATTGATATATATAATATATATAGAAACTTTTAATTACTAGAACTTAATGACAATAGATAAAACTTACTTGAATATGATGTATCAAAGTGCAAGAAACATACTTCAAAATATAACTTCAAACTTGTTTAAAGGTTACAAGCTTACAAAAATTGAAAGTAAAATACTAAGTAAAATACTAAGTGCTTATTGATCAAGCATTTTTCAATTACAAACTAAATGAAAGAAACAATTCAAACCCAAAATGAAATACAAACTAAAATTGAGAGTTCTAAGGAAAATATCTTGCTAAAATAAAGGAGTGTTCTTTGCAAGAAGAGGATGATGATTTTGCAATGGATGAAGATATCCTTTTATAGGTGATTTTCAAGAATACAATTGATTATTTAATTTGTGGCATCTTTGACAAGTCTTTGGTGTTTGATTCCTTGCATGTCTTGATTTTCAGATCATTGACTTCATACATAGTTGTTGAGCTCACAAGATGCTAAATGTGGAAAATTCCACAAATGTCAGCCTGAAAACGGCGATGAAAAACGGCCCAGTTTGCCCCGTGTTGTGCGCCGTTTTCGTGGTGACTCGGTCTCTTCCGGAATACACGCGAGGACACGGCGCTAAATGTCGGCCGTGTGTGAAACGGCCCAGGACACGGCCCTTGTTGCGCCGTATGTGAAACGGCCTACATAACACGGTCCTCTTTGCGCCGTGTGTATGGTCATTTTGCCTTGAAAAATTCCCGTCGTTGGATTTGATCTTGTTTTCCGTCCTTTTTGACGTTTCATGTCAGCAATCTGTAAAATGACCATTTTTAGCTCATGTTTTGACATATCTTTAAAACATCTATTTTTAATCACAAATCAGTATGATTATGCCCGGAAAAAGGAATATTTTGTATATGAATTTTAGATCAATTATGCACTAATCAAATATCCCACACTTAAATTCTTGCTAGTCCCGAGCAAGACTTTTTATTATTCATACTCAAAATAAAATAAGGGAAAAAATATAAGACACAAATTAAAATATTATATAGACAAATTAAGAACAATACTTATATATATATATATATATAAAGAGAAAAAGAGAACAAAATGCCATCTATACAACAACCAGCTCTATACAGTAGATAAAAATGAATCAAGATCCAAAATAAATCTATAAATAACTTTGAAGTTAAAACACGGTTTTATTTTTTTGTAATTCCAAAATGCAAGGTTACCCTTCAAAAGATTGATTATTTCTTTCCCACTCATAACACACACGAGTCCCTTTAAAAGTTGCTCTCGATCACTCGTTTATTTTTCGACTCAATATGAAGAAGAATTTCATCGGCGTCATCAAATATTGTGATTGTTCACTTAATTGAGTGTATTGAAAATCACCCACTAATTAAGTCAAATCTGCTCATAATCTATATCCCTTTTATAGACTTAATAACTCGAACTAGTAGGTGATAGCTTTCACACCGTTATTTGCTAACGTGTAGCTCTTTTCACCAACACATTTTCTATCTTTTTTTAGGTGATAGCTTTCACACCGTTATTTGCTAACGTGTAGCTCTTTTCACCAACACATTATCCATCTCTTTTTTTTTAGGTAATAGCTTTCACACCGTTATTTGCTAACGTGTAGCTCTTTTTACCAACACATTCTCCATCTGTTTTTTTAGGTAATAGCTTTCACACCGTTATTTGCTAACGTGTAGCTCTTTTTACCAACACATTCTCCATCTCTCTTTTTTTTAGGCCTTTTTAGGTGATATAGAATTTTTGCAGAAAAATCGTTTATTAGATAAGCATGAAAAATCAAAAACTCCTCAAATTAAGTAGATTTCAGTTCTATTTTTCATCAACCGACTTATTCTTCTTTTCTCAAGGTAACGAATGACTCGATTTTAAATGATAATTACAAGGCTTGGAAAGATAGATTAAGGCTCAAAAATTCTGGAATATACAATTTTTTTTATCGGTTAAAACGAATTTTGAAACTTGTATATCGCTAAATTATTGGTGTTATGGACACATCTAGAAATCTCACAAGTAAACAAAATAAAATATATATATAAAAATATACATTAAAAAAAATCAAAGCTAAATAACAAAAATAATCAAATCACACCACAATAATCAAAGCTAAACACACCAAAATATCAAACACACCAAAAGAGTCAAAACACACCACCCCCAAACTTGAAAAATAAACTGTCCTCGGTTTAAAAAAAATAATAATAAAAAGCAAGAGAAAAAAAATACTCCATGTTATGAAAATTGATGCTTGAGCTATGCCTTTTTGAATCTGCATGAAAAAATATACGAGGCAAACAACAACAACAACAACAAAAATATACCCGGAAGTATAACAAAATTTTTAATATGCGTTTCAGGAAAGTCCGAAGAGTCGCCTTACGCTGCCATCTATGCTTTTATTAAAAACAAAAAAAAATTACGGCAATAAAAATAATAATACATAAATCGCGAATAGATGCGCGTCAAGAGATCAAAAAGAAACTCCTTAAGCTGCCATCATTTAGCACGATTTTTACACACGACAGAAAGTAAAAATAACAAGAGGTCTAATATGGGGTATCAAAGGGAGAGGAATGAATCCACTTTTCGTTTTCTCACGGTGAGATCTTCCATCCAGACAATATTAGCTAGAGCTGGATCTGGTTGAGGAACAAATTCAATGAGTTTTTTGATTAGCTCTTCTGGTGTTGTTGCAACGACTATGATTCGTTTAGCACGCTCGGAAATAAAACCTTTTTCAGCAGAGTAGTCAATGAAAGATAGTAAACCATCAAAGAAACCATTGACATTAAGCAGACCTATTAGTTTTTGATGAACATTTAGCTGGGCTCTGGTAACCACATGAAAAAGTTTCTCAAGGGTGCCAAAACCACCGGGAAGGGTGATAAAGGTGCCAGAATTATTTATCATGTGAGTTATGCGATCTTGCATATTTACAGATCTAAACTCATCTCCAATAGTTGCCCCGGTGATTTTACTTTCAGCCAGAGGTTTTGGAATTAATCCCAACACTCTTACTCCTTCCATATAGGCAGAAGCAGCAGCTCGTCCCATTAATCCTAGACTTCCTCCTCCGTAAACTACATGAATACATTTTTGTCCTAAAGTACGACCCAAGTTGTGGGCTGCTTCAGTAAAGCATGCCTCTTTTCCATAACTAGCTCCACCAAAAATGCAGACTGAGTTAAATCTTTTTGTGGAAGATGATGATTCCATTTTTGAAAAGAAGCTTATTTGAGAGAAAAATGAAAAAAAAAGTACAAGTTTGAGGGATGAATAAAAGAAACAAGCGCAATGTTTATTTATAGAAGAAAAATGAGGAAAAATTGTTTATCAAGTTTGTGATTGCGTTGATTGCGCTTCAACTACTCAATAGAATAATGAATGCATTTACCGCGTATCACCTTTTTTATTCAGAAAATCTCACCATACGACAAAAATAAAAGATACTCACGTGTATGTACAGTAGTTGTGATTGTGGCTCACATCTTCCTCTGATTTTACGTTCAGAAACGGCTTAAACGCCTTCTATGAGTCGGGGAGAAGCTTTCCATCCAATTTTCTTACAAATTGGCAAACAGGGTCTTTTAACGTCAGATTCCCAAGACGTTGTTCATATTCTGGTTTGAATTTATTCCACAAACATCGAATTCCGTAATGTACGAGTCCACTAGGATGCGTGTCAAGAGAAATTTCGATATTATCTAAATTCTCTTTATTCAGACCATCCTTAATGAACTAAATTTTGTCTTCTCTGTTTGTAGATGGAATTCCTAAAGATCGACATTTTAAATTACAGTTCCATCTAGCACATTTATAGCAAACGGCTATTATCTTTGCTCGTCGTTTCTTTGCATATGAACTTTTTCCAAGCTCTGGTAAAAATCTAGTAGGTGTTTCCGTGAATTAACCTGCTATTCTCACTTTTGCTTCAATAATGAATCTAATGTCGAAAGGTATGCTTTTATTCATAAGCAACCTCATCATTTCAAGTCTTGTCTTGTAAATTTTTAAAGTGACTTTTTTGCTAAGAAAGGGAAATCTCTTTTCAATACTACTCAAAGTTTCTTCCATGATAAAAAAAATAAAATAAAAAGAGAAAATATTAACAAATATTAGTTGTTGTGGGAAACTGAAAAATCCGACTTCGATAGTCACGGAGTATCGTTATCCGCCACTTGACCGGACAGAAGAATAAAATATGCAGAAATAAAGAAAGGTAAAATAACAAGATATAAACAAAAGTATACAAAAAATTATATTCGGCCTAAAACAATCCCCGGCAACGGCGCCAAAATTTGATCGGTCAAAACCTTATCCTAAAAATAGGAGTTTTTGAGTCGCTCGCAAATATATACGAGGTAGAAGTAGTTGTGGTAAGTTCTACCAATGTCTTTTCTCTCGAGGATTGTTCAACAGGGCTTCGTATAATATTTTGTATAGATTGCAAGAAATAAATACTAAAATATTCTAAAATATATTTTTTTTGGTTTTTAAATATTAACTAAATTAAAATGCACTATTTTTAATTTAAACTATTTTTAATAAGATTATTTTATATAAGACTATTTTAATAAGACTATTTTAATTAGACTATTTTTATACTAGACTATTTATACTAGACTATTTATATTAAGACTATTTTTAATACTACTATTTTTAATGAGACTATTTTTATACTAGACTATTTATAACTAGACTACTTATATTAAGACTATTTTTAACTAGTGAAAATGAATAGAATTAAAATGAGTTGGGAATTTATAAAATCTAGGGGATTACGGGTTCATTAAATTAGGTATTTAATTAAGTATAGGAATTGATTTATATGGATATAAAAGAAAAATGAATGTTTATCGAGTAATCAACTTTTCACCTCATAACTTTCGTATTCAAAGGTGTCTTAATCACTTTCGCTTTTTTAAGATGTTGATAACAAGATTAACACTTGATATATTGAAAAGATGTGTTTCCAATATACTTAACAATCAATCAAGGAGGTTTCACTAGTAGAAATAGGATATGATCAATCTCTATTTAAACCAATTAATCCTTTCATTTCTTTAACTTGACTATTTTTAGGATAAACGATTGTTCATCAAGTAATCAACTTTTCACATCATAACTTTCGTATTAAAATGTGTCTTAACCACTTTCGCAATCTTAAGATGTTGATAACAAGATTAACATTTGATAGATTGAAAAGATATGTTTACAATTCACTCAACAATTAATCAAGAAGGTTTCATTAGTAAAAATAGGATATGATCAATCTCTATTTAAACCAATTAGTCCTAAAAATAGTGTAAATTAATCAAATACTCAATATATAACCTAATAGAAATCCCCCTTCCCCTAGGAAGAAAGATTAGCTACTCATTAGTTTATACAAACTAAAATTATAATAGAAATAATTGATATATATAATATATATAGAAACTTTTAATTACTAGAACTTAATGACAATAGATAAAACTTACTTGAATATGATGTATCAAAGTGCAAGAAACATACTTCAAAATATAACTTCAAACTTGTTTAAAGGTTACAAG
Source organism: Orobanche coerulescens (assembly GCA_033398695.1). Lineage (NCBI taxonomy): Eukaryota > Viridiplantae > Streptophyta > Magnoliopsida > Lamiales > Orobanchaceae > Orobanche > Orobanche coerulescens. The sequence goes on from CM065813.1 coordinate 65,459,158, forward strand.
CTTACAAAAATTGAAAGTAAAATACTAAGTAAAATACTAAGTGCTTATTGATCAAGCACTTTTCAATTACAAACTAAATGAAAGAAACACTTCAAACCAAAAATGAAATACAAACTAAAATTGAGAGTTCTAAGGAAAATATCTTGCTAAAATAAAAGAGTATTCTTTGCAAGAAGAGGAGGATGATTTTGCAATGGATGAAGATGTCCTTTTATAGGTGATTTTCAAGAATACAATTGATTATTTAATTTGTGGCATATTTGACAAGTCTTTGGTGTTTGATTCACACTTGATCTTCCTTGCATGTCTTGATTTTCAGATCATTGACTTCATACATAGTTGTTGAGCTCACAAGATGCTAAATGTGGAAAATTCCACAAATATCAGCCAGAAAACGACGATGAAAAATGGCCCAGTTTGCCCCGTGTTGTGTGCCGTTTTTGTGGTGACTCGGTCTCTTCCGGAATACGCGCGAGGACACGGCGCTAAATGCCGGCCGTGTGTGAAACGGCCCAAGACACGGCCCTTGTTGCGCCGTATATGAAACGGCCTATATAACACGGTCCTCTTTGCGCCGTGTGTATGGTCGTTTTGCCTTGAAAAATTCCCGTCGTTGGATTTGATCTTGTTTTCCATCCTTTTTGACGTTTCATGTGAGTAATCTGTAAAATGACCATTTTAGCTCATGTTTTGACATATCTTTAAAACATCTATTTTTAATCACAAATCAGTATGATTATGCCCGGAAAAAATGAATATTTTGTATATGAATTTTAGATCAATTATGCACTAATCAGACCCACCCAGCTAACTAATTTATACTGCTCGTCTAACCGTCTCGGTTAGCGAGAAAACATACATCACCAAGACGCAAAATAAATAAAACGCCCGGTACAACCGGTAAACCAGACATCAATGAAAATCACACATAAAATTTAGTATGCAATCCATCTCCCAAATTTAAAACGCCTAAGTACTCGCGAGTACTATCTATCAGTTTATAAGTTTGAAAACAAACGTTGTAAAATGGACAACTGAAATAGAGGGACTGATTTGCACATGTCAACAACCCTGGTCAGCATCCTCGTACTGCTCCAGTGCCCGCTCGACGGGCTGAACGCAACCTGAAATTCATAAGACGAATTTCCTCAAACGGGTCCCTAAAGGGGTTAACAATTATGCTAGTACAAGTAATCAAGGCAAACTATTCGCTTACACATCTCACAGTACATACATCAAATCATTTCAAAATCAAAATCAAGACATGTCCTTTCTCGGAAAGCCAAACAGACAATAATCACAGTTGAAAATCGCCTAGGACCGGGGCTAAACCACTGATCCCATCCGAGGCCTCTATGGACCCTCCCAGACTGGCCATAGTTAAAATTACACACATGACTCGCCTAGGATCGAGGCTAAACCACTGGTCCCATCTGAGACCTCTATGGATCCTCCTGGACTGGCTATCCAAACAAGATCGTGAATCAGGAGCGAAATCACAGATTCCTCCGAGGCCCTTCGGACCCTCCAGGAGTGAGCAAATCACACACATTTACATTACCATTTCATGTTAAGCATAAGGGTTTCACAAGATTACTTGCCTTGATAAATTGACGATGAAATGAACGAAAAATCAACCACGCTCGCTAGGAACCGACAACCACGAACCTAACGATTCGAAGAATACAATCACAACCAATTCTACATGAATACGAAAACAGAATACGCCCGAAACCCACCTACGGTTCATGTAAATTCGTACTAAAACAACAACGAGGGCGGGTCGCAACCAAACCCTCTCGATTTCACAAACATGAATACTACTAGGATTAATCGCATACATCATGGATTAATCAACAATACGGAACGAATCGGACATTAAATCAAAAACCCCCAAATTTCTCAAAAATAGGGTTCTAAGGGATTACCTTGGATCAAAGACGAAGAACACAAGTAGACGTTGTTAATCTGCACCAAATATTCAAGAAAGATGATAGCTTGAAGTTACAAGACTTCGAATCGCCTGGAATTCGCCCAAGAATCGCCTAGATCGCCCACAACCACGGAGGAAGAAGAAAAGTGAGAAATAGACGCGTCTAAGGTAAACTCTCGGGTATATATAACCAGACGGTTTAGCGTGCGCTAACGGCTTATGGTTAGCGTGCATTAACCAGCCAAACCTGGTCCAGAACCTTCAGTTCTGACCCATTAGCGTGCGCTACCCGTAAATAATGTGCGCTAACAGCCCCCCAATAGCGCGCACTATCGAGCTATAGCGTGCGCTACCTATTCATCTCGAGAGTCTAGAAACATTATGCCTCAACTGGATATCGAATTAGCGTGCGCTGCCACACACCTAGCGTGCGCTAAGTCTCAACCCTAGCATGCGCTAATCTACAGACTTAGCGTGCGCTAAACTGCTCGTCCATAGAGCAGAAACAACCTATTGCCACTACTGTACTCGAATCATTAGCGTGCGCTACTGGTTAAGTTAGCGCGCGCTACTCAATGAAATTAGCGTGCGCTACACAACAAAATTAACGTGCGCTAACGAGCACAGATAGTAGTACAGAAAACACGCAAAGATGGAAAACGACGAACTCTTCCCCGAATGAAAACAACGCACACCCGACACAAAACAACAGACTGGAGAAGACACACGCATGACGGGTTTGAGTCAGAAACTAAAGCATGAAAAGAAAACACAGTTTCGACTACCCAAAGGTTCGGAAGGCGAGAGCGATGATAATTACCCCATAACTTTGGGAAATTACAAAATAGCCCCAATACGTTCGAAATACACGATACACGATCGAAACACCAAACAAAAGCTCACAACATGCATAGTAACATAAAATAGATTTACGGCAACCTCAAACGGCGGTTCCGAACAACGATTATGAGAATCAAACCAAATAGCGATGGAAATGACATTAAATGCGGAATTGAGTAGAATAAGTCTGAAACAAGCTCAGATGACAAAAATTCCGGTGTTAGATATTCTCGAAATATCAATACGGTTACAAGCGAGTCACTAAAACGAAAAATACACCAAAATTAAAAATACTGAAAAAAGGAAAAATGCGAATATTATATTCTCCCATATAAAAACAAGTTTCGTCCCGAAACTTAAGAAACAAACAACTCGGAGTACCTAGCATGCATGCTATCCTCGGTTTCCCAAGTTACCTCATCGACACCATGTCTTGACCACTGCACCTTGACCAATGGAATGGTCTTATGCCTCAGTCGCTTCTCACGGTGCTCCAAAATCTTCAAGGGACGCTCCTCGAAGGTAATATCCTCAGCGATATCGATCTCACCATAGTCAATTACATAACTAAGATTCGGAACATATTTCCTTAGCTGGCAAATATGGAAAACACTATGGACGTGACTCAAAGCCGGAGGCAACGCCAAATGGTACGCCAACTCGCCGAACCTCCCTAGAATTTCAAAGAGCCCAAATCTCGGACTCAACTTTCCCTTCTTCTCGAAGTGAAAAACTCCCCTCGTCGGTGACACCTTTAGCAAAACGTGGTCTCCCACCTCGAATTTCAAAGGTCGATGACGAACATCAGCATAGGATTTCTGTCGACTCTGAGCAGTCAACATCCAATCTCGAATCAATTCCACATTCTTCCCCATCTCCAAAGCGACATCTGGTTCGGTTCCGACCAACTCGGATGCCTCATTCCAACAAATCGGCGATCGATATCGCCATCCATAAATCGCCTCATACGGTGCCATCTTGATCGATGCGTGCCAACTATTGTTGTACGTGAACTCGATCAACGGCAAATGTTCCTCCCTATCACTGCTCAATCGAGAGCACAAGCTCGCAACATATCCTCAAATGTCTAGATAGTGCGCTCCGACTGTCCATCCGTCTGAGGATGAAAAAAATTACTCAGACGCAAACGAGTACCCAACGCCTTATGTACCGCCTGCCAAAAATGCGATACAAAACGGTCATCACGATCCAAAACAATAGACTTTGGAGTACCGTGAAGCCTCACAATTTGCACAATAAATACACGAGCCAACTTTTCCGGACCCCAAGTATCCTTGATGCCCAGAAAGTGTGCCGACTTAGTCAGAAGATCCACAATCACCCAAACCATATTCATACCAGACTTCGATCTCGGCAAGCTCGTGACAAAGTCCATCGAAATATCTTCCCATTTCCATTCCGAAATGGGAAGTGACTGCAACAACCCGGCTGATTGTTGATGCTCGATTTTGACCTGCTGACAAGTCAAACATCTCACTACAAATTGTGCGACCTCCTCCTTCATATCATTCCACCAAAAGTTCCGCCTTAGGTCCTTGTACATCTTACTCGAACCAGGATGAACAGAGTAAGGCGTAGCATGGGCCTCACGCAAAATACTCTGCCTCAATTCCACGTCGTTCGGTACACAAAGTCAACTCTGGAATCTCAACACACCATCCTCGTGAATCACAAATCCAGGAGACTTTCCCTTAAGAACATTCTCTCGGATTTGAGTAATCATCGGATCCTACAACTGCTTCAGTTTAATTTCATCGATTAGTGACAACGAATTTTCCAAAGCACAAAGTTGCCCGACAACTCCTGGCAACAAAATCTCAACATCCAACTCGATCAAATCATGTTGAAGATCAGATTGAGACGTAAGTGTAATATCCGGTCGAAAGTCATGTCATTTCAAACCTCTTCATGTTCTTCGAATCGTGATTTGTTGGGCGAACCCTTGTAATCATTGCTTGGAACCACCGTTTTGGGGTTCCCGTACTTCTATTTTGTGTTATTGTTGCCCAGACATTGAATTATATTGCTTCTATTCTCTTTCCGGGTCATTTTTCATCATTTTAGGACCCGAAGGGGGTGTGAGCCGCGGCACAAGGAGGGTGCGCCGCGGAACACACATTTCCTAAACCTGGCCGAGCGGACTCTACCGGGTGCCGCGGCACACGCCGGCAGTGCCGCGGCATACTGCCGAGTCAATGCCGCGGCACACCTATGCTGAGCCGCGGCACACTGGTGTTGCATCCTCAGCCAAAAACCGTCTGTACCCGGTGCCGCGGCACACCTGGACTGAGCCGCGGCACACTGCCGAGACCTGGGAGCAATTTTTAGGCCTGTGCCGCGGCACACCTGGGATGAGCCGCGGTACACAATGCGGTCAACTGCATAATTCGGCTTTTTAAGCGAGATTGCAGCACATTTCCTCCATTCCCTTCTTCCACCTGCGAGAGAGAGTTGAGGGGAGGAGTTTTCTCACATCTATCACTTGTGTGTTGGATTTTTACCGTTTTCATTCGGTTGGGAAGCCCGGATAGTCGAACTAACGCGTATTCCTCGGATCATAGAGCTTGGATATTCAAGAGGTAATTTCTTCAACATCTTGATTCTCGATCTTGTATGGGTAATGACGTTTTGGATGTTAAAATCATGGAGTATGAAGTGGTATATGCGTGATTATGGACATCTTTGAGTATTCATCGGATTATTGAAAGTTTATTCAAGAACACTTTGAATTTTGTGTTGGATTTTGGGGGTTTTCGTAGATTCGTCCGTTTTATCCGATTGAAGCTTGAGAACTTTGAGGTTTTGATATATCTATATCGTATGCGTGTTTTCTTACGATTTTACGGGTTGAATTGTGTCGTTTTCGGACTTGTGAGATTTTGGACGATTTTCCAACCTCTAGTTGATTATCCGTATATCTTTATGAATCGTAGACGGGTTTCGGGGGTTTCTTCGTGTAATTTGAATATGGATAATTGATTATCATATTCCTTGCGAATCGTTTAGGTGCCGGAAGCGCGTTCTTGGACCTACCGATCTCATACCCCTTTTTCCGTTCGTTTTTCGATGTCTCAAAGGCAAGTATATATTTATGAATGTGCGTTCTCGACTTTGAAAGTATGAAATATTGATGGTATGATTATTTCTAGCCACTCTGGGGCGGGCCGACGGGTCCCCTGAGGGTTTCGTAGCCTCTGGTGCGATTCCACGGTTGATATGAACGAACCGTTTCTACGGCATTCATATGAAATATTGTTGGCATGTAATGAACGAACCGTTTTGACGGCATTCCTACATGTAACGGCTTATGATATGAACGAACCGTTTCTACGGCATTCACATACGTCTTATGAGATTTTAGTTATTCCGGAATACTGGTCTTGAATTGATGAATTGACGGTTACATTTACTTTATTGTCGAGGAGTATTGTGTTTCATACTTGATATACTTGCACTAGCTATTTGACGGCTAACCCCTTTACGGGGGATATACTTTTTATGTATTTCAGGTTCCAGGAGAGCGGACGGGCAGGTATCGGGTCGGCATAAAGATGGTGGGCAAGTGTGATACTGTGTCTTTCTTCCATTTATGTTTGGAGTTTCCCGTTCAGTGTTGTTGTACTGGATTGGCTAGTGAATACTCGAGTATTGTTTTCCCTTTTCCTTGATGTTCCGGCCTGTGTTTGCCGAAGTATTGATTTGAGTTGTGATGTTTGTGAATACATTGGTTATGTTTCGAATACCTTTGTATTGTTTTTCATTCCATCTTGTGTAGACCTTATCGGTCAAATTTTATGGTTCCGCGTATGTTTAGCCTTGTGGGTCCCACGGCGGGGCTTACGGCGCTGTAATATCCCTGAATAACTTGGGGGTGTTACAGAATATGGTATCAAAGCTTAGGTCTATGGATACCTAGGCTGTCGGTCTTTTGGGTCGATCGAGTCGTTAATTGTCCGCAGTATCACTACTCTGCCATCATCACAGTGCGACCGGTACTTGTAAGACCTCTCACTCTTCTGGTGTTTCCTTATTCGTTTTGCTTCCTTTTATCGGTATTCTTGAGAATCGGACACTTTGATGACGCGTGATTGAATTGTGCTTACATGACTTGTGTGTTCTTCAGTATGTCAGCTGGTAGGGGCCGTGGCCGTGGTCGTGGCCGTGGACGAGGAAGAGGTCGTGGCGCGGCCGTTTCCATCAGTTCAGTTGCGGGGTCGACCAACCCCAGTTTGTCGAACTCGGTGCATCCCGACACCGAGAGTCAGCACGACCAGTCAGACGGTCAGGGGAACAACGCGGAATGCACTTCAACAATTGGCTACTCAAATGACTATTTTGGCCCAAACTGTTCAGCTGAATAACCCGAACCCAAACACGGATGCCTTGCTTCAGAATGTAATCCGTATGCACCCTCCACAGTTTGGCGGTGCCACAGACCCGTTAGGCTGGGAAGATTGGCTAGCAGAATTGGAGAAGATTTTCGAGGCAGTTGATTGCCCCGAGGTGAGGAAAGTACCGATTGCTCAGTATTTCCTCACTAAGGAGGCCGCTACTTGGTGGAAGGTCATCAAGCCACAAGATCGTATTGCCTCGTGGGATGAATTTAAGGAGCTCTTGGAGGCCGAGTTTTGTCCTTGGCCAGTACGAGAGAGCCGAATCCGAACCTTCTTCGAGGCTAAACCACAAGATATTCCCGTTTCGCAGGCGATCGTGGAGTACAACCAACAATTGATCCATGTGAAGGATCAAGTGCGTAACGAGCGTGATAAGATCCGTTATTTTGATATGCGGATGAATTTGGACTTACGGCGGTACATGGCCGGATTTGCTTGCACCACACTGAAGGAATATCAGGACAGAGCTTTAGCCCATGATATGTTAAGCCCCGACAACGATACCGGGGAAGAATCGAAAAAGCATAAAGTAGCGGGGAATTTTTCTAACTCTAAGAGTGGCAACTTTCAGAAGTCACAGACGACTAACCGTTCTGCCGGACAGTTGTCGCGTTCTAATAAAGGAAAGAGGGGTTACCGTCCTACTTCGGGTACCACAAATCGCGCGGTGACTTGCTATAATTGTGGCCGTTCAGGCCACATTAATTTGGAATGCCACTTTCCACCGTTGAAGTGTCACACGTGCGGACAGATGGGACATAGAGCGGCTTATTGTTCCGAGCCGAATCAGACTTTGGACACTCGGGCTTCTGCCCCAGCTGGTCAACCTCAGCAGAATTTTGGCAGGGGCCGGGGACGGGGTCAGAACGCTGGAGGGGGGAACTCTAGCGTCGGTTCGGTACAACCACAAGTTTATGAGATGCGTCGAACAGATGAGCCCGACGCGGCGGTGGATTCAGGTACCATCCATATTTTATCTTATCCAGTCCGTGTACTTTTTGATTCGGGTGCTACACATTCTTTTATTTCTTTGGAGTGTGTACGCCGTTTGAATATAACTTGTATGACTGCTTGCGATCCCTTCATCGTGAGACTGCCGAGCGGGGATAGAATTGTGGGGAACCGGGAGATTAGAGATTTTCCGGTGATTATATCCGGTATGGATTGGTTATCGAATTTAATTGTAGTTGATATGGAAGGCGAGGACGTGATCCTCGGCGAAGATTGGCTTGATAGTCATCAAGCGATTGTGAACTACCGTACTAAGGTTATCACCATGATGACTAAAGACGGATCTGAGTACTCATTTTTAGGGCGTAAGTCGGGACTACCCAAGTTACTTATCAGTGCCATGAAGGCCGTAAAACTTTTGGATAAAGGTTGTGCGGGCTATTGGTGTTATGCCTTGAAAATGGAAGGAAACGAAGTCGATCTCTCTTCGATTCCGGTTGTCAGTGAGTATCCTGATGTTTTTCCGGATGACCTCCCGGGATTACCGCCAGATCGAGAGATAGAATTTACCGTAGACTTAGAGCCAGATGCGGCTCCGATTTCTAAAGCACCTTATCGGATGGCACCTTCCGAGATGCAGGAATTGAAGACTCAGTTGGGAGAACTTTTGGAAAAAGGGTACATCGGTAGCGCTTCGCCTTGGGCGCGCTGTTCTCTTCGTGAGGAAGAAAGATGGTTCACTACGTTTGTGCATCGACTACCGTGAGTGAATAAAGTAACCATCAAGAACAAGTATCCTTTGCCTCGTATAGACGATTTATTTGATCAATTGCAAGGTGCAGTTTTCTCGAAAATTGATTTAAGATCCGGTATTATCAACTCGGGGTGAGGGAGTCCGAAGCGTTAGAAGACGGCGTTCCGGACGAGATATGGGCATTATGAATTTGTAGTTATGCCTTTTGGGTTGACGAATGCACCAGCAGTATTCATGCAGTTAATGAATAAGATATTCATCGAGTACCTCGACAGGTGTGTAGTCGTCTTTATTGACGACATCTTAATCTATTCTCGAGATAAGGAGGAGCATGCCCGACACTTGCGTTTGGTTTTAGACATTTTGAGAACCGAGCACCTCTATGCAAAATTCTCGAAATGTGAGTTTTGGTTGGAAGAAGTTATGTTTCTCGTCCATGTGATTTCGGCCGAAGGGGTTCGTGTAGACCCGCAGAAGATCGAGGCAGTGCTAGGCTGGGCACCGCCTAAAAATGTTAAGGAGGTTCGTATCTTTTTGGGCCTTGCTGGGTATTACCGTCGGTTTGTCGAGGGGTTCTCGAAACTCGCTCGACCGCTTACGAAATTACTCCAGAAGACCGAAAAGTTTATTTGGACGGATGAGAGACAACAGAGCTTCGATGAACTGAAGAGACGTTTGACTTCAGCGCCGATTTTAACTTTACCGCATGGTAGCGAGGGCTTTGCAGTTTATAGTGACGCTTCGGGTCAAGGCCTGGGCTGTGTGCTTATGCAGCATGATAAGACGATAGCTTTTGCGTCTCGACAATTAAAGCCTTATGAGATGAATTATCCTACTCATGATTTAGAGTTGGCCGCAATTGTCTTCGCACTCAAGATTTGGCGGCATTATTTGTATGGTTCACCGTGCCGGATTTATACCGATCACAAGAGCTTGAAATATATTTTCAGTCAGAAGTAGCTGAATATGAGACAGAGACGTTGGTTAGAGTTGTTAAAGGATTATGATTTGGAAATTCTTTACCACCCCGGGAAAGCCAATGTCGTTGCGGATGATTTGAGCCGCAAATCGGCGTCTCTTCAAATGCTCGAGGTTCTTACACCTCAGACGAAAATTCGTCAGGACTTAATTGAGCAAGGGATAGAAGTTTGGCTTCAACGAGTACAGGGAAAGCTGTGTACTCTCGAAATTACTTCGTCCTTAGTTGATGATATCAAAGGGAAGCAGTGGAGTGACCCAATGATTTCTCAGCTGAAGGAAGACGTAATTAAAGGAAAAGCTCCTGGCTTTATGGTACATGAGGATAGTATTCTGAGATTTCAGGGCAGACTTTGTGTTCCGAACGATTTAGAGTTGAGACAGAGAATCCTACGAGAAGCCCATGCTACGCCTTACTCAATCCACCCCGGGACGAGTAAGATGTACAAAGATTTGAAGCGAAATTTTTGGTGGAATAACATGAAGAAGGATGTTACGGAGTTTGTACTACGGTGCTTGACGTGTCAACAAGTCAAGATCGAACATCAACGACCGGCAGGGTTGTTGAAACCACTTCCCATTCCCGAGTGGAAGTGGGAAGATATCTCAATGGGTTTTATCACTGGCATGCCGAGAACTCGGACTGGAATGAATATGATTTGGGTAATTGTCGATCGATTGACCAAGTCTGCACACTTCTTGGGTATTAAGGATACTTGGGGACCGGATAGACTGGCTCGAACCTTTATCGCTGAGATCGTGAGGTTACATGGTGCCCCCAAGACCATTGTTTCTGATCGAGACGTCCGTTTCGTATTGCACTTTTGGCAGGCCGTTCATCATGCTTTGGGTACTGAGTTGAGATTGAGCACTTCTTTTCATCCTCAGTCGGATGGTCAGACAGAGAGGACGATTCAGACGTTGGAAGATATGTTACGGGCTTGTGCCTTAGACTGGAGTAATGATTGGGAGCTTCACTTGTCGTTGATCGAGTTTGCTTACAATAATAGTTGGCATGCGTCGATCAAGGCACCCTTCGAGGCACTCTATGGTAGGCGATGTAGGTCGCCATTATGTTGGGACGAGGCTTCTGAGCTAGTTGGGACGGAACCGGATATGTTATTGGAGACCAAGGAAAAGATTTCTATTATCCGAGATCGACATCGATCGCCCCAGTCGTCAGAAATCTTACGCCGATACTCGTCGTCGACCCTTGGAGTTTGAAGTGGGGGATCACGTCTTGCTCAAAGTATCGCCGACCAGAGGAGTTTTCCGCTTCGGTAAAAAGGGAAAACTCAGTCCAAGGTATATCGGACCTTTCGAGATTTTGGACAGAGTTGGAGATTTAGCTTATCGCTTGGCGTTGCCTCCAGCTTTGAGTCATGTCCATAGTGTTTTTCATGTGTCTCAGTTGAGAAAGTACGTACCGGATCCGAGCCACATTATCGACTACAGTGAGATTGACGTAGCCGAGGATATTACCTTTCCGGAGAGACCCGTGAAGATCCTTGAGCGTCGCGAGAAACAGCTTCGGCATAAGACCATTCCACTGGTTAAAGTGCAATGGTCGAGGCATGGAGTCGAAGAGGCGACTTGGGAGACGGAAGAGAAGATGCGGGTGGAATACCCCGAACTATTTATTTCTTAAGTTTCGGGACGAAACTTCTTTTTAGAGGGGGAGAATGTAATATCCGGTCGAAAGTCATGTCATTTCAAACCTCTTCATGTTCTTCGAATCGTGATTTGTTGGGCGAACCCTTGTAATCATTGCTTGGAACCACCGTTTTGGGGTTCCCGTACTTCTATTTCGTGTTATTGTTGCCCAGACATTGAATCCTATTGCTTCTATTCTCTTTCCGGGTCATTTTTCATCATTTTAGGACCCGAAGGGGGTGTGAGCCGCGGCACAAGGAGGGTGCGCCGCGGCACACACATTTCCTAAACCTGGCCGAGCGGACTGTACCGGGTGCCGCGGCACACGCCGGCAGTGCGGCACACTGCCGAGTCAATGCCGCGGCACACCTATGCCGAGCCGCGCTGCCGGTGTTGCATCCTCGGCCCAAAACCGTCATGCGGTGCCGCGGCACACTGGCCGAGCCGGCACACCGCCGAGACACAGGAGCAATTTTAGGCTGTGCCGCACACACACAGGATGAGCCGCGGCACAATGCGGTCAATCGCATAATTCGGCTTTTTAAGCGAGATTGCGGACATTTCCTTCATTCCCTTCTTCCACCTGCGAGAGAGAGTTGAGGGGAGGAGTTTTCTCACATCTATCACTTGTGTGTTGGATTTTACCGTTTTCATTCGGTTGGGAAGCCTTGATAGTCGATCTAACGCGTATTCCTCGGATCATAGAGCTTGGATATTCAAGAGGTAATTTCTTCAACATCTTGATTCTCGATCTTGTATGGGTATTGACGTTTTGGATGTTAAAATCATGGAGTATGAAGTGGTATATGCGTGATTATGGACATGTTTGAGTATTCATCGGATTATTGAAAGTTTATTCAAGAACACTTTGAATTTTGTGTTGGATTTTGGGGGTTTTCGTAGATTCGTCCGTTTTATCCGATTGAAGCTTGAGAACTTTGAGGTTTTGATATATCTATATCGTATGCGTGTTTTCTTATGATTTTACGGGTTGAATTGTGTCGTTTTCGGACTTGTGAGATTTTGGACGATTTTCCAACCTCTAATTGATTATCCGTATATCTTTATGAATCGTAGACGGGTTTCGGGGGTTTCTTCGTGTAATTTGAATATGGATAATTGATTATCATATTCCTTGCGAATCGTTTAGGTGCCGGAAGCGCGTTCTTGGACCTACCGATCTCATACCCCTTTTTCCGTTCGTTTCTCGATGTCTCAAAGGCAAGTATATATTTATGAATGTGCGTTCTCGACTTTGAAAGTATGAAATATTGATGGTATGATTACTTCTAGCCACTCTGGGGTGGGCCGACGGGTCCCCTGAGGGTTTCGTAGCCTCTGGTGTGATTCCACGGTTGATATGAACGAACCGTTTCTACGGCATTCATATGAAATATTGTTGGCATGTAATGAACGAACCGTTTTGACGGCATTCCTACATGTAACGGCGTATGATATGAACGAACCGTTTCTACGGCATTCACATACGTCTTATGAGATTTTAGTTATTCCGGAATACTAGTCTTGAATTGATGAATTGACGGTTACATTTACTTTATTATCGAGGAGTATTGTGTTTCATACTTGATATACTTGCACTAGCTATTCGACGGCTAACCCCTTTTACGGGGGAAATACTTTTTATGTATTTCAGGTTCCAGGAGAGCGGACGGGCAGGTATCGGGTCGGCATAAAGATGGTGGGCAAGTGTGATACTGTGTCTTTCTTCCAGTTATGTTTGGAGTTTCCCGTTCAGTGTTGTTGTACTGGATTGGCTAGTGAATACTCGAGTATTGTTTTCCCTTTTCCTTGATGTTCCGGCCTGTGTTTGCCGAAGTATTGATTTGAGTTGTGATGTTTGTGAATACATTGGTTATGTTTCGAATACCTTTGTATTGTTTTTCATTCCATCGTGTGTAGACCTTATCGGTCAAAATTATGGTTCCGCGTATGTTTAGCCTTGTGGGTCCCACAGCGGGGCTTACGGCGCTGTAATATCCCTGAATAACTTGGGGGTGTTACAGTAAGTATCTCAAGCGTCCGTAACATAATCGGCTTCCAACTCAAGGCATTTGCCACAACGTTCGCCTTGCCCGGATGATAAAGAATTTTGAGGTCATAATCCTTAATCAATTCCAACCACCTCCTCTGTCTCATGTTCAACTCCCGCTGAGTGAATATGTACTTCAGACTTTTATGATCGGTAAAAATCTGACATGCAGAGCCAAAGAGATAATGACGCCAAATCTTGAGTGCAAAAACAACTGTCGCTAACTCCAAATCGTGAGTAGGGTAGTTGAGCTCATACGGTCTCAACTACCTCGATGCATAAGTAATAGTCTTGTCGTGCTGCATCAACACGCACCCAAGACCCTGACCCGATGCATCGCAATAAACAGAAAAACCTTCGTTACCACATGGCAATGCTAGAATCGGGGCTGAAGTCAAACGTCTCTTCAACTCCTAAAAACTCGACTTCCTTTCATCATTCCAGACGAACTTCTCAGATTTATGAAGCAACTGTGTAAGTGGCCGAGCTAGTTTCGAAAACCCCTCGACGAACCTACGATAGTAGCCAGCCAAACCCAAGAAACTACGGACCTCCTCCACATTCTTAGGTGGTGTCCAATCCAGCACTGCCTCAATCTTCTGTGGATCCACACGGACCCCCTCGGCTAAAATCACGTGACCCAGAAACATCACTTCCTTTAGCCAGAACTTACATTTCGAGAACTTCGCATAGAGTCGCTCGGTCCTCAAAACGTCCAACACCACACGCAACTGATGCGCGTGCTCCTTCTCATTCTTCGTAGATAAGGATGTCATCAGTGAAGACAACGACACACTTATCTAAATACTCGATGAAAACCTTGTTCATCAACTGCATGAACACTGTCGGCGCATTGATTAGCCCAAATGGCATAACCACAAACTCATAATGTCCGTATCTCATCCGAAAAGTTATTTTCGGGACATCAGACTCCTTCACTCGAAGCTGATAGTATCCCGATCTCAAGTTGATCTTCGAGAATACCGCAGCTCCCTGCAACTGATCAAACAAGTCATCAATCCTCGATAAGGGATACTTGTTCTTGATGGTCACTTTATTTAGCTCGTGATAGTCGATACATAAACGCAGTGAACCATCCTTCTTCCGCATAAACAGGACCGGTATGCCCCAAGCGCTCGGTCAAATATACACCGACTCAAGAAGCTCACTCAAATGCTTCTTCAACTCAGTCATCTCTGAAGGTGCCATGCGATACGGTGCCTTCGAAATCAGAGCCGCACCCAGCTCTAACTCGATAGCGAACTCAACCTCACGGTCCGGTGGTAACCCTGGCAACTCATCAGGAAAGACATCTGAGAACTCACTAACGACTGGAATCGATGAAAGCTCGACTCTACCATCCTCTGCCTTCAAGGCATAACACCAATAACCAGTAGACCCCTTCCGCAGGAGTCTAATCACCTTCAAGGCGTTAATTACGAGCTTTTGCTTTCAC
The DNA here is from genome assembly GCA_033398695.1 of Orobanche coerulescens. Taxonomy (NCBI): domain Eukaryota; kingdom Viridiplantae; phylum Streptophyta; class Magnoliopsida; order Lamiales; family Orobanchaceae; genus Orobanche; species Orobanche coerulescens. Next base: position 65,474,188 of record CM065813.1, read on the forward strand.
CTTGTTCGCCCCGTGAAAGAGTACTCGCTGCTGTCCTCGGCTAATATGGTGATGATCCTCGTGCAGTAGTTCATGATCGCACCATGCCGCTCGAGCCAATCATCCCCGAGAATCAAATCCTCACCCTCAATACCCACAACAATAAGGTTAGAGAGTCAAGCCCTCTCACAAATAACCACAGAACAGTCTCGGATCTACCATTCACCAACGATCCCATCACCGCTAGGAAGTTTAACAATGAAAAGCTCACAAGACGACAAACAGTCAAGACTCAAACAGCGCACACACTCCAAAGATATGAACGAATGCGTAGCACCAGAATTCAAAAGCACACTGACACGATGAGAATGAATAAGAATGGTACTTGTAGCCACGATAGCCGCTGGATCATCGGCCCTCCTCATCTCATATACACGCGGATGAGTGGGGCCGACATTGGAAGCTCCCCCTCTAGCGGGCTGGCCCCGACCTCTCCCTCGGCTGACACTCTGTGGAGACTGAGTGATGGGAAAGAAGCTTGGACACCAAGAGTCTGACCTAAACAATCACAGAAAGAAGTCTTGTGGCCCACCTGGCCACAAGTATGACAAGTCAACGGTGAACGGGGACACTCCCAGTTCTTATGGCCTGACTGTCCACAGTTAAAACATCTGACCTCTCGAGTGGAGGCACTGGTAGTACCTCGAAAGCCCCCAGAAAAACGAGCCAAACCGCCTGCAGAAAAGTTAGCAGACTGAGACTTCTGTTGAACTCTACCCTTGTGATCTGAAAAGTTACTAACGGATTTATGTTTCTTACTTTCTCGAGCTGCCTCACTGGCCGTCATGGACATATCATAAGCATGAGCTCTACTCGTATAGTCCTTTAGGATGGTGCAGGCGAGTCCAGATATGTAACCATGAATCCTCGATTTCATTTGCCTAGAGAAGTGGCAAATCTTGTCACTCTCCTCCTTAACCTGGGCCTTCACGAAGCCTAATTCTCGGTTGAAATCTGCAATGGCATGAGAAACCGGAATATCTCGAGGCTGAGCATCATAAAAAGCATGGACCCGCGCCTGACGAACTGGCCACGGATAGTACTCAGCTTCCATAAGGTATTTGAACTCGGCCCACGAAACATCATGATCCTGAGGCCCGACGGCCTCCCACCAATCAGCAGCGTCCCTAGTTAGAAAATACTGCGTGATTGGGACCTTACGATCTTCAGGACAGTTAGTGGCAACAAAGACCTTGGACATCTCTTTGATCCACCCTCCCAGTCAATCGGGTCTGAAGCCCCAGAAAACTGAGAAGGATGCATCTTGGTGACATCATGAAGCTAACGATCCGCTCTGGCCCGAGCAGCATGAGCCAGAGTCGGGTTTTGAACCACCTGGGCTATCGCAACCATTTAGTTCATTTTTTGTTGCATCACAGCTGCAACACCAAGGTCGGCGTCATTACCGGCTGCGCCATCTTGAGTAGCAGTATGGCCCTGACGACCATCCGTACTGCCGGCTCCAGAAGAGTGTGACATGGCCGCCCCACTGGCTGCCCCACATCCCCGGCTACGTCCACGACCACGACCTCTACCTCGACCTCTCCCAGCATCCATACTGGAGATAGAAGATAGTAAAAGCAACTCAATGATAAGTACGGGAGAAAAACAATCACAGTTCAAGAAACGGAAGTACGATACGAGAAAACAAAAGAATCGAGTAAGGAAAACTTACGAACACTAGAAGTACCGAGATGACGATGTGCAAAGTAAAACACAACTAGACCCAATTAACCGACAAGCCCAGGTATCCATGATACCATTTTCTGTAGCACCCCCAAGATATTCAGTGTATATTACAGCGCCGCGGACCCCTACGTGGGACCCATCAGGCTAACTAATTTATACTGCTCGCCTAACCATCTCGGTTGGCGAGAAAACATAAATCACCAAGATGCAAAATAAATAAAATGCCCGGTACAACCGGTAAATCAGACATCAATGAAATCACATATAAAATTTAGTATACAATCCATCTCCCAAATTTAAAACGCCTAAGCACTCGCGAGTACTATCTATCGGTTTACAAGTTTGAAAACAAACATTTTAAAATGGACAACTGAAATAGAGGGACTGATTTGCACACATCAACAACACTGGCTAGCATCCTCATACTACTCTAGTGCCTGCTCGACCGGCTGAATGCAACCTGAAATTCATAACACGAATTTCCCCAAACGGGTCCCCAAATAGATTAGTAATTACGCTAGTACAAGTAATCAAGGCAAACCATTCACTTACACATCTCATAGTACATGCATCAAATCGTTTCAAAATCAAAATCAAGATATGTCTTTTTCCGGAAAAACAAACAACCAATAATCAGAGTTGAAAATCACCTAGGACCGGGGCTAAAGCCACTGGTCCCATCCGAGGGCTCTATGGACCCTCCCGGACAGGCCATAGTTAAAAATCCCGTACATGACTCGCCTAGGACCGGGGCTAAACAACTGGTCCCATCCGAGGCCTCTATGGACCCTCACGGACTGGCTATCCAAACAAGCTCGTGAATCAGGAGCGAAATGACATATTCCTCCGAGGCCCCGTCGGACCCTCCCTGAGTGAGCAAATCACACACATATACATTACCATTTCATGTTAAGCACAAGGGTTTCACAAGAATATTTGCCTTGAGAAATGACGACGAAATGAACGGAAAATAAACCACGCTCGCTAGGAACCGACAACCACGAACATAACGATTCAAAGAATACAATCACAACCAATTCTACAAGAATACGAAAAACGGAATACGCCCGAAAACCTACCTACGGTTCATGTAAAGTCGTACTAAAACAACAACGAGGGTAGGTTGCAACCGAACCCTCTCGATTTCACAAATACCACGAAATTTACTATGAACCCGTAGGGAAAACACAAATACTACTAAGATTAATCACATACATCATGGATTAATCAACAATACGGAACGAATCGGACATTAAATCAAAACCCCCCAAATTTTTCAAAAATAAGGTTCTAAGGGATTACCTTAGATCAAAGACGAAGAACACAAGTAGATGTTGTTAATCTACATCAAAGATTCAAGAAAGATGATAGCTTGAAGTTACAAGACTTCGAATCGCCTAGCTCGCCCATGGCCGCAGAGGAGGAAGAGAAGTGAGAAACAGACGCGTCTAAGGTCAACTCTCGGGTATATATAACCAGACGGTTTAACGTGCACTAACAGCTTATGGTTAGCGTGCGCTAACCAGCCAAACCTGGTCCAGAACCTTCGGTTCTGACCCGTTAGCGTGCGCTACCCGTAAATAACGTGCGCTAACAGCCCCCCGATAGCGCGCGCTATCGGGCTACAGCGTGCGCTACCTGTTCTTCTCCAGAGTCCAGAAATATTCTTCCTCAACTGGAATGACGAATTAGCGCGCGCTGCCACATACCTAGCATGTGCTGATCTACAGACTTAGCGTGCACTAAACTGCTCGTCGAGAGAGCAGAAACAACCTATTGCCACTGCTGTACTCGAATCATTAGCGCGCACTACTGGCGAAGTTAGCGCGCGCTACTCAACGAAATCAGCGTGCACTACACAACGGAATTAGCGTCCGCTAACGAGTGTAGACAGTAGTACAGACAACACTTAAAGATGGAAAACGCGGATTCTTCCCTGAATGAAAACAACGCGCACCCGACACAAAACAACAGACTGTAGAAGACACACGCATGACGAGTTCGAGTCAGAAACTAAAGCACGGAAAGAAAACACAGTCCCGGCTACCCAAAGGTTCGGAAGACGACAACGATGATAATTACCCCATAACTTTGAAAAATTACAAAATAGCCCCAATACGTCTGAATACACGATACACGATCGAAACACCAAACAAAAGCTCAAAACATGCATAATAACATAAAATGTATTTACGGCAACCCCGAAACGGCGGTTCCGAACAACGATTATGAGAATCGTACCAAATAGCGACGAAAATGATATTAAACACGGAATTGAGTAGAACAAGTCCAAAACAAACTCGGATGACAAAAAGTCCAGTATTAAATATTCTCGAAATATCAATACGGTTGCAAGCGAGTCACTAAAACGAAAAATACACCAAAATAAAAAATACCAAAAAAAGGAAAAATATGGATACTGTATTACATAAATACCCAAAAATACAACGGCATCCTCTGAAAATCGGGGAATCGCAACCAACCTTCTCATTAGTTTGACAAGTGGCTGCAATTCCTTTTGAATTGGAGCCATGCAGTTAGGTTTTGAGAGAGGTGGAGAAAAAATCGTGGAGGCGGAGAGACTGAGAAAGAAGAGAGAGAAAAAGATCGAAGAAATGAGTTAGGGTTTCGGCCCTTTCGGGGGAGCCTTTTGTTTAATCCCTTTTGTTTGGGCCCAGTACTTAATTAATACATTTGGGCCTAAACAACAAAATCGAAATTAACCGTATATCCCCTTTCATTAGTTTGTGAACAGGCTATTTAAAAAGCTTGTAGTGTAATTTAACTTTTGTTCCGGGAATTATTAATCTCGTGATGTGTCTTACCTAATACTGGCTGTAGATACATAGATGGAAGGTTCTAGATCCTTCTAGAGGTAGTAGAATCCCATTAGATGTCTTACCTTATCTAGGAATCCTATGTATGGAAGGACTCTCATTGTAATGCCTATATAAAGGCCCCTCTATCAGTGTTATGAATGCAATTGATTGACTCTATTTACAATCTTTTTACTTTCTCCTCAAACACGTTATCAGCACGTAGTATCCCAAACTGAGCAAGAAAAAAAAAATCTGCAGCCTAGAATTTCTCTCGCCCCACTCATCCCACACCGTCCGACGGCGGCTCTTCCGAGTTCAGCTGTCTCAGGCATCTCAGCGCCGACGCCTCCACCCACTGCTCCTGTCTTTGCCGACGCCGAGGCCTCCTCCTGAATCAGCTACTCGGCTGCTCCCATCCCTGCAGATCTACTTTGGTGTAGTGTGTCGCAGCGGCGGTCGTCGTTAGGGAGAAAGAGATGTGCTGCTCTGCTGCCGCTGCATAAGAGGAAGAAACAGCCGGCCAACCGCCCGTGGCCACTCCACCAATCTCAGCCTCCGACTGCGACACAACCCATCTGTAAATCCGGCCGACCTTTTCCTGCTCCGAACCAAACACACGGCTCTGAAGTCCGCCCGCTGACTCCCAGCCCAGCTTGCTGTAAACCCTAACCCGGCAAGCTGACCCGACCCGATTGCTGACCCGACCCGCCCAACAGTCTCGTTTTCATACCGTTTTCGTCTAACCGACTGTTGCCTAAAGCTGCGACCCGATCTGATCAAAGCACCGCCGGATCGTCCAAACGGTTTTATGCATGTGATATTTACTGTTTGAAAATCTAGTGCAATTGAGACAAACCTATCAAAATCGAAAAAAAAAAACGAGAGACGAGAATTTCCGCGCGTGAATTTTCTGCACAGCGCAGTCGTACCAAAATCATGTTTCCCGATTCGTTAACCGTCGGATCGGTGCGAAATTTTGACAGCAACTTCCCAACACAAATATTTGTATATTCAACGGTGGAGATCGGATTCTGAGTAATATTGATTACTGAATCTGCTGCCGAACAGAAGTAGATTTTTACGAGGAAATTTGGAGATCCGACCTCATCCAATACCGAGCTGCTGCATCGCCGCGCTCAAGTCCTTTTTCGGCCGAATTATCGATCCCAGTAGCCCTATCCGGGCGTTTCTCAACTCTCCATATTTTCCTAATTAATGATTCATTTGTTCATTAATTCGTACACTTATGAATCTTAACATGTTTATATTTTACGTGTATATAGGAAAATATGTCGCTCATGATGATGTGCACGCTATGGAGAAAGCCATATTTGTTATCCCGTTCAAGGATCAAAGTAAATATTGAACCGGGTATCACGGAAATATGTTGCTCATATGGAGAGAAGCTCCCGTTCAAGGATCAAAGCATATATGGAACCAAGTACCCGTAAGACTTTATTAAAATTCCCGTTTTTCAATTCCTCTCTTTTGGGAAAAATTTTTTTTGGGGAATTGGGTATTTGGGTTCTTTATCTCCCATGCTACTTTGTGGTGGATGAGACTATGAGAGATGGTATCACTCTTGTATGTCGAAGTAAATCGTGTGACGATCCTGGGGGAGTCACGGATAATTGTTGAAAGTCGATATTTGTGGTTGTTGCATACACCACGTTTTGGGTGCGATTTGATGTCGCCGTTTTGTCGATTTTAAACCAACAATTAAATAAAACGAACATTGTCGGTAACGGTAAAGTTATGACTTGTTCATGATTAGTCACGAATTTGTGACGTATAAATGGGACAAACATCGATTGCGACGGATATGTCGTGGTTAAAATCGATTTGTGACGGAATTGTCACGTTGAATTGAGCGACCACCACGTTGGTCTTGACCCAATCCCATACTTGGAAAACTCCATCTTTCATCCTATTAAAATAAAATATTGCATGTGGGTGTAGTCATGCACCGTCTCCTTGCAATAAGATATATGAAAGAATGTACGAGTAATTCTCATGAATTTTAACATGTAAAGCAATGGCATATTGCGTTAAGTACATGAATTCGTTGACCTCGATTATAGTTCGTATGACTATAAGTCCGAATATTTTTCCGAGTATTTGTAAAGGCATGTGCCTTATACATTTGACTATGTTTAGTCGATCTTATTGGATGGTCAAGACAAGTTGGTTATGGTATATTCATTATGTCTCATGGTTCAAAATGCTTAATTAGGATGCACCGCGTTGTATCTATATAACATGGCTATTATGACGTATGCTTGCAAATTGAGAATTAAAATACTTGGTTGATTTGATGCACTTTGGTGGATTTTGTCTACACTTTGATCATGACTAGGCGCATCCCCCTTGGTATTTGTTTATGCTTTGAAAGTTCAAACGGAATCAGTGGTTTTTAAACAGCCTTAGCTGTACCGACATTCCTACTTTCTCTGCAAGTCTACCAAGTTGGAGTTACCGAAAGGATCATTAGTCGAGATAAGAAATCGAACACCCTGCTGCGTTTAAACGCACATATGGCTGTCATTGCCATGTTTTTACATCAACACTTATGCCATTGGATATGGTCTCAACCTTGTTTTCTCACTAAACTTGGGAAAAACTAAAGCATCCAATTAAAATATGCACTGTGATCTGAGTTTAATGATCCGTGTGGTACACAATATATGGATAGAAAGATACGGAAGTCTAGTTTCCAGAACATCTGACCGTTTGTCCATAGCCTTCCTAACAAGGGAGTTATCGCTGTTTTAGTGAACAAAGGTCAAGCTGCGTGGAATTTTATTTCCAGCGATTGTGCTAACCTTTGTCCCAACCAACTTAGTTCCCATATTGAATTTGCAAGTGGTCTTATGACACATGTTTTTCAACCTATTTTTGGCCGAATTTGCCATAGATGATGCAGTTTTTGGTATGCATTGTACGCTAAACTATCATCTTTCAAATGTTGAAAAACAGTTTCCTTGGGGAAGCCCAAAACACGCACCCTTATAAGAAGGTTGAGCGTGTGCATGGTAGTGTTACACCATGCTTGTGTCGTAATTTTGCCCCTTAGGCATATAACCTTGTCATGTTATGCACTCAATATGATAGATCATTTTGATCGTATCAGGAATAAAATCTCTATGTTGTTAGAGTGTTCGCTATGCTCATGTTTGTAAAATTTTGCAAGCGAAATTGAGTGCGTATTAAGCTATTTTCAAGGAACACGATATTTTTGGATTTCAGTTTATAAATCCATTGTGACTATGATGATTAGGTCATCACAATAAATGAGTGGTATAATGCTCAAGTTGTTGAATGCCGAATGGCATTTTCTAGTCACATATGTTCCGTAACAATTGAACCATGTTATGACTCGATGATATATATGCCAAAGTGTATCACTCATAGCATCTCATTGTGATTTGTGAGAAATAAAATCTTATGTATCACTTGTATTGGATATGTGAAAAGAAAAATATTCATGAGTCAATATGGTTCGGCTTGCATCGGTTTTTGTAACCAGAAGATGTATTGGGACATTGACACATTTAGGCTTTAATAGTCCGGAATTTGGAAAGTTTGATGATCCATATACCACGGTATTGTCATGGACATCATTTTCTTTGAACAAAGAAACTAGTTGGATCAAAGACACCAAAGTACGTTGGTGGAGTCGTGAGCACGGCTCATGACCAATGATGATAGTTATGTCATCCGCGTCTTGCTTTCATAAGCATGTGTGACGCCAAAGACCCCTCCGATGATCCTTCTTAGCCATGTTCATTTATTAAAGCCTATTCTTTGGCACGATTAAGAGACGACACCCTCCTATGCTAAAGAGAATAATGTAGCGACTCGCATAAGCATGGTGCTGAGTCCTCCCTTTTCACCGAGTCCTTATACATACATGATCATAAGTATTAGCCTGGGTGGCTTATGATGCTATGATGGTGTTCACAAATGGTCGTACTCAAGTAATAACATTTATATGTTATGTTGTTCCTTTGACAATGATTGATAAGTTGATGAAACCTGAGTTATGGTTGTCCAACTTGCGGACCAGTCATTGTAAAGGTCGGTTCACCCACTTTTTAGACCAAGTCTTAAAGTGAAAATTTAACGAGTACTTCCTAACATCCAAGGCTACCTTCTCACAAATTTTGGTGTCATTTGGAGACTTGGAAGGAGGTGAACCAGTTAAATGAAGTCTTCACATACCACCAGCCGTCTGAACGACCAGTTCGATGTCATTTCGACCGGTTTTTTACCACAAGGTTGATGGTTTTGGAATCCTAAACACCCGTTTATACATGCTCACGAAATTTTGAGGTGTTTGGGGCTGGTGAAGGGAGTGAACTCTTCAAGAAAGCACTAGAGGTTCGATAAAACCAACGGCCTATCATCGGTTCAATCGTTTCTTTATGTTCAATCCCGGTGGTGCATGGTGGCGGTTTTGTTGAATTCTCAAGACCAGTAGCTACGGCTATGTAGCATAGGTCAACATGTCATATTCACCTATACCTATCATCATTCAAATGCTTAGTTACGAGTGTAACAGTATGCATTTTGTTAACTGGATTGTGTTAACACTGAAAACCTTTATCGTCCACATGTTCATGTGCCAAAAGTGCGTCACCACAACGCATTATGATGGGTTATAAATGATGAATATGACATACACTTTCACTCATAGTCCGCTTAAAATGTACCTTGGCAGACGATCTCGTAAGTCACTTTGATGAGCCAGTCTTCCCGTCGTTAGGGGGAGATGGGAACGATCATGTTCGAGTAGAACGACTTGGAATTGTCGTAGTTTGTCCCTACTGTGCCTCACCAAGTTCCCTAAAGTGACGAGATTAAATACATGCTGCAAACATGTCTGCAAGGATTGTGTCCGGTCATGGACGTTCGTCACCTATAAATGATGATATGGTAACACCACAAATTGTGGTAGATGGTGTTACTAGGACGTGGATCTCATAGAGTATTGTGATGCCACTTGGTTCGATAAATACTCTCGCTAAAAATGTATGCGAGCTTGGTACATGAGACTTGATCATATGATCAAATGAACTCATCCGTCTCATGTGATTCTGGATTATAGTCATTATTAGGGGACGCCTCAATGAATGCCAATCCATAAAGAGTACTCTATGAATAAAGCCGGTTCATGAGGACATGGAATGTGAGTTTAATCGAACCATACTTCGTTGAAAATCTACAACGTTGTAGCCTTGGCCTAAAATGAAAACATATACGACTCCAGTATGAACAAAGTGATAGCCCTTTGTTGAAGTGGTACCGACACTCCAAAGATAAGATCTATCCGTATACTTTGTTAAAGCGAGTGAGAGAAAGAGTTAAACTCACCTCATGGCGCGAGGTTTCTCATGAACGCACTGGAATCGACTACGATGACACGAAACTTAGTTGTGCTATCGTAATGGATGTTATAGCATCCACTATCTTTTCAGTTAGATAGTTTCCCAAAAACTGACGTGCAGCTTGTGGTTAAATCTTATCTTAGTGGGGAACTAAGTTAAGTGATAAAAAGGATCTCGTGGTGGATCAGACTCAAATCAAGTGGCTCCTGACCACGGAGCGCGTCGACAAGTGATTGTCGGGAACGCATACTAAGTATATACTTGATTTGGAAGAGATATGAAGCTTTTGCGTGTAAAACTAAGGGTTTATAGTGATGTACTCTTATGAGACTAAGAGATTCCGCTAAATCCAAAGTTAAGAATGAAAGGACCTTGGGACACTTGATGATGCGTATTCATCAATCGGTCTAAGGCAATCTAAGAGACGGATTCCCTAAGAGACGATAAAGTAATGCCTATATGATTCCCAATGACTAGTCGAAGTCATAATAAGACTTGGCTCACTTAAGTGATGATGCAGTCTTAAGAGAAAAGTACGGTATTATGTACTCATGTTTGACTCGATGTACTCATTCATAATAATCCGGTAAAGCCACTGTGATGATGGCCTAGGATGCGCTCACGCAATGTCTGTGATTGACAAGAAGCTTGAAGCTCGCTCTATCTCGATAAAAAAGATACTTGAAAACTGATACCCGAATCTGCCCAGAATGTGTTGGTCTATCTCCCATATGACCTACAGGGTAGCTCACTTGATGGAAAATGGTGAAATTGGTACCATTGGAAAGGTTTGTGTCTACTTTCCAAGGAAACCAACCATTTGATCACATCCACCATGTTGAGTGACATATGACTATTGTTGCAAAGTAGGACAGGATGTGTCCGGTAATTTGCTGAGTCAACTTCGATGGAGCTTTGTGATCTGCTCAGGTCGATCTAGGTTACGTACTGTATGTGAATGAAAAGCTATGGGTGTCTAGTTTTCATAAGTTCTTACAGTTTCGTTGATACCTATTGAATCGAAGAAGTTATGACTGATTTAATGCATGGAGGTCAAGACTTTAGAAAACTTGATAAGTCTTTAGCGACTCTGCACTTTAGATGTGTCGCGCTCTTTTTGTCCTTAGACCAAGGTTTGTTTTTTCCCATTGGGTTTTCACTTGGTAAGGTTTTTAACGAGACGACCTATGAGAACATCCATACAATGATGCGTTGTACTTCTGTTCAACTTAGACCAAGAGGTATTTTTTCCCACTGGGTTTTTCCTTGGTATAGTTGTGAGGGCAACTTGGCATCTGACTCCTATTATTTGTGGTACTCATCAGGGGGAGTCGTTATGTATACATCAGAGGGAGTATACATGACATGTTATGTTGGTGCGTTGCAATCTTTTCCTCATCAAGCCTTTATTTTTCCCATGGGGTTTTGTTTTGGCTAGGTTTTTACTAAGGCAACATCTTCTGCACCATTGTTGTATTAGTGCTCGACACAGGGGGAGTGTTCCGGGAATTATTAATCTCGTGATGTGTCTTACCTAATACTGGCTGTAGATACATAGATGGAAGGTTCTAGATCCTTCTAGAGGTAGTAGGATCCCATTAGATGTCTTACCTTATCTAGGAATCCTGTGTATGGAAGAACTCTCATTGTAATGCCTATATAAAGGCCCCTCTATCAGTGTTATGAATGCAATTGATTGACTCTATTTACAATCTTTTTACTTTCTCCTCAAACAACTTTAACAATTTAATTTTAATTTTTGTTTTATACAGGTATTTATGATAAATATAGAAACAATTCAATAATAAGATTGTTCGTTGAATATTCCATTATTATTATTATTACGTATATTATGCATTTTAGAGATATTCTATTATTTTCATAATAAATAATAACTCCTTTTAAAATTTATATTTACCGAGTTAAACTATTTGAATAAACCCCATATGTCATTAATCTAATAAAACTTGATTTAGGAAAAAAAGAACGCGTATTGAAGGGAGCACAAAAGTTAATAATTATCCAAAACCAAACTAAATCAAACATACCAAGTATATCCCGCTCAGAGCAGGGTCTGAGTAAAGATGTACGCAGACCATGCCCCTACTTTTAACATTAGGAAGACTGTTTTCATGAAGACCCCCGGCTTAGTGCACAACAGGAAAGTGGGTGGTGTATGCACAGGGATACATATGATTTGGAAAAACTCAAAACCATACATGGGCCCATGGTTTTGTCCACATGGGACTTACCTGAGTGGATTGTGACTACTCCAGACTTGAAGCACTCTATTCTAACAGAAGAGAGGTTAACTCCGCTCAAAGCCCCCTTCCAAAACTATAAACCAAACCAAGCATACCCAGTATATCCCGCTCAGAGCAGGGTCTGGGGAGGGTAAGATGTACGCAGACCATGCCCCTACTTTTTACGGTAGGGAGGCTGTTTCCATGAAGACCCTCAGCTTAGTACACAGCAAAGTAAAGAGTGATATATACAGAGAAGTAAATGATACGAAAAAGCTCCAAACCATACCTGAGCCCATAGCTTAATTCACATGAGCCTTACCTAATGGGACTTTGGCAACTGCACTATCGATGAACGCTTGTAGCAATCTCGATGAACGCTGCTCTAATAGAAGAGAGGTTGATTCTGCGCACAGCTCCCTGTAAAAAATACACCACACGCAAAAGGCAATAGGATAAAATATACCATAAAAGTAAAAAAAAATGCAATGCTCTAGGTCAAAGCTAACCGAGACAACCCAACCCTGAGGCTCTCAACTACAGCACCGCTCCCTACAAAGAAATCCACAACTCTGATCTGGCGCCTCCAAGAGCACCTATCAACAGTCATGGTCTCGGAAAGGTTTAAGGCCTTCAAATCTAATCTCAGCTGCTCCTCCCACGTCCTCCTCGGTCTGCCTCTTCTTCTCTCCCCGACAACCAATAAACTCTCAATCCTCCTCACCGGAGCAGAAGCTTGCCTCCTGCGGACGTGGCCAAACCATTTCAATCTCCCTTCCCTAACTTTCGCTGAAATGGGCGTCACTTCTAACGCGTTCCTGAAAACCTCGTTCGAGATTCTATCTAACATGGTGCGACCACACGACCAACGTAACATTCTCATTTCAGCCGCTTCCAACTTGCTCTCAAGCGACTTCTTTATCGCCCAACATTCGGAGCCATACAACATAGCAGGTCTGATTGCCGCTCTATAGAATTTACCCTTCAGCTTTAGAGGGACTTTCTTGTCGCACAGGACCCCTGTCGCTGCTCTCCACCTTAGTCACCCCGCCTTGATACGATGAGGGACATCATCTTCACACTCACATTCCTTTTGAATGATCGAACGCAAATACTTGAACTTATCCGTACGGGGTACGATCTGATCCAAAACTATATCACAAGCAAAAGACAGTAGAAAAATAAATGCATTAATCTGACCGAGACACCCAACTCTGAGATTCTCTAAATCATATAAATGCAATAAAAAATATAAATATCAAACTCTAAATCAAAGCTAACCGAGACCCTAACTCTAAGATTCTCTACTACTAAACCACTGGCTAAAAGAGAATCCACGACTCTCGAAGACCTCCTATATACTGTCGTGGTCTCGTCAAATCTAGACAAGAGAACACCTCTTTGGCGGCATAACCACATCACCATTCCAAATTCCAAATTCCAAAAGTCCCATTATAAATACTTCTCTGTCCTTGCAACTTCTCTGATTGCCATCTCTCTCTCCCTCTCTCTCTCACACACACACACAAATTGTGTTCCTCTCTACAATTTCCCGAAACTCTCTTCTATTGGATGTGTTTGGTTTGAAGTTTTCAGGAAGAAGAAAAAAAGAGCATGGGAGGTGAATACTCAGGCCTAGGGGATGAACTTTCGAGCGATAACTTTGTGTTATCGTCGACTGATGATCGGAGGTTCACGAAGCACATACACGATAACGTCCATGGCAACATTTATCTGGATCCTGTACTTCCTTTTTATGCTTGTCCTTAGTTTCTTCTCCTGTTTCTAATTTGTTGTTATACTCTGTTCACTACTCGGCACGCTTAGTATTCAAGTTCAAATTCTGAAGAAATATGCCGAGATTAGTTCATTTTGTTTACAACTGCCGAGATTTGGTTCGTGTTTGTGGTGTTATGAGGAAACGGACGGATGTAAATGTAGGCTAGGCGCACGCCGAATTGGTGCATCACAGTGTAGGCTCTTGTATGTTTAAAAATGGAGTTTGAAAGTGAGATGATTTCAATTTTAGTTTACGATTGGATATTTTTCTTCTTAATTTGAGAGTGCTGCGCTTTATCTGTGTTATGGTGAATCGATGGGGATTAGGACATATAATGAATATTTTGTCTCAGATTTGAACCTCACATCAACCGGTGTGATTTGTTTTTTCTTCCTGTTTTTTAAGCTTTTTGCATAGTCCAGGCGTTCTTTTTTTTTTCTTGTCATTTAATATCTTTGCATATGCATCTGTCGTTGTACCTCTATCTTGTATGCTCCAGTTGAATGTAAATATTAGGATTTCAAAATGAAATGCTGGGTTTGTGAAAGTTCAGGAATCGAGTATATGAAAGCAGGGTGAAGCTAGAGACATAGAGATGGATGTTTCTCTGTCTGGTTTTACTTTTTTTTTTTTTTTTTTTCTAAACATTATCTTAGAATATTTCTTATTTTACAATTACTCTGGTTAGTGGTTCCGCTGTTAAGTTTTCGACCAGATGAAGAGAAAGTACTTAGGCAGCCTAGTATTTGTCCATCAGAGGTGGAGTCAGACTCTCATCTCTTTCCCTCCTGGGTTGCAGCTTTCATTGAAGTTTGTCGACACAGAGCAGTTTCAGAGGTAAGTCGAACTAGTTCATGCTTTGTTTATCGTTATTTGCTGTTCATAAAGTGTTGTATTGCTTTTATTATTTCATTCCTATCTGATTTTATTCTCTACCAATATCTTGCAGACTTCGTGACTTGAAGCAGCTAGGTGAGTTTGTGAAATTTTTATTGTATCTATATGCAATTGAGGTATGCAAATAATGGTTGTATTTGTTGGCAGATCCAGGATTTTACTGCAAATACACAATGAAATTAAGTTTAGCCGAGGATATGGTTCTTCTTGCCAAAATTCTTATTTGAATGCTGAATACTCATAGTTAGGAATTTCAGTGTTTCGAACCTAAATTTGGAGAATAATTTTGATGACTTCTAATTAGCTGATTCCTACCGTCCAAACTATTGTCTTACTATTCAGGAAATTGCATAGTTTGACAAGGAAGCCATATTCTTTGGAAAGTAACTTGGCTCTACTCCATAAGTTTTCAACATTTGTCATCATTTGCAAGATTGTGTTTTCCGGTTAACAGTATAATAAATACCTAAACAACAACTTGTCTTCTTTTATTATATAGCTGATATTTTTTCAAATTTTTCCGAAATTTAAGATCAGTGGGCCTCTTGCTAGGTAATATGGATATCCTTGGGGTAGTTTCATCTTGTTTGAATATTTTAGAAATTCTGTTCTAGTTATTTGGTTTTTAGCTCCTGACTTGACGTAATACATATATGCAGGTTTGTCATATATGGTCTACCCTGGGGCCGTGCACTCGCGATTTGAGCATTCGCTTGGAGTGTACTGGCTGGCTAGTGAAGCTATCAACAGATTGAAAAACTATCAAGTAATGTCATTATTGTCTTTTCTCTATGGTTTTTGATCTTAAAACTGAAAATAAGAGTTGTACTCTTGCTATCTTATTAGGGCTTGGAGCTTGATATTGGTCAATTTGACACACAAACTGTAAAACTAGCTGGTAACACAAAATATTCAACTTGCATTCCTGTTATTCTCTGTCATGAATGCATCCAAATATTCGCCTTTCCTGATTGTTTGTAGGTCTACTGCATGATCTTGGTCATGGGCCATTCAGCCATATGTTTGAGCGTGAATTTATTCCACGGGTTCGACATGGACTGAAATGGTGATTCCATATATATTTTTTCCTACATGATACATGGTTTACTATTTCATTCAGCTACAAAGCCACCTCAAACTTTCCTTCTATTTGGTCAAACCCTGTCCTTCTGTATGTTTTGCTACTAAGAATTGCTAGTCATTTGATAATTTAGGTGGTTATTTCTGAGAGCCTTATACAAATCGGACAAGAGTGTTAACCCGAGTGCAGTATGGGTGTCTTGGAGCTAAAAGTGTGATTTATTTTCTTTTTTTTTTTTACGTCCGTTGCTATTTTGAATGCATAATTCTACTAGACCAGCTGCGGAGATATTTGATTACATAAACTTGTAATAAGGATATGACCACTTAGTTACAGATACCGAAACTAATTTTCATGTTCGGTTTTCTTTGAGTATCTCAGGCACCTGCATTTATATCCAAGTTCAAATTCCAATCATGGTCCTTAGTTACTGTCAATTTTTTTTAGCAGATGCTCTCCTAGGAGTCTTGTTGTCTTAAATCTACTACTACTAGTATGCCTGGTAAACCATTCCAATTGTTATTAAAAGCATCTCATATATTTGAGTCCAGAAATTCGTTATATTATCTTTAAGGAATAAGGAGATTGTTCTACTTTTATTCGAAGCTGTTCTAGAGGCACATTTGAAGTAATGTAGTAGATTGCTGGAGTAGGTATGCCACATTTGCTGAACTATTGAATAAAATTTGCAGGTGTCATGAAGAAATGTCTCTGAAGATGATAGACTATGTTGTAGATGAACATAACATTGATATTGATTCAGAACTTCTTAAGAAAGTGAAGGTTTGATTGCGAAATATCAATTGTTATAATCTTGATGTTCTGTTTTCTTATTTAATAGGACGATTCCTAATTATCTTATGAATCATCTATAAAAGACTTGAACCACAACCTGATACTTTCTCTTGCAAACTGGGATCTCAACGGAACCATATACCTATTGGGATTTTTTTATACTATTTTTACGATGAGGATTTGAGTACACTTAACGGGGAACCAAATACTATCAGAATGTGAAATTTGAACCCTCATCTTCCCTTGTTTTGGACTTTAGATATGACAGTTGCTCTGTTTGATGCAAGAGTGGATGTAAACTGCAGCGTTATTATAAGAACTATGCAATACCACCTCTCTCTCTCTCTCTCTCTCCCTCCCTCCCTCCCGCTATAACTTTTGTTCTCTTTAATGTCAGGAATTGATAATTGCCTCCGAGAATGGTACATCAAAGGTTAGTACTGCAGAGAAAATATTTCATCAGTTCTTGATGATATGCACTCTCTTATTTTACTTTTCCTACTGTTCTCTTTTTTTTTTTGGCAATTGATTTTTCATTGTTTAGAGCTTCAGAGAAAAGCTTTTCTTGTATGACATTGTTGCTAATGGACGCACTGGAATTGACGTTGACAAGTATGTTTCCTATCTCAATAGTCAATTCATTTCATATGTGGTTAAGAAGCATAACAATAGTAATAACTTCTCCGGCAGTAGTCAGAAATAAAAAGTTGCAATCTGTCTGCAGATTTGATTACATTGTCCGCGACTCCAGGGCTTGCGGTCTCGGGTGCAATTTTCAGTTTCAGAGGTGTGCTTATGTCTGAAAAAATAATAGCAATGATGTTGTTGCTTTATCGAAGATTTCCTTTTATTAATTATCAACATATGTACATTTGCATGAAATTAATTTCCGAACATTGTCTGACTTTACTCTCATCACTTGCAGGGTGTTAGAAACTATGAGAGTAATAGATGACGAGATATGTTATCGTGCTAAGGAATGTCAGTATTTATCGCTACACCAGTATTTTTGTTGAAACTGCTTGTGCAACACTCATCTTATGTTAAGCATATACAGATCTTACTATCCACAAGTTATTTGCTACTCGGGCAGATTTGCACCGCACGGTCTATACGCATGCAAAAGTAAAGGTATCTAGTTCTTGGTCTTCTTTCATGTCTCAACACAAATTTATTCTGTAGTTTCATTTGAACTTGGAGTAAAGAATTTAATGATGAGTCTTTTCAGGCAATAGAACTCATGTTTGTGGATGCCATGACAAAAGCCAATGATGTTCTTGGTATTTCATCCTACATTGATGAACCAGCTCAATACTGGAAGGTTGCTTAAGATTTCATTGTTTGAACTAAACATATGAATTTTGTGTTTTCTGCGCTTAGATTGTCCATCTATTATAAATTTGCAGTTGGATGACACGATACTAAAAACAATTGAAACATCTTCCTGCCAAGATTTGAAGGAATCTAGAGATCTAATCCTCCGCATTCGCAGAAGGGATCTTTACCAGGTACTTCAAAATTCAAATACAAATTAAAGGAACTCATTCCTCTTGTATTTTATAAATTGAATTATGCAAACTACCCTTGAGGTTTGGACTTTGGCCTCTCTCTCGCTCTCGCTCTCACACACACACACACAGAGAGGGAGGGAGGGAAACAATTATTTCTCAAAATTACAAACACCCCCCCTTGGTTTGTATTTACTGAACAAATACCCCCCCCCCCCCCCCAACTGAGAGTATAGTATGTGAAAGTTAGAATAGAAACCAACATCAGGGGAGTTTTTATAATTTTGAAAGATATATATATATATATATATATGTATATATAGGGGGGGGCTTTATTTTCAGAACTCTCTTAAGTGCGAGAACTCCTCTAAGCCAATGAGATTTTTTAAATATTAAAAAATATTATTAATTCAAAAGGGTATTATAGTAAAATACAATTTTTATTACGGGAGATAACCCCTACTGATGATAACACCTACTATAATAGCCCTTACTGATGATAACCCCTACTATATAGTAGGGTTATGATCAGTAGGGGTTGTATGCATCGACATGATGTACATTATGTATTATTAGGAGTACAAAAGGTGGTTCTCGCAGTTCTCGCACTTAACAGGGTTCTGAAAATAAAGTTACACTATATATATATAAATTAGACTAAACTTAAAGGGTTGTTGTAATTTACCCTTTTATATTTGTGTATGTATTGTTTGACTTTGAACATTATGATACTTACATCCTTGGTGCCTCAAAATATTTCTACAGTTTTGCAATGAGTTTGCAGTTCCAAAGGAGAAGCTGGAGTACTTCAAAACTGTTACTCCTCAGGATATAGTTTGTTCACAGGTCCACCCAAATTCATTCAATTAATGTCCTGCTTCGATGATACTAAACCCTAAAAGAAGGTTCCTAAGGATCATAACTTGTCATGCAGAATTCTAATTATCCCACGCTGCACGAGGAAGATATCGCGGTGAGCAATGTGAGAATCGATCTGACTCGTGGAAGGAATAATCCACTAGAAAGGTACACTCCTGTTGAGATACAGTTAATGGTTTGTGCGAGTTCAGACAAGGCCATGTTTGTTTCTGATATTAAATGCTTTTTCTGTGTCCGCGTGCTTCTTCTCCTCTACACCAGCATTCGTTTTTTCAAGGTACTACAATTTTATTCAAACCTCAAAGAATTTATGTTCTCTTTTGAATTTTTAATTCTCGAAAATGGCGAAAACAGCGCTGGCTTGCTTCCATGCGAAAAAATGCACTGTTCTGATGATGCGGGATGAAACTCAGTTTATTGTATTCTTCAATGTTGTTGACTCAGGATTATGATAGCAATGAGAAGTTCACCATAAAAGATGATCTGGTCAGTCACTTGCTTCCTACGTCATACCAAGACATGATTGTGAGAGTTTACTCCAAGAAGCCTCACCTGGTCAGAAAACGAACACACGGTCATTCTTTGTGGTTTTAACTATAAACCTTCTTAAACCTGTCAAAAGTTTTTCTGTAACTTTCATACAGGTGGAGGCTGTGTCTGAGGCCTTCGAAAATTTCCAGATGAAGAACTATGGGATGAAAGCTCAAGTACATGCAACTCCTGAGAAGAAAAAGCGGAAGCAATTGAGGTACTCGTTCGCAGGTGTTTAGCCCCCTCTCTCTGGCTGTGCTTGTGTATGCATATGGTGGCACCAACTATGTTCCGGTGTGAATATTGAACTGAAAAAAGAACACGTGATGGTAATCGATACGTAAATTTGTCTTTTCTCCTGATATCTTTGTAATGAAAACCTTGGACAGTGTATAGTTTTTTTATGATGACATGTTGATTCTCATTTGGAAAAACGCACATCAATCACTTCACTGATTATAAGGCATTCTTTGTGCTTTATTTTTTTCGGAAGATGGCAACCTTGGTTGTAAACTGGAAATTTAATCTAATTTTTCTTTGTTTGTTTGTTTGTTTTTGGTTTATTTTAATGAATTTTGAAATGATATCCAAAATATTATAAAAAATGAAGTAAATCTAAAAAAATGATATCAATTAAAAATAAAAATTTTAGAAATCTAAATGTGTTTTCTTAGATATCTTAATATTTTGTAAAATTTGAATATGTAATGAATCTAAAAATTAAAAATATCAAAATGATCCAACATTTTATAAGATAATATAAGATGAATCTTCCTAAAAAAATGAAATCAATGAAAATATAATTATCTTACAAATCTTAATATGTAATTATTTAGAACATTTTGGAATCTTCATATTTTTTTAACTAATTTTTTATAATCTTTCTGTCTAATTTTTTATTATAATTTTGATTTTTTTTTTAAATTCTGTCTTTCTTCGTGACATGGTCGTGCTCCCACTAGTGAAGAGGTGAACGTAAGTGGCAAAGATCAATGTACTCTCATTTGATCTAGTTTCTCGACACATAATGGCCTCGCCTGGCACGAACTTCTCCGCCAAGCTCTGAATACATACATGTCAATCTAGATTGGGGTTACACACATGAGTTAGGGGTATTTGTAAATATGGATAGATTACGTGCATTTTTTTGAAGTAATGTTGATAGAAACAAGTGGCAACAGCCATTCAAGACATACAAAAGGCGAGGGAAATATGCCTCCAAAACTCAAGCTCTGATCTGGGATGCCTATGATGATATGGAGCCGATTTGGGCGTTGGAGTAATTAATTAAGATTTGATTTTTTTGTTTATGATGCAGGGTTAATTTAGTAATTTAGTAATTCTTAATTTAGTTAATTGTTGGGAATAGTCTTCCTTTTTGATTTAGGAGTCTTTTTAATGTAGAGTCCATATCCATAAAGGATTAGTTTGAGTATAGGATTTAGTTTCCTATTTTAATTAAGGAATTGGTTTCCTTGGAGGTTTGGGTTTTGTTAGCTATATAAAGTTTGTGAGTGTGCGGACACTATTGACAGTTTTTTTTGAATAAACAATTTTCTCAGCAAATATTGCTTTCTTGTGTGAATCTGTGTGATTCTATGTTGGTAAATTAACGGTATATGCGCCGTTTGTGCGGAAGTGAAAATATAAAGTGCGGAAAATAAATCACACGAGGATTTATAGAGGTTCGGCCAAACGTGCCTACGTCCTCTCTCGATGTATCTTTTTCAATAGGCTAAAGATCAAAACATCTGCACCTCTCTTCTATCGGTCGAGGGATTACCGTTACAAGCTCGTCTTTTTGTCAGTCCGAGTAAAACCATTTTCCATTTCTATTGGACAAGGAATCAACCACTCTAGCTTTCTATCGGTACTAGATAAACCTCACTAAGATAGCGATTGTGATTCTAACAATGCCGGATCCTTGATCCTAATAACACCGAATCCAATCGTATCTTTTCTTTTTCTCACTCGTGTATGATTTAGTGTATCACACTCAATCACTCTAAATTAAGCTCAAGAACAACAACTATAATGTTTACAATGATATCTCAAGTATATATGAATTGCTCAATGTTGTTGTGTGGATTGATACCAACTCACTTGGTATTTATAGCCTTTTTCATCAAACTAGCTGTTGCTGCCAGTTGACTTGCTAGCGTGCGCTAGCTCTTCTTAATAGCGTGCGCTATCGCGCATATTTGCCTTAGCGTACGTTATTCACTGCATGTTACGTACGTTAATGTCTTCCAATTTTAGTCCAGTGGCTACTGTCTCTCTTCCGTAGCGTACGCTAACATCTCCTTGTAGCGTGCGCTAAACTTGCGTCATTGCATGCATCATATATCCGTTTATACTTTTTGACTTTGCATCAGAATCTTCCCAACGGATTGTTTGACTTGAATTCAAACTGATATTTAGCGTGCGCTAAATATCATCTTTTGCGTGCGCTAATGCTGATTTCACTGCATACGTCATTCTGTGTTTGAATTCTCTTCACAACGGTAATATAGACTCGATAGCATGCGTTAGTAAACATGGTGTAGCGTGCGCTATCCTCGTCAGGTGACTTCACTTCAGGTAACTTCGAACTTGTCTGCTCTGCAGATAACTCCCGTTAGCGTGCGCTAGCCTTGTTATGTAGCGTGCGCTAATGTAGTCCAGATTGTAACTTTTTGCGTCTTCGACTGCTTCGTTGTTTTAATTCGCCTCTTTGTTGTTTTGTTTTGTTTAGCAACTTAATCATCAAAACACTATTTATTAATATGTGGAATAAATATTCCAACATTCTATTGTCTTGGGTGCGCTCAAGAAACCTAGGTACGCCTACGGTTGCCTCGGTGTGAAGCCAGGCTTGTTGTTTTTTAATCATAATCTGGAGCACACGCAGGTTGTTCTGCATCAATTGGTATCAAGAGTCTACGTTAGATCATGACTTCTCGTTCTGGAAGACCATATAGACAGGAGCTTTCTAATAACGAGAGGGATGCAATCCTTCTTCAGATCCTGAAGCGACTTGACAATTTATCTATTCGCGTTAGAGTTATAGAAGGCAGAAATCAGGAAGGTGGAGCTGTGGAAGAGAATCGAGATGAAGCTGTTCCCAATGGTGAAATACCAGCAAATCCAGAAGGTGAACAAGATGGTCATGAAGATCAGCGAGTTACCCAGCACGGAGGAAGGGAAATAAGAGGTGATCGAGGTCAAAGAGGAGGACGTCAACCTGCAAACGATTGGGCTAGAGAATTGTTGTAAAGAGGTCGCTTTGAACCACGTGATACAGCTGGAGATATCACGAAGAAAGTAAAGACTGATGTCCCAAAATTTGAAGGAAAATTCGATCCCACAGTATTTTCTGATTGGCTTGCTGCACTTGAAGAATACTTTGATTGGTTTGATATGTCGGACGAGCGACGGGTTAGATTTACAAAGATGAAACTTGTTGGTTTGGCTAAGGTATGATGGCGTGGAATTGAAGAAAATACAAGGACATGGCAAGAGATGAAGACAAAGCTCATCGAGAAGTTCATGCTTATAAATTACCAAGACAAGTTGTGCGAACAACTTGTTAATCTGGGGCAAGGTAATTTGAGTGTAACAGAATATATGCAACGATTTGATGAGATTAAAACTCGTAGTCAGATTGTTAATCTGAGGCAAGGTAATTTGAGTGTAACATAATATATGCAACGATTTGATGAGATTAAAACTCGGAGTCAGATTGTTGAAGATCCTCGTCAAACCCTAGCATGTTTCAAGACCGGGTTAAGAGCAGACATACGACGAGAGTTGCTTAGGCAACCTGTTTATGGTGTGGAAGATGCGTTTCAAACAACGCTTGATTTGGAAGAATACCTTAAACCACTTCCAGCGAGGAAGTTTGGTTCTCAAGTCGGGGAGACATCAAATAAAAGGTTTGCAGCAACTAATCAGTCACCAAATGGATTGAAATCAAAGGCAGGTGATCCGAAGGGCAAGAACATCATGCCTTCTAAAGGGAGTGGAAAGTATAATGACGGTTGTTTCAAGTGTGGGGAACCAGGTATATGAGCTACAATTGCCCGAAGAAAAATCTGCATATTAGTGCTGAAATAGAGTCTGAAGAACAACATCTAGAGGACAACGGCGATGGTGGTGACTTCGAGGTTGGGGTATTCAAGGCTGATGATTTAGAGGAGCTAGAAGAGGACGTTTCGTTCTCTGCAGTAGTCAGACGCATCTTAGCAGCCCCTAAAGCTCAAGAGGAAGATTGGCGGCGTACTTCAATCTTTCAAATGTTGGTTCGTTGTGGAAATCAAGCCAAAAAACTCATAATTGATGGCGGTATCTGTATGAATGTAGTTTCAGCATCAACGGTGGAACGTCTCAAACTTCCTATTGAACCACATCCTCAACCCTATAAAGTTGCTTGGATTGATAACTCAACTATTCCGGCAACTCATCGTTGCCTTATTTCTTTCTCATACAAGAACTATCAAGATTCTGTGTTATGTGATGTGGTCCCTATGAAAGTTGCTCATATTCTACTTGGACGACCTTGGCTCTATGACCGAAAAATGAAACATTGTGGAGAAAGTAACACCTATAGTCAGACGCATCGAATAACTCGTAACATTGTTCCTATGGCCAAGCAGTAGATTAACAAACATAAGGAACCTTCACCAAAATGTCCTGTTGGAAATCAAAAAAGTTTCTCAGCATCAGTGACAAAGAAATCTCTCCTAAAAGAGAGCATAGATAGTAATGTGATAATTCTTGTAGTAATAAGACGCAACAAGGACTCTAAGATGGCAACTAGTGAACCGTCTTCGAAGTTCATAAGTCGTTGAATGACTTTTCGATGTAGCACTGAAGGGCCGCCAAATGAGCTTCCTCCTCTGCGCAACATTCAACATGAGATAGATTTTGTACCGGATCTCGGTTACCTAACCTTCCAAAGATATCGCATGAACCCTACCGAACATGTAGAGCTTAGGAGACAAGTGGAAGAGCTATTAGCCAAAGGGTTTATTCGTGAGAGCCTCGGCCCATGTGGTGTACCAAAGATTACTTACGCCAAAAAGATGGAACTTGGCGTATGTGTGTCGACACCGTGCTATTAACAAGATCACGGTCAAATATCGGTTCCCAATTCCTCGACTAGATGATTTCTTTGGATATGATGGTCGGTTCGATGGTGTTTTCAAAGATCTATTTGAAGAGTGGGTATCACCAAATCGTGGTCGGACACTGGGATGAATGGAAGACCGCCTTTAAGACCAAAGATGGCCTCTATGAATGGCTTGTCATGCCGTTTGGACTCTCAAATGCACCTAGCACATTCATGCGTTTTATGACACATGTACTTCAGCCTTTTATTGGTCGTTTTTTGGTGGTATACTTCGATGATATCTTAATTTATAGCAAGAACAAGGAATAACATTTAGATCACCTGCAGCAAGTCATGAGAACTCTTCGCCAAGAAAAGCTTTATGCCAATTTGAAGAAATATTCATTTATGAGTAACCAGGTAGTATTCTTGTGCTTTGTGATTTCTTCTAGAGGCATAGAGGCTGATCTAGAAAAAGTAAAAGCTATTCGTGACTGGTTGATTCCCACCTCAATTAGTGAAGCTCGGAGTTTTCATGGCCTGGCAACATTCTACCGACGTTTCCTACACAATTTCAGCAGCACAATGGCGCCAATAACAGATTGCATGAAGCAAGGAGCATTCTGTTGGACAAGGGCAGCAGCAGAAGCGTTCAAAGTAATCAAGAACAGGATGAGCAATCCTCCTGTATTGCGCTTACCTGACTTCTCAAAGTTGTTTGAAGTGGCTTGTAATGCATCTAATGTTGGGATTGGAGGTGTACTAAGTCGAGAAGGCCACCCTATAGCATACTTCCGTGAGAAATTGAATGAGGCAAAACAAAGGTACTCTACATATGATAAGGAATTCTATGCGATAGTGCAAGCATTGCGGTATTGGCGACACTATCTTATCTCCAAGGAGTTTCTACTCTATTCAGACCATGAAGCATTGAAATACATAAATTCCCAAAGAAAGTTGAATCACCGACATGCAAAGTGGGTTTCATTTTTGCAAGAGTACGCATTTGTTATCAAACACAAGGCGGGAGTGGAGAATAAAGCAGCGGATGCGCTTAGTCGAGTGGTGCATCTTCTTTCATCCATGTCAGTGCAAGTAGTAGGCTTTGATTTACTCAAAAGAGATTATCCATTGTGCAGAGATTTCAGCGTTATCTGTGCTGAATTGATGTCGGGACAGACCTCAAACCATACATATTTCTATTTACATGATGGCTATTTGTTTCGAGGAACCCGCTTATGCTTGCCAAATACTTCTTTACGGGAAGAAGTAGTTTGAGAACTACATTCTGGGGGTGCAGCTGGTCATTTTGGGAGAGACAAGACTGTTGCAATGGTGGAAGATCGTTACTATTAGCCAAGCTTAAAGCGTGATGTTGCAAGGGCTGTTTCTAGATGTCGCACTACTGGTTTGTACACACCCTTACCAATACCACACGAACCATGGAAAGGTTTATGTATGGATTTTGTTCTTGGATTGCCAAAAACATTAAGAGGGCATGACGTAATATTCGTTGTGGTGGATCGCTACTCCAAGATGGCTCACTTTCTCCCGTGCTCTAAAACTTCTGATGCCTTACACATCGCAAAGTTGTTCTTCTGAGAAATTGTTCGACTTCATGGATTACCTCTTACAATTGTATCTGATCGTGATGTTAAATTTATGAGTTACTTTTGGCGTACTTTATGGAAATTACTTAATACAAAGTTGAAATTTTCTTCAGCTTTTCATCCTCAAACCGATGGTCAGACCGAGGTTGTTAATCGTAGTTTGGGCAATCTCCTCCGGTGCCTTGTTGGAGATCATGTTTCCTCTTGGGATTTTGTATTTCCTATGTCTGAATTTGCTTACAACAGTTCGGTAAACAAAACAACAGGTCGCAGCCCATTTGAAATTGTCACAGGATTACGACCAAGAAAGCCTATTGATTTAGTCCCACTACCTGTTGAGGCACGCCCGAGTGCGGAAGCAGAAGAATTTGCTAAACATATCCGCTTGCTGCATGATGATGTTAGACGCAGGATTTCAATCAGCAATGAAGGGTACAAAACGCGTGCCAATTTGCACAGGAGATTCCTTGATTTTGGTGAGGGAGATATGGTGATGGTACGGATCAGGCCTGAACGTTATCCTAAAGGTGTATACAAGAAACTTCACTCCAAAAGTGCTGGCCCTTACAAAATCCTTAAGAAAATCAGCTCTAATGCTTATGTACTTGACTTGCCAACTAATATGGGTATTAGCAATGTGTTCAATGTTGAAGACCTGACTCTATATTCTGGCCATGACAAGGATGATACAAATGAGCATAACAATGTTTGTTTACCACTAGATCCAAGAATAGCCGAAGAAATTGAAGATATTGTCGATCAGCAGCTTGTTTCAACTCGAGGAGGTGGTTACCAAAAGTTTCTTGTTAAGTGGAAGGGGCGTCCATTTTCAGAATGCACATGGGTTACCGATCAAGAGTTCCAACATCTTAACCCTAAGCTTTATGACCAGTTTCACGCCTTTAACTCGCCAAAGTCGAGTTCTTTCAAGCCGGGTGTTGTGCGGCGATTAATACGCCTCGACCAAAGTCAGCGTCAGATGAACCAAGGCAGACTTACCAAACGAAGATGCCGGATCAAGTTCAAGTGCCTAGCAATCGTCTTACAAGGCGATCGTCTCTAGTGCCCGACCAAGGATGGTCGTCTTATGCCACATGTAAAGTCGACATCCATCAAAGTCTACGAATACCGAATCTCGGGATGAAGGCCCACGTGCAGATCCGCAAACGGCGCCGTGGGAAAAGACTTTTTGACTCCAGCCCATCACCACCTGTTGGTGACAAGGACAACCTCTCACCTACCGACAGACCCACAAAAGGGCCCTAGGTGGGACCTCCCAAGACTGCGACGTGAGGCACGTGTTGTCTTCTCATTGGTTCGCACATTTGGTTGCCAGTAGTAGCTGCGGACTTTAAGGAAACCGACCCACGTGCTGAGACGATCGCCCGTTTAATTTAATACAGGAAAGGCGATCGCGCGTTTGGGATTAAGACATCCCAACTACCTTCTCTTCTATAAATAGGAGACTTCCAGCATTTGGAAAAAGGACAGTTGAATTCACACAGTTGAATCCGACGGTTAAAAACGTAGCACTTCATCTTTGTAACAAGAACTCACAGAGCATTAACTCTGGTTCTTCCGGCAATCATCAGCACCCAAGAGTTAGATAACTAGGGTCATTACACTCATTGTAATCGTACTCTAACATTAATAGTTGTACTCCAAAGCAGTATTCCTATTAATAATATCTCGCGAGAGCATTCAAGCCCGGGATTAACAACCCCGACAATTCTTGTGTTATTTACATGCCTTCGTACGTGCTCTTGCATTTTGTTTGTTACTCACCCGTAGCCATATCCAGCGAATCATTCCGAATAATATTTTGGGTAACAACACCGGGGAGAGATGATAGAAACAAGTGGCAACAGTCATTCAAGACATACAAAAGGCGAGGGAAATATGCCTCCAAAACTCAAGTTCTGATCTGGGATGCCTATGATGATATGGAGCCGACTTGGGCATTGGAGTAATTAATTAAGATCTGATTTTTTTTTTTGTTTCTGATGCAGGGTTAATTTAGTAATTTAGTAATTCAATTAATTTAGTTAATTGCTGGGAATAGTCTTCCTTTTTGATTTAGGAGTCTTTTTAATGCAGAGTCCAGTTCCATAAAGGATTAGTTTGAGTATAGGATTTAGTTTCCTATTTTAATTAAGGAATTGGTTCCCTTGGAGGTTTGGGTTTTGTTAGCTATATAAAATTTGTGAGTGTCCAGTTTATTGACAGTTTTTTTTAATAAAGAATTTTCTCAGCAAATATTGCTTTCTTGTGTGAATCTACGTGATTCTATTGTCTTGGGTGCGCCCAAAAAACCTAGGTACGCCTACGGTTGCCTCGGTGTGAAGCCAGGCTTGTTGTTTTTTAATCATAATCTGGAGCACACGCAGGTTGTTCTGCATCAAATGTTCCAGTCAAGCGGTTATAAACATCTGCTTTACGAACGCGGTCTGAAGCTCATTTTCGGAATAAGTGAAAAAAGAAATGTAACTCTGCTGTTTGTATACATTTTCCGACTGCACATAACACAAGCATGTCGATGTCACTATTTAGTTTGATCAAATGGGTTAACTAACAACGGCCTGAAGGGGACCGAAAAGGGGGTCGAAGCTTAAAATTTTTTGTTGAAATATTAATTTTCATCTTTTTTATTTTTTTATAGGTAAATTTTATTTCTTTTCTTCAAATGGAGGAGTTCGGGGCTCAGATGGCCCTCCTAGCTACGCCCCTGCACCAGACTTATTATTATGAGGCCATAGATTAATTATATTTGAAAAGTCTATTTTGGTAAATATACATTTGTTTATAAATTGTAAAGTGTTATGAATGATTAATGGCGGCTGTGAATTATTGATTTGAATATTATGGCTGCTTGGAGTTTAGTGGTTGCGTATCACGGATGAAATATATGGCTGCCATCATTTTTCAATGTAGGATTATCAATATAATATTTTAATGTAATGAATAGTATATTTGAGTAGTATAAATAGATCACAAATGATATGAAATAAATTGCACCATTTGAATACACACACAATCTTAGTGTTATTCATCTCATTCTATCTCCCTCAAAGTTTACTTCCAGTAGTTATATTACAACACGTTATCAGCACGAGTTATTGCTCAAAAAAAGTTAGTATTATTCAAGTTTGAATTTGTTTATACTAACTCGTTTTTATTCTTGTAGAGAAAAATGGCCGAAATTGAAAAAAAAATTCCAGATCCTCGATGTCACTGATAATAACTATCTATCATGGTGCCTTGATGTTAAATTACACCTCCAAGGTATGGGATTGGCTACTACCTTGGAATCTGTGGAACTTGCTAATGCCGATATTAAAAATGAGGCAAATGCAATGATATTCATGCGCCATCATTTATCCGAGGATCTGAAGAATGAATATATACAAATTGAAAGGCCTTCTGAGCTCTGGAAGAAGCTCAAAAACAGATTTGATCACACCAGAACTGTAATATTGCCACAAGCTCAATAAGAATGGCAACTACTAAGATTGCAAGATTCTAAATCTGTTGCTGATTATAATTCAGCCTTATCCAAAATTGAGTCTCGACTGACCTTGTGCGGTACACAGCTATCTGAGACTGATAAGCTGGAAAAAACATTCACCACGATGCATTCCTCAAATATGGTGCTTCAACAACAATACAGGCAACGACAATTTCAAACATATTCTGAGCTAATTTCAATTCTTCTCACGTCTGAGAAGACAAATGGGTTATTATTAAAAAATCATGAACTACGACCCTCTGGGTCCCGTGTCGAACCTGAAGCACATACCAGCTCTGGTAGAGCTGTCGGCCGGTTCAAGAGCCGTGAAAATAAACTCGGGCGTGGAACCCAGAAAAGTGGTGGACGTGGTGGCTATCGTCAAAATAATTACAGAAATGACCGCAGCGGACATAACTATAATAATCGTGATAATTATCATTATTCCCGTCAAAATAAATATTCCGGCATACCAAGGCAGTCAATTCACGGGCATCGTGATAAAGGAAAAATGCCTATGGAAAATTCTGGTGATGATCCATGTCGTAGATGTGGTATAACTGGACATTGGGCTAAATATTGTCGTACTTCCCAACACCGTGTGGATTCATATCAGGCATCAATAAAAAATAAAGGCAAAGATGCCCAGGCTCATACAACTGAGACATTCGAGCCATCCAAAGTTATTGAGGCCAACACATCTGGGAACATATTTGATGAAAATCCTGACCAGGACTGGAAATCACTTGAACTAGCAGATTTCCTTGAAGATCCTGGTTCAGTGGGACATGAAGATGAATGGCTGAAATAAAATATTTATGCAATTATATGTCGTATATTTACTTTCTGGCTTGTAATATCCCAGTTGTTTTTGTGTGCATTTCTTTATGTATAATATAAACATCAATAAAATTATCTATATTTTTATATTAAAATTCTTCCACTTCCAACAGCTATAAACGGCTAGTAATAGTGATTTTTTATTCTATAAATATGCACACATTTTATTCAACAACTCACTCATATCCTCTACCCACTTATAGAAATTTTTAAGCATCTGCATCCGACTTTCTTCGAAAATGATTAACGGATCTCTTGTCTTTGTTTTCACAATGATCAGCATGATCATAATACTGATGTTTAGCAAAGACTTCCCTCCGGAATTATTATGGATTGGTGTTTTATTTATCATTTATATTATTGGCCTTGTATCGGCACTAATGATACATACAAAAATGTATTATTGAAAAAAAATATGTATGTTTACATTTCCATTATCAATTAAAGAAAATAAAAAAATATATTTCATGTCTTAAATATTTATTATATGATGATTTGATTGAACATGAATACAAATGGAAAGTATCAAACAGATACACAATTGTCTTGTTGATAGTGCAACAACGCACTCAATATTTACAAATAAAGCATATTTCTCGAGCATGAAATTATGCAAGACGCACGTTACAACTATATCTGGTCCCGTAGAGATTATTGATGGCTCTGGGAATACAACTGTGATGTTGCTTAATGGAAAAATTTTACACATTGAAAATACATTATTATCTGGTAGATCAAAGCGAAATCTACTGAGTTTTAAGGATGTACGCCTAAATGGCTATCACTTGGAAACAGTGATTGAGAATAATAAAGAATATCTATGTATCACATCCTATAAAATGGACACTCGACTTGTCCACGAGAAAATTGAAGCAACAACTTCTGGACTGTATTGTGTCCCTATTCGAGCTTTTGAAACCTACGCTACCATGCCTTGGAAGCTGGTGAATCCTGATATATTTGGATTATGGCATGATCGCCTTGGGCACCCAGGAACTTCTATATTACATAGGATTATTGAAAATACTCATAGACATCCATTAAAGGGCACAAAAATGCTAATGTCCAAAGATTATTTCTGTGAATCATGTTCACGTGGAAAACTCATTACTAACCTTGAAAAAGTTGGTTATGAATCACCATCATTTTTACAACGCATTCATGGTGATATTTGTGGACCAATACATCCAGCAAGTGGACCATTCTGATATTTTATGGTCTTAATAGATGCATCATCCAGATGGTCCCACATTATCTACCAGAAATGTTGCACGACTTTTGTCCCAAATTATTAAACTCCGAGCACATTTTCCTGAATATCCTATAAAAAATATAAGAATGGATAATGCCGGAGAATTCACATCAAGGACTTTTGATGATTATTGTGAAGCACTGGGAATTAATGTTGAGCACCCGGTAGCACATGTCCACACTCAAAATGGATTGGCGGAATCCATGATCAAACGAGTCCAAATCGTTGCTCGTACATTATTAATGAGATCAAAGCCACTAGTGCAGTGTGGGGTCATGCAGTATTACATGCATCAGCACTCATCAGATTACGCCCCACTGCTTCTCATATGCACTCCCCAATGCAATTAACTTTAGGCTTTGAACCAAATATTTTGCACCTTCACATATTCGAATGTGTTGTTCATGTGCCAATTCCACCTCCTCAAAGGACAAAAATGGGTCCTCAACGCCTGCTTGGCATATACATTGGATTTGATTCCCCATCAATAATTCGGTATTTAGAACCAACAACGGGTGATTTATTTACCGTTCGGTTTGTCGATTGTCATTTTGATGAGACGATATTTCCATCAATTGGCAGGGATAAGACTGTTCTTAACAAAGATGAATAAAAACCAGTTGAGGATATCTCCTGGAATGTACAAAGCTTATCCCACCTAGATCCACGTACTACAGAATGTGAAAATGAGGTGAAGAGAATCATCCATTTACAAATTATTGCTAATAGACTTCCTGGCGCATTTAACGATGCAAGTAAAGTGACAAAGTCTTATATTCCAGCTGCGAATGCTCCAGCTAGGATCGTTGTTCCTCATCAAAATACAAAAATGGATGATGATGCCCCATGACAAAAGCGTGGTAGACCTGTTGGTTCGAAGGACATTGTTCCTCGAAAAAGAAAGGGGAGAAGTAATGGGATCACAAACCAAGATCATCCTAGTGAGCATGCTGCAGATGAATCTGTAGAGCGTAATACTGCAAATAATGAAGGGATCATGGATTCTGAAAACACCGAGAATGCCATAAATCATTACAATGAGATATGGGATCGGAAAAACATGATAATCGATAATTTATTTGCTTTCTCGGTTGCACAAGAAATTATGAACGATGATTACGATAATGAACCACATTCAATAATTGAATGCCGTCAAAGGTCGGATTGGCCTAAATGGGAGGAAGCAATAGAATTTGAATTAGCTTCCTTAGAAAAATGGATGGTATTTGGGCAAATTACTCGAACACCGAATAATATAAAACTAATTGGTTACAAATGGATGTTTGTTCGAAAAAGAAATGAGAAAAATGCGATTGCGAGATATAAAGCCCGACTCGTAGCCCAAGGATTCTCCCAACGGCCTGGGATTGACTATGACGAAACGTATTCACCAGTGATGGATATAATCACTTTCCGTTTTCTTATTAGTATGGTTGTCCATGAGTGTTTGGACATGCGACTAATGGATGTAGTTACGGCATATCTAAATGGTTCATTAGATTCTGATATCTATATGAAATTTCCTGATGGATATAAAATGCCAAAATCTGCTGCTCCTCGTGAGCTATACTCGATCAAACTACAGAAATCACTGTATGGATTAAAGCAATCCGGCCGCATGTGGTATCATAGATTGAATGAATACCTTTTTAAGGAAGGTTATAAAAATGATCTTAAATGCCCATATATTTTTATTAAAAGATCCAATACTGGATTTGCTATAATTGCAGTCTATGTGGATGACATAAATTTAATCGGAACTCCTAAAGAGTTATCCGATGCTGCTGAATATCTGAAGAAAGAATTTGAGGTTAAAGACCTTGGAATAACAAAACTCTGTCTTGGTATTGAGCTCGAGCATAAAGATAATGGAATACTTGTCCACTAATCTGCTTATACCAAGAGATTGCTCAAACGATTTAATATGGACAAGTCTCATCCTTTGAGTACTCCAATAGTCGTACGGAATTTAGATCCTAAGAAAGATCCTTTCCGACCTAAGGAACCAAATGAGGAAAGTTTGGTTCCTGAAGTGTCTTATCTCAATGCTATTGGAGCACTGATGTATTTAGCACAATGCACCAGACCCAATATTTTTTTTGCAGTAAATTTACTTGCAAGATACAGTTCTGAACCAACTCGAAGACATTGGAATGGTATCAAATACATTTTTCGTTATCTCAATGGTACCATTAACCTGGGTTTATCCTATTCAAAAGAGGCTACTAACTCTGGATTAGTTGGTTTTGCTGATGCAGGATACAAATCCGATCCACATAAGGCTCGCTCACAGACCGGTTATTTATTCTGCTATAATGATACGGCTATATCATGGATATCGACCAAACAAATATTAGTAGCTACATCTTCCAATCATTTTGAGATAATTGCTCTCTATGAAACTGGCAGAGAAAGTGTTTGGCTAAGATCAGTTATAGCTCATATACTAAATGAATGTCGATTGAAGCTTGTGACAGACACTCCCACAATCATTTATGAAGACAATGCAGCATGCATAGCACAAGTCAAGGGTGGATATATAAAAGGTGATCGGACCAAAGCATATTTCACCGAACTTTTTCTACACACATGAACTACAGAAGAACGGAGAAATAAATGTTCAACAAATTCGCTCCTGTCATAATCTCGCTAATTTATTTACAAAATCATTGCCGACATCTACATTCTAGAAGATGGTATACGGTATAGGCACGAGAAGAGCTAATTTTAACCAAGATTGATAAATCAATTTAACGGCATATATTCTTTATTTCAGGGGGAGCGAATCAATTTGTGCGTTGTACTCCTTTTCCCTTATGATTGGTTTTTATCCCATTGGGTTTTTACAGCTTAAGATATTTAACGAGGCAGCTTATGCACAAGGATTAGATTTAAGTTGTGTACTCTTTTTTCCTTCTGGCCACTTTTATTCCCATTGGGTTTTTCGGCTTAAGGTTTTTAACGAGGTACACTTATCCAACTCACATTGCTACGTCCAAGGGGGAGAGTTATGAAAAAATGGCATCCAAGGGGGAGAGTTATGAATGATTAATGGCGCTGTGAATTATTGATTTGAATATTATGGCTGCTTGGAGTTTAGTGGCTACGTATCACGGATGAAATATATTGCTTCCATCATTTCTCAATGTAGGATTATCAATATAGTATTTTAATGTAATGAATAGTATATTTGAGTAGTATAAATAGATCACAAATGATATGAAATAAATTGCACCATTTGAATACACACACAACCTTAGTGTTATTCATCTCATTCTATCTCCCTCAAAGTTTACTTGCAGTAGTTATATTACAACATAAAGTACAATACGTGAGATAAACTTTGTATGCCCATACCTTCTATTTATTGGTTGATAATTTCTTTTGAACCCTATATACACAGACACAAATAAAAATATAACTTTTCTACTGATGCATAATCATCTCTTGAAATGTGATTTGGGGGAGTATATGATTAAAAAAAAGAACTTGATGCTGCCAAAACGTATCGGATCAACCCTTATCCAAGTGGTTTGGATAATTCCGGCGAGTGAACTTCCTGATCGGACCTACACATAAGAAAACACGTGAACTGAGCCGGGGCTTCACCAGCGAAGGCCCTCTGGCGTGAGAGTAACTATATTGAATATATGGTGGAAATAAATTTAACTGACTGTATTGA
Organism: Orobanche coerulescens; assembly: GCA_033398695.1. Taxonomy (NCBI): domain Eukaryota; kingdom Viridiplantae; phylum Streptophyta; class Magnoliopsida; order Lamiales; family Orobanchaceae; genus Orobanche; species Orobanche coerulescens. The sequence continues at coordinate 65,509,814 of CM065813.1, forward strand.
GAGTCAAGAATTCTGTCCGTACCAGTGTAGGTGGAGGACATCTATTTATAAGCTTGAATATTGCAATCCTAACTTGCGTAGAAAGTCACTGAGTCCGTGTTGATTGGACCTCTTATATATATGGGAAGTAGAATCCTGATAAGGATTGTGGATGTAGTTTCCTTGTGGAGAAGAGTCCTTGTTAGGTAAGGACATCTTTATTTGTCTCTATCTTGGATTTCGTCAGATTCCATGTGTTTGAAGGATGGGACCTTCATCTATTGACAAGGGGTGTAGATTTGCTGATCCCGGCTTATTCTGTCACTGAGCCGATTCGACACAGCAATTCGGTTGCCTGAACCAAGTCTTGACTTGAGCCTGAGCCGTGGCACGCCGAGCATGGTCCTGGCTTTCAGGTCGGCCTCGACGTCATGCTCTATGCCGAGATAATAAGTTTATTTTTGGGCTCTGTAGGGTCTTGATTTATGGGCCTTGCTGGGCCTTACACTCAAGCTCTCTAGATCCATGTAATCAATTCGGTTCATGTCGTTCAGTGGCCCCCGACACCGTGCCATTTCTGTTCTTTTTTTGATGATTTACTCCGGCCAATTTCCCAGGCGCTGCTTCCATCTGTTATCCTTGCTTTTTGAGGTACTTTTCAGCTCCACTTCCCCTTTATTTTTCCGCCATTGTTGAGTTTTCAGAGCTTCAAATCTCCTCTGTAAAACTTCATGTCTTTAAGTTGTCTAAGCGTGGCTATCTGGAAAAGGATTGCACTTACGGTTTTTACACTAGGAACTTTAGGATTTATATTAAATCCAATGGGTCATAGAAGCTCTTATCCCTTGCGACCATTGGGGAAATGTTGTATATGAACAAAACTCCTAGAACGGATGTTAGATATCCTTCTGGGTCTTTTGCGCCTAGGACCGTAGACGAGGGCGACGCCGATGTATTGACTCTTGATAGTTTGGATGAAGTCCTAGACTGCATCTTTTTGCATTATGTCAATCACAAGTCTCAAGCTCGGCTTGGTTTTGGGGGGGCTTTTCCTCGGCCGAGGTAGTTGAGACGAGGGAGAAGAACACCTCGTCATCTTCACAGGGTGAGTCTAATCTCTTGTCTTCTTCTACAGGTGTGGCTGGGGAGAGTACTTCTAACAGGCCCGTCAGGGAGTTCGACTTCGAAGTTGTCGGCTCAAGACGGAGCTGAGGCAAAGACCAGATACACCTGGGAGGCTCCTCTCAGCCTAAGCATCCCAAAGGTGGGGACAAGATGCTTGAAGAGCTTTATACCACGTATGATGTGGATAAGAATGAGTATAGGCTCTATCATAGTTTGGCCACTCCTTTCGCCAACGAGCATGAAGCTAAGACTTTTTATTATAGTGACGCCTTCGTCCCTTTTTACTTAAAACAGTTCCACCTCGGCCTGAGGCTGCCCTTGGACCCTTTCATTAATCAATTTTTGGAGGATTGGGGAATTGTCTCAGCCCACCTCGGTGCCAACGCGGCCAGGTATCTTACCGCCTTCATTATCTTGTGTCGTGGTCTTGGCTTCGAGCCGTGCATATTTGCCTTCTATCACTTCTTCAATTCGTCTTACAACTCCAAAACCAGAACTATCACCATTAAGTCCGACCCCAACAAACCCAAGCTCATGGCCCCCATTTCAAACACCGACAATAAGGTCACGGGCTGGAACAGGCACGTGATCAAGGTTGAGAGCCGGCATGGCTGAGAATTTACAGCACCTGTTAATTCTCTGCATCGCCCTTCGCGTGGTCACGAGCCGGACTGGAGTGCGGACTTGATTGCGAAGCTCGAGCAGTTTTCCTCCATTGCCATTCTTAACTGGTCCGAGCTAGAGACTGACTTTCGCTATCATGCTCAGGTCGGCCTGATGAGAGGGCCCATAGCTGGGGTTAGACCTTTGGTCGAGGTCCCAAGAGGGGCTCGGTTTCCTGATTGGGTTGCCCACCCCAATTTTATCTTCCACGAGGATTGCTCGACATGCTGTACTGAGAACGACAGATGTTTAAAAGTCGTGGATATCGTAGGATGTAATTTTCTTATCTTTCATCGTCGTTTTTTTGCCATCTCGTTTTGGTCTTAACATTGTTTTTGCGTAGATCTCTCGATGGAGGACATCCAGAAGGTGGATGAGGAGCATATCGACCCTGTGATTGTAATACCCGAGATTTTATCTTCCGGTTGCCCTGAATTATTTGTCGTTTGGTTCCGATTATTTGTTTCGTTACGATTATGTGGGATATGTTTTTCGAGGATGCACTGTATGATATGTACTGTTGTGTAGTTCGTCAGGTGAGATTTGTGTCGCCGGCATATCTTTGATTAATGTATGCTTGGAATGTGGTATGTTACGCTTCGTAAATTGGCTCGTTACAGTTTTGAATCATAACCGGTGCATTAGTGTATCCGAGTCGTCGTCGAGCGCCGAACCAGACTGTCGGAATGATCAAGTTTCAGCCAGGAGGCCTGGCCGAGTTACGGCCGCAAGACTGCCGAGTTACGGCCGTAAGACATTGCCTGTCGTAAGGCATAATCAGTTACGGCCGCAAGGCTGCCGAGTTACGGCCGTAATGCCTTGCCGGTTACGGCTGTAACGCCCATTCATTTTTCGGACAGTGAGGCCTGGGACATGATTACGGCCATAAGAACCTTCCGAGTATGGTCGTAAGGTCCGAGTTACGACCGTAAGGACCTGCCGGTTACGGCCGTAACGAACGCGCCTATAAATGGCCTGGGCGACAGGTCCTTGGTCATTTCGTGCTTTCTTTCTTCTCTTCTCACGGCTGCCAGTCGAGGGCGATGGGAAAGTCGATTCTTGTTCATTTCCACTCAATTCCAGGGTGTTTTGGAAGGCCCTTGTCGATTATAGCAACATCAAATCCTTGTTCTTCGTCGGATCGAGGTAATTTCTTGAAGATCTCCTAGGGTTGACTTTCGAGATTTCTTTTTAATCTTTGTTGTTCGACCGATTTCAATGATTTGGTTGATGTTATTGAACCTTATTAATCATGTTCTATGGGTTGTATATCCGTATTTTGAGTTTTTTTCAACTCGATTGATGATTCGAGTGTTCTTGGGAATTATCGAACATTGAATGTTCGATTAAATGTCCCAATGAGTTTCCCTTCGATAGTTTGTTGGGATTTCCATTGTTATTGGCCTTGATTCTCGTTGTGATCATATCTTCATTGTTTTTGCCGGAGGATTATTGGTGTTCGAGGATTCCGGTCGAGCTTCCCCGTTGTTTCACGTGCTTTGGATTTGAGGCGAGTATCTCGTCTATAATCTTTATACTTTGAGAACGTGACGTGTTGTGAATTTAACGTGGACTTGTTAGTGATTGAACGTTTAACCATAACTCACTTCTAAATGAATATGTGATTCTATAAAAGTAAATACGAGCGTAAACTTGAATTTCTTGAAGAATGATAATCACCTTTTCATGTTGTATTGTGTTCGAGACGGATATTTAGAAGTGAGTAGTTATATGAGAAATGGTGGAACGTTTGTATTGTTCACTTGTTAGAATGTTTACTAAATGATGGTGTGACGTGAATGTTATACCTTATGAAACTAACTTATGATATTACGTGTTTGTGATTGTGGCGAACCCTTGTTGTTGGTAATTAGTGATTTGAGATATTACTAGGTAGGGACCCGTGAGGCCTCCGGCGGCTCGTTACTTGCGAGTACGGCCAGATGATATGATTTTACCATAAGGTTATCGAATCGGGTAGGTCTGGAGAGAGCTCCGAGAATCGTCACTTGCGAGTGCGATGTCACGATAACTTGTGGGCGTATTTGAATGATGTTACCGGGTAGGGACCCGTGAGGCCTCCGGCGGCGTGTACTTGCGAGTACGGCCAGTTTATATGTTTTGACCATAAGTTTATCTAATCGGGTAGGTCCGGGGAGGGATCCGAGAATCGTTAGTTGCGAGTAAGATGTCAAGATAACTTATGGGTGGGTTGAGCTTATTTTTCAGTATCTAATCCGGGATGGGTCCCATCGAGGCCATGGAATGTGATATGAATATCGATTGGGTATTTCTGATTTGTGATTGTTTGAATCTTGGATTCTGGTTATATTGTTGATTATGGTTCCGCCTTTGAGGCTGGTTTGAGAATTGAACCATCTACATAATTTTGAAAGAAAACTCTTTTGATTATGAGAACTACAAATCTTTTCATGAATTTACACTGAGATCCCCGACGTCCTCAATTATTCTTTCAAATGTGTTTTGAAGTTATCTTTATGATCCTCCCTAATGGGAACCGTTTTCGAAAAGACTTTAGACTCGGGGATCGTGTTACTACCTTGTCGAAAGGTTATTTTCATAACGGTTGTTTTCTTAATGTATAACTTTATAGCTTGGTTACTTGCTAGCGATTCCATCGCTAACCCCTCGTTGGGATTTTGTCATTTATTCCAGGTGTTTTAGAGAGCGAGCAACCACAGGATCGGCTCATAGGATGATGTAAAGCAGTGATACTAGTCACAGTTGTAGTCTGTTGTCCGCCAGTGATCTGTCGGTTTGAGTGTTTCTTGTCATCCTTGAGGGGATGGACATTTTATATATTATGAGATCGAGTTGTATTTTTGGTTCACCAGATGTACATATATGTTGTGTTTTGAGAGACCTAGTCAGTCTACGGTATTCTATTTTGGTCGAGTTGACCGCATGGGGGTTTTAGTTTTGTAGTCTCTTGCCTGGTAGATCCTTGCGGAAAGGGGTTTACGGCGTGTAATATCCCTGAGTGGATTGGGGGTGTTATATAAATGGTAACCGAGCTTAGGTTTGCGAAAACCTAGGCAGTTGGATCTTGTCGAGTTGTGTCTTGTCATGTCACCCAGGTGAGTAATTGTGAACAAGTGTGATCGTGGTGATCCGTTGTGATCAATTGTGATAAGTTGTGATTAGTATCGTGGTGCAGCCATCATCTCCGTGAAGCTTGTGGACGTAAGTGTCCTCTTTTATGCGAGGTATCTGTATTTCATGATTCTATCTGTGCGAATTAATTGTGGTGCATAATTTTATTTGCACGGTGTTGTGTAATGGAGTTGTATTCGATACTTGTGACACACTATATATTTGTACAATTGGACATATTGATGTTTTGACTTTGAACCGCCGTGTGGGGTGGTATGATGTGAAATTGTGAACCTTGATGGATTTCGAAAAGGTACCGACGGTTGAGTCGGTGAGAAACTCAGATGGATGGTTTTGTTGTATGTTTAAACTTGATGCACACGAAATGTATTTTCGAACTGTAATTTTATCCGCTGCGTGAGTTCTTTCAAAATGACTTTCGGTATTTTGCAAGCCGAGTTTTATTTCGCAAAATCAATTCCCTAAATCGAGTTTTGGCATTTTGGCCTTGAACGTTTTATGACGGTTTGACAAATGATTTTGTGAGTTTTGGAAAAATACTACCATCATCGGCCTTTTGGCGTATTTTTGAACGTCTTTGAAAATGTTTTTAGCCTGCTGGGTTCCGGCGCGGAATCCACGACGTGTAATATTCTCGGGCTGAACCGGGGGTGTTACACGAATTGTATTTGGTTGAATTTGTGATTCCGTTTGCCGTTTAGGCATGCTGTTTTAAGTTCGATTATTTTTGTTTGGATTGTCGTAATTATGCCGCTGCGGGTAGGTTTGAGAACGTGTTTCTGAGGGTCTTTAAGGGTCTGAGCATTTTTGTGGTAGTCGAATTTTGAGAATATTTTGACGATGCGATTAAAGAACGGTCTGTGTGAATTTTGAAATCAGATGGGTTTTGACAAGTTGATCCTGTATTTTCAAACTATACCATCTGACGGTATTTGGAAAAAATGTATTTTAATGTATTTCGGGCATTGCAAAATATTACCGTCATCTTCGGTTTTGATCAAGAGAATTTTGGAAAATTTCTGTTTTGCCAACGACTTTGGGTTTCGAAATTTTAAACATTGTGTGTTTGTTATGCTGTTATGCCCGTCGGAAAATTTTTACAGTACTTTCTAAGTGTTGAGATACATTGTTAGGAGTCGATCCTTAACCGTTGGAGCCGTTTTAAGACTGTTGAGTTGATTCTTTCCACCTTAAAGTTAGTTGTTACGACTGTAAGTTTCTGACTGTCGCGGCAGTACCTTTGTTGTTACAATTCTATATGTGCTCATTATCTGTCGTTTAATCCCTGTCGAACTAGTCATATGGTCCATCTGTGATGATTGTGAACTCTAACTGCGGTATCAGTATTGCACTTAGTTTCTTATCCTGTGTGGATATTATTGACGTATTATAAATTGTCACCATTCTTGTTAGCGAGTTATGGGTGTACGCCCAGATGTTATGATTTCATAGTTCGGTTTAATTGTATTATTCTCTGGCGTTATCCGGATGTGGTAATTGATTGGTAACAATGATGATATATATTGATAAGGTCACTTTGATGACACCGTTTATCGAATAGATTGATGATTCAGAATGTTTTGCAAATGATTTTCAAAACGAAAAGATGTGATGATGGGTTCATAGTTTTGATCAAATGACTGAGGTATTAGAAACATTTCTTTTAAAAAATTCACTTCAGCAATTTTTTTTTCAAATTCATGAATTTTAAAATGCTATCATTTGGACAAGTACCTCGGAAAAATTTTGTTTTTAAAATATTACCCATATTCGACCACGATGACGTGTATGTGGTTTTGACCGTGATTTTTGTAAAGGTCGTACGTTGCGTTGACATAGCTTAGTGAATTACTTATAAATTGAATTCTATCATTGCAGTGATAGTTTGTGTATTTGTGTTGTGACTCAGAATGAGTATTTTATTGTGTTACCGTTGTTTGCCCTATATTGATTATGTGGTGTTTGTTTTGTCATTCTGAATGATTGTCCGTTCAGCATGTCGAGAGGTTGGGGTCGTGGTAATCAATCGCGTGATCAGTATTATGCTGTCGGTAATGGCATTAGTATTGGTGTTGCTACTATACTCCAGCAGGTGGCAGACCAGATGACACATTTGGCTCAGGCAGTTCAGCGTAACAATGCCACGAATGAGGATGTTGGGTCGACTCAGTGGCTTAGAGAAGTGGTTCGTATGCGTCCTCCTCGCTTTGCGGGCACGGGTGATACTTTGGGCTGGGATGGTTGGCTTTTCCAACTGGAGAAGATCTTTAAGGCGGTTGGTTGTCCCGATGAGCGGAGGATTCCTATCGCTCAGTTCCTTCTAGTCGGCGCCGCCGCTAACTGGTGGGAGGCCGTTGAGCCTCAGGATCATGCTATTACTTGGGAGGAGTTCAAGAAATTGATGGAAGCGGAGTTCTGCCCGGAGCCGATCCGAGAGCATAAGATCCGAGATTTTTACTTAGCCGAGCCGCAGGATATACCCGTGTCGCAGGCTATTATCGATTATAGTCGACAGCTCGCTTACGTGAAGAGGCGGGTGAAACCGAGGAAGACAAAATCCGTCATTTCGACATGCGGATGAGACCAGAGATTCGACAGTACATGTCGGGTTTCACTTGTGCTACTTTGAGAGAGTATCAGAGTCGAGCCATGGCATACGAGATGACATCGTCATCTACTAGGCCTTCGCATGAGCCGAAGAGACAGAGGACGTCTGGAGACTTTTCGGATGGTGTGAGAGTCCGAACTTCTTCTCACTGAGGTTCGCATGGTCGTACGGCGAAACCTTCCCTTTCTTCATTTGGTGGAACCAAGAGTTCCAAGTTATCTTCTTTGACTCCTATTCAGACTAGGAGGTGTTTCAATTGCAACGTTGTGGGTCATGTGCAAGCTAATTGTCCTTTGCAGTCGATTACTTGTTATAACTGTGGACTCGAGGGCCACAGAGTTCATTATTGTGAATCATTCCATGAGATTTCTCAGAATCGAGCTTCAGCACCCTTGTCGGAATCGACTCGTGTAGATCGCTGAGGTTATTTGTTCGTTCACTTTGATTACTGCTTGTTGCACCCCTTCTTTTTAAGTTTCGGGACGAAACTTCTTTTTAGAGGGGTAGAATGTAATACCCGAGATTTTATCTTCCGGTTGCCCTGAATTATTTGTCGTTTGGTTCCGATTATTTGTTTCGTTACGATTATGTGGGATATGTTTTTCGAGGATGCACTGTATGATATGTACTGTTGTGTTGTTCATCGGGTGAGACAGGTGTCGGCGGCGTATCTTTGATTAATGTATGCTTGGAATGTGGTATGTTACGCTTCGTAAATTGGCTCGTTACAGTTTTGAATCATAACCGGTGCATTAGTGTATCGAAGTCGCCGTCGAGCGCTGAACCGGACTGTCGGAACGATCAAGTTTCAGCCAGGAGGCCTGGCCGTGTTACGGCCGCAAGACTGCCGAGTTACGGCCGTAAGACATTGCCTGTTACGGCCGTAAGGCATAATCAGTTACGGCCACAAGGCTGCCGAGTTACGACCGTAATGCCTTGCCGGTTACGGCCGTAACACCCATTCGTTTTTCGGACAGTGAGATCTGAGACCCGATTACGGCCGTAAGAACCTTCCGAGCACGGCCGTAAGGTCCTAGTTACGGCCGTAAGGACCTGCCAGTTACGGCCGTAACGAACGCGCCTATAAATGGCCTGGGCGACAGGTCCTTGGTCATTTCTTGCATTCTTTCTTCTCTTCTCGCGGCTGCCGGTCGAGGGCGATGGGAATGTCGATTCTTGTTCGTTTCCACTCAATTCCAGGGTATTTTGGAAGGCCCTTGTTGATTATAACAACATCAAATCCTTGTTCTTCGTCGGATCGAGGTAATTTCTTGAAGATCTCCTAGGGTTGACTTTCTAGATTTCTTTTTAATCTTTGTTGTTCCTCCGATTTCGATGATTTGGTTGATGTTATTGAACCTGTTCTATGGGTTGTATATCCGTATTTCGAGTTTGTTCAACTCGATTGATGATTCGAGTGTTCTTGGGAATTATCGAACATTGAATGTTCGATTAAATGTCCCAATGAGTTTTTCTTCGATAGTTTGTTGGGATTTCCATTGTTATTGGCCTTGATTCTCGTTGTGATCGTATCTTCGTTGTTTTTGCCGGAGGATTATAGGTGTTCGAGGATTCCGGTCGAGCTTCCCCGTTGTTTCACGTGCTTTGGACTTGAGGCTAGTATCTCGTCTATAATCTTTATACTTTGAGAATGTGACGTGTTGTGAATTTAACGTGGACTTGTTAGTGATTGAACGTTTAACCATAACTCACTTCTAAATGAATGTGATTCTATGAAAGTAAATACGAGCGTAAACTTGAATTTCTTGAAGAATGATAATCACCTTTTCATGTTGTATTGTGTTCGAGACGGATATTTAGAAGTGAGTAGTTATCTGAGAAATGGTGGAACGTTTGTATTGTTCACTTATTAGAATGTTTACTAAATGATGGTGTGACATGAATGTTATACCTTATGAAAGTGTTTGTTGCATTAACTTATGATATTACGTGTTTGTGATTGTGGCGAATATTATACCCTTGTTGTTGGGTAATTAGTGATTTGAGATATTACTGGGTAGGGACCCGTGAGGCCTCCGGCGGCGCGTTACTTGCAAGTACGGCCAGGTGATATGATTTTACCATAAGGTTATCGAATCGGGTAGGTCTGGAGAGAGCTCTGAGAATCGTCACTTGCGAGTGCGATGTCACGATAACTTGTGGGCGTATTTGAATGATGTTACCGGGTAGGGACCCGTGAGGCCTCCGGCGGCACGTACTTGCGAGTACGGCCAGTTTATATGTTTTGACCATAAGTTTATCTAATCGGGTAGGTTCGGGGAGGGCTCCGAGAATCGTTACTTGCGAGTAAGATGTCAAGATAACTTATGGGTGGGTTGAGCTTGTTTTTCGGTATCTAATTCGGGATGGTTCCCATCGAGGCCACGGAATGTGATATGAATATCGATTGGGTATTTCTGATTTGTGATTGTTTGAATCTTGGATTCTGGTTATATTGTTGATTATGGTTCCGCCTTTGAGGCTTGTTTGAGAATTGAACCATCTACATGATTTTGAAAGAAAACTCTTTTGATTATGAGAACTACAAATCTTTTCATTAATTTACACTGAGATCCCCGACGTCCTCAATTATTCTTTCAAATGTGTTTTGAAGTTATCTTTATGATCCTCCCTAATGGGAACCGTTTTCGAAAAGACTTTAGACTCGGGGATCGTGTTACTACCGTGTCGAAAGGTTATTTTCATAACGGTTGTTTTCTTAATGTATAACTTTATAGCTTGGTTACTTGCTAGCGATTCCATCGCTAACCCCTCGTTAGGATTTTGTCATTTATTCCAGGTGTTCTGATTAGAGAGCGAGCAACCACAGGATCGGCTCAGAGGATGATGTAAAGCAGTGATACTAGTCACAGTTGTAGTTTGTTGTCCGCCAGTGATCTGTCGGTTTGAGTGTTTCTTGTCATCCTTGAGGGGATGGACATTTTATATATTATGAGATCGAGTTGTATTTTTGGTTCACCAGATGTACAGATATGTTGTGTTTTGAGAGACCTAGTCAGTCTACGGTATTCTATTTTGGTCGAGTTGACCGCATGGGGGTTTTAGTTTTGTAGTCTCCTGCCTGGTAGATCCTTGCGGAAAGGGGTTTACGGCGTGTAATATCCCTGAGTGGATTGGGGGTGTTACATTGATGGCAGCTCGGAAAAGAATAGGTTGTCCCGGTTGAGGGGAGTCGAAAGTACACATGTCGATATGGCGGCTCGGCAAAAAGAGCTGCAAGATAAAGGGGAATCATCGCTTCCCAAGGAGCCGCCCATTATCCAAGCCAGAGCTTCGTCTGAACCTGAAGCAGAAGTTGAGAGGGCGCCCACCGAGGAAGCTAGCCCTACTCGGACTCGTGCCCGTAGTCAAGACTGGGGGCACTCTCAAGGACCGGGCCGAGATCGTGGGCCGGACTCTGAGGCAGAGAGTCGTCAGAGACAGAAAAGGCCGAGGGAAGATGGAGGCCGAGCTCGAGAAGAACCTACTCATAAGTGAACCATTCCCTCGCCACCTGGTTCCTCCTCGGCTTTCGTTCTTTCTGATGCCGAGATCAAAAATCTGGTTGACTCTTTCGTTTCTGCACCCATTCTGTCTGGCTTTGATTCGACCGTTCACTTCGGGGCCGCCCTGAAGCTTGGGGGACCAGTCATTAAGCGCGCCATGAATACGTCTTATATTGATCGGCTTGTTGCTGACAAGCCTCTGGAGAAACTCGCTCGGCTCTTCGTCCAAGATCCTTACAGTGCCGAAGCCAGGGCTGCTCACTCCGTAATCCCTGATTCTGAGAATGCTCTAATAAAAAAATAAGGGCTAGGGATTCTCATGAGGGGAAGCCGACATGGGATCCCCCAACTCCTCAAGAGAACAACTTAGACGACTTGATAGCACTGGCCGAGGATGAGGATGACGTCGGGCTGGGTTAGTCAGATTTTTGTTTTTCTGTCTTGTATAAGAGTCGTAAAGCCGATTTGTCTAGAATAATGTAGTCTTTATCAGAACATTTATGATACCTAAACTCGATCGTTTTGTCGGCCTTCATGTTTTTATACATTCTTCTATTTTCGGCCAAATTTTCAACTCGGTGTGGGTGTTCTTGCCGTATCTGTTTCTGTACATCTATTTATGCGACTTGTGCTTAAGTTTCTCATCTCGCCAACCGAGAATGTACTTATTCGCAATTAACCAATTGTGAACTGGTTTAACGTCGGTCCGAGCAGTTGTTGTCGGCCTTTCTAAATGTATCTCAAGGGGAGGTCCCGCCTTACATCGATGTAAAGCCGAGATGTATATCTTGGTTCGTTTATGTTCACTTTGGCCAGTACGAGCCGAGTCATGGGTTATTTGTCCCTGATTTGCGTGTCGTTTGTCTAATTGTTTTAGAATTAGCTTCGACTTGTTCGAGTTAAGTGCCTTAACTCGGCATGCTGAGTGTCCTGTTATTAAATTAGAACTAGGCTCAGATAGTCTTGAGTTATATGTCTTAATCGTAACTCAACATGTTGAGTGTTGTGCACTCATTTTTAGGTTTGAGCAGTCTAGTTGTCAGAACTAGACTCATATCATCTCTGAGTTAGATGTCTTAATCTTAATTCGGCATGTTGAGTGTTATGTACTCATTTTAGATTTGAGCAGTCCAATTTTCAGAACTAGGCTCAGATCATCTTTGAGTTAGATGTCTTAATCTTAACTCGGAATGTTGAGTGTTATGTACTCATTTTTGGATTTGAGCAGTCTAGTTGTCAGAACTAGGCTCAAATCATCTTTGAGTTAGATGTCTTAATCTTAACTCGGCATGTTGGTGACCAAGCATGTTATGTATGCTTTAGCCTTTATAGGGATCAGGCTTTCATCTGAATTTGCCAGAGTTGTCTTGCTTTAAATGTTTAAGTCATGCATTAGTGCTCCAGACTTGTTTAAATGTTCAGACATTGTTACGTAATGTCTAAGCATGTACGAATTAAGTACTTGACAGAATGATGAAACGGGTTTTTATAGATAAAAGGCCATTACATCGAAGGTGTGAATGGATATCTCGTCTTAACTTATTGGTAATACTTTCTCAAGGTCTCGTAACATGCTGCAAGTTCCAGGGGTCTCGACCATTGCCCGGAGGATCTCTTTAGGGGCTCAGCCCTGTAACTTTGGTGGATTTGGTGATGGTGATGTTCTTTTCTGGGGTGTCAATTTCCATCTTATGTTTCGTTTTTCTAGATCTCATAACATGTTCCAAGAAGTTTTGGGGAGTCTCCAAGACACATCCTATTCCCGCTGGTGTGGGAAACTTCGCTCTTTGGTGAGGTAGGAGGCGACCATGCCGAGTTTGCCTTGACTCGGAGTGCCCAGAATGGCATGATAATATGATATTAAGTCCACAACAATGAACGTTGTAGTGGCTGAGGTTCGAAAGGGATAGTCTCCAACCTCGAGTATTAGGTCCACGGTCCCTTTCGCCTCTGCTTTATGGTTTGTGAATCCTTCTAATCTTCTATTGTAATGAGACAGCATGCTGTCAGGTAACCCCATCTCTTTGAATGTTCTATAGTATAAGATATCTTTCGCAGCTCCTGAGTCGATTAGGAGCCTCTCTGATTCGCAGTTATCTATCCTCCCTTTGATAACTAGGGGGTTGTTCCCTGGTGGCTTTGTTTCCTACCAACTCATTTGGAGAAAAGCTTATCATCTCCTCGCCCCTATGGACCCATGGGGGGATGTGATACACCTTACTGATCTCGTGGATCTGCTCCTTCAATTTGGTATTTGAGGGGATTTCTTCTCTGATGACGTGAAGTTTGGCCCTGGGCGGCCTGTCTCCTTCCTCCTCTTGTCTATCGTCCCTTAACCTCTTACCATCTTTTTTCATGACGTACCGATATATCTTTCCCTTCATCGATCCATTTTTGCACCATTTTTTCGAGGAGTAACAATTCTCCATTTCGTGTCCATTATCCTTATGGTAGGCGCAGTATTTGTTGGCGTCTTTAGGGTATTTCGGATTGTCTCTGATGGGCTTGGGTGGAGGAAGATCCACCAAGTTAAGTATCTCTGAGATCGGCTTAGTGAGGGGGTGAAGACCTCGGCTTTCTCTGTACCTCTGGTTCTGTTTTTACCTTTAAATCCTGCGCCGTTGGAGCCTCGGAAATGGGTGCCGTCAGTCGGCTTGTTTTCTACGTCCCTATATCGGTCCCGGTCTCCTTTCTCTGTCCTCTGCTTCTTCTTTTCTTCGGCCAGGCCCGTGGCGTAGGCCATGTGGTATAAGTCTGCCTTTGTCGCTGCCTCCCTTATGAACAGTTCATGGGTGAGGGCTTCAGATCTTTGTCCGTTAGTGAAGCACACAATGATCTCCCTGTCCGTGAGACGCTCTTCTATGGAGTCGGCCAAGGTCCTGAATCTGTTGTAGAAATCCATGGTCGACCTGTTCTTTCCTTGGACGGCGTTTGATAAGTCAGACAATCATTTTTTTCTTGCTCCTGCCGTGGCGAAGTACTCCAAGAATTGTCTCTTCAATTTTGAGAATGAATTGATGCTCCTCTGCTCTAGATCCATGAACCAGGACCTGGCCGTCCCAGCCAAGGTGCTGGCGAAAGCTTTACAAAGAATGTCGTCTTGGTTAGAGACCAGGGCCATCATGCCCTCAAAGGATTGAAGATGGTCCCTGGCGTCAGAAGTGCCCGAGTATTTGTCCATATTGAGGAGCCTAAGATGGGGATTCGGAGGCGAATCGACAATCCACTGGGCAAAGGGCGCATAGAATCATACTCGTTTCTTGGTCTACTCTGTCCCTGCTTGTTTCCATGTTATCCATTCCCTCTTTCAATTCCCATAAGATGGGAGCTTCCAGCTCTGAGCTACTGCAGGAACTCCTCTACTTTTCCGCGCCTCTATATCGACTTTGCCTTCCTCGGTCGTCTTGTTTCCCCCTACAACTCGACTCCCTGCCGGACCCGGCGGGGGCCGGATGGGGGAATTGTGATGGGGAGATATCCGCCTAGGAGTTCTCCTCAGGTCGTCCTTAAGCCGCCTCTCTCTCACTATTCTGACTTCGGGAGACTCGGCCTCTTGCTCTCTTCGTCTGTTTAATTGATCCCTCAGATCTTCTCCTCGTCGGTCTCTTCTGTCCCACCCTCCTTTAAACTGGCTGGGACGACGGAGTTGGTTTTATCGAAGGGGGTCCGTCACGTCGATTACCCACCGGTGGAGACCTATTATTCTCTTTATGGATTCCTCCAGTTGTCCTAGTTTTGGAGGGTTGAAGGGGATGTGCCATGGAATTATGTGGGTCATATTCCAGAAAGGCCCTTTAAGTTTCGGCCAACTGTTGGAGCGTTATTAAATTCGGATGGAGTAAGGTCTTTCTATCTATTGGAGGCGGCCGTGAGGGGCCATCATCATTATTCTGGAGCTGGGTCGTTGAGGTTTCCGCTTATCTCCGACGGCCATGAATACTCGTGGTTGCTGGGGGAGGAAGTCCCCGATTGCGCAGGATCATGCCTGCACTGTGGTGCGGTGGCGGAGGAGGTTTCGTAGTATTTTTGGCAATACTGACCTTGTTTTTGGCGGCGGCGATCATGTTTTGTCGATTCGTCTGTTCGGGTTCTGGTCACCGGAGGTGACGCTGGCATCTTGTTCGTCTTGTGGAATTTCAGCCATGGTTTGTGGTTATCCGAAAGTTCTTCGATCTTTCCCGGCAACGAAACCAAACTGATGCTGCCAAAACATATCAAATCAGCCCTTATCCAAGCAGTTCGGATAATTCCGGCAAGTGAACTTCCTGTCGAACCTACACACAAGAAAATACGTGAACTGAGCCGGGGCTTCACCAGCAAGGCCCTCCGGCGTGAGAGTAAGTGTATTGAATATATGGTGGAAATAAATTTAATTGACTATATTGAGAGTCAAGAATTCTGTCCGTACCAGTGTAGGTGGAGGACACCTATTTATAAGCATGAATATTGCAACCCTAACTTGCGGAGAAAGTCACTGAGTCCGTGTTGATATTGGACTTCTTATATATATATATGGGAAGTAGAATCCAGATGTAGTTTCCTTAGGTAAGGACATCTTTATTTATCTCTTATCTTGGATTTCATCAAATTCTGTGTGTTTGAAGGATGAGACCTTCATCTACTGACAAGGGGTGTAAATTTGCTGATCCGACTTATTCTGTCACTGAGCCGAGTCGGCGCAGCAATTCGGTTGTCTGAACCAAGTCTTGGCTTGAGCCTGAGCTGAGACACACCGAGCATGGTCCTGGCTTTCAGGTCGGCCTCGACGTCATGCTCTATGCCGAGATAATAAGTTTACTTTTGGGCTCTGTAGGGTCTTGATTTATGGGCCTTGTTGCGCCTTACGCTCAAGCTCTCTAGATCCATGTAATCAATTCGGTTCATGTCGTTCCAAACTATATTCCAAAATTATAAATATTCTCTTTGATTCTAGTTTATAATTGCACACGAAAAAAAACACAATCTTTCAAAATATAAATTCTCTTATTTCTACTTCACAAAATGCACATTGTGGAGAAACACAGTGGACAAAAAATAAACATCTACAGGGTAAATAATTAAAAAAAATATGAATATTGTATCATTAGAATAACCCAACAACATTTGCAATTATTCCCTCAAAATAAACTATACGCCAATGATGATAAACGGTCAGACTCAACACAACTCTTCACGAGAGGAACTCGGCATCACAGATGCAGAACCGAATGGCATCCCTCACTACTGTTTCTTTGTGTCTCAATGAATTACATTTGCAGAAACAATACACAGTGAGAGATTCCCTCTACCAGAAACTGACATTAGAGGTTAACAAGGCAAAGAATCTCATCGCCTCTCCCGAATGTTAAAATAGTAAGAAGATAACCAAAAATGACGAAAACCGGTTCTTAGAATGTGTTACCATATAGCTGCCAACACTAACCTCGTGATATTCTAAAATGTACTTCACAGCTCGAATTCAATAAGTTTTCCACCCTGTACAGAAGGCTGTCTTGAAAAATCTTCCACTCAAGCACAAACAAGTCTGCAGCAAAAAAGAGTCGGCACTTATTGGATAATCTCTCTTGCAGTTGTTTGATCTTATTTACAGGGCGGGTGGGTCATAGATCCAATTTACACGTGGCTCCGCTTGCATTCTCGAACTCTTTTTTCAGTATGCTGCTTATCTTTACTCTCAAACTAGAAGCCTCCTCTGGTCTGAACCATTGCTTGCCAAACTGAATAACCATTCACACAAAGAACTCCGTGAGTCATAATGCACCAGATAAATTGGAGAAAAAGAAATGAGAAAAAAGGGCGAATGCAGGAAATTCTAAAACCAAAAACGTTTAGATTTAACACACTGGAAATGGAAAGATGTACCATATCTAAGTCCTTCTTCTTCAGCCTTTCTGGAGCTTTTTCAAGGAAACGTTCCATAAAGAATAGAACAAAGAGACCACAATCATACTCATTTCTTTGTTGAGGCACCTGTTGCATCAGAATGTTTCAGTGTTGTATGTCAATGTTTTACCCGCCTGCTAACATTTAATTCGAATATTTTCAAAATGAGAACGCACATAAATGACTTCTTCTTAGGGATAACGAAACTATACCTCAATTACTTTTTCATCAATTCTTCGAGATAGCTTGTCCCAGACATTGTCTGGGATGGGAAGTTCAGGCAGCACTTCTTCTTGTCTTAGAAATTTCCACTCTTCTACAAGAAAGCTACAGACAGAATGTATCAATCGTATGGTAAAGCCATCACATGGAAACAAGCATAGACAAATTTAATCGGTTGATACCGAGTCATTCCTAAGATAATTCGTGGATCATCATCATCAACTGCGCCTTAATCCAACTATGTTGAGATCCAGTGGCACAAAAATTATAGTGTCCATTAATCTAAAATTAGTTCACACTATAAGATTCATGCAAAAGGAAAAAAAAGTGGCAAAGTTTTATGCCAGATGCCATTCCTGTCGCAACCTACATACGAAGGAGAAATGAGATGAAATTCCAAAACCGTCAACATCATAGGTGGTCTGGTTACATAAGAATATCAACGAGACGGCGCTGAGTTGAGATAATTGCTATATTCATCTCAAATTACGGGATTGATATTGTAAAATCAACACGTACATTATGGATCATGATTCAAAGATAGTTCGTGGATAAATCTATAAAATGAGTGGACAGACGATCATATGATGCCAAATAATTGGCATGAAACCGCAAAGCATAACCTACCTGAGCGCTAAATATACATCGATTTCTGCTCTATATATGAGTCACAAAATACCAACTAAAATCAGGCGACAGAGTCTGCCAAGACTGGTAATGTTTGGTGCCCCAAACTCAAGTTCCATTCAGGATGAGAACAGACAGACAACTTGTACATGTATAAACAATGCAGTACCATTTTAGGGGTTGAATTCAGACCACGCAATTGCATTCAATTGCATTGCAACTCACATCAAAAGGGTTTGAGGACTTCTCATCGACTGTTGCTTCATCCTAGAGATTACTAATCCTTTCAAAATAACAAGTTACTTATTTAAGCAACCCCCATCAAATCTCTGGATACATAAATTACCATTAACCATATTTAGGACTTCTCTACCAATAAAATGAACAAAATTTGTGACCTCTTATAATAGCCTAAGTTCTTACGCGATGATTTGCTTCCGCCAAAATAAAACTCTTCCCAGTTCTTTCCTTGAACCAGAACCAAACATACATCACATCTTCCAATATATAATTCCACTAAGAAACGCAATTTCCAATACAAAAAAAAAAAAAAAAAAAATCAAATTCCTCTTCTGAAATACCCTCCTCCCATAAAGCAACACGAGGAGCCCATCAAAAAAATTCTGTGCATGGGGTGATACTGAGAGACAAAATACATCTCATACCAGTTGACACAACATCTAGTGTCTAGGCTAAATCTAAAGAAGTAAAATGTCTAGGCTATCCAACGGATGGATCACATAGAAATAGAAGGTAATCCGAAAAGCAATCCCTCTTTGACAGCTTGTCGTGAAAACTGAATGGAAACTTCAATGTGCTTGCCACATCAAAAGCTTACCAGAGTGCTTTTTTGAACTAGAAATGACAAGGTATGGTTTGCTACAAAATAAGAAAAGGCAGCTTAAAAGGGTATATCGAATACAATATTCACACCAGACAAAGTTTGGCAACTTCTATAGAAAATTATCTTTATTACAATAGTAAGATAGTTAAAATGTGATAGTATTCGGGTTTCAAGAACCGAGTTCTACAAACCTCTTTACGTCACTGAAAATTGACTTGCTGAAGTGCAGTCCTAAAGAATCCAAATGCAGTATAATTGGTCCTGAGTCATCTTCTTTATTTGGTATACAAATAATAATCAAGCTCCAGTGTAGACTGCCAGAAAAAAAGATATCAGAGAAAGAGTCGCCGAGGTAGCCCAGTAAATATTAAAAATGAGGTTGCAAAAGACGATCTATGAACTTCAGCAGACGCTGCATTTTTAACATTTGACTTGCACCGAAAGTACAATGCATCAGAAGCAGGATATACATGGGCCCACTACAATGCAAATGCCAATGCTCTGAACAACGAATAATGCAAATATTTATAGAAGAGGATCAGAGATCATGAGCACAGGATGTCGTATCAGTGGATTGCCCTAACACCAGGGAGAAAAACTCATACAGCTCATCCATTTCTCTGTAATATTCACTATACATTTTGTCCCATTGGTGAATGTAAAATAAGATAGGTGATTTCTGTTCCTTGCAATTCAAGTAGAATTTGTTATTTTGTGTTATAAAGTGATCATCAGCATCACAATGGTAAATGTGATGCAAATGAGGGGGTGGACCAGAGAAAAAGGATTTGTATCCAAAGGTCAGAAGCTACATCTTGATGTGGGTTCTTTCCGTGCGAAGCTTCTTATTTTTTGTTTTGTCTCTCAGATGTAGTGGTGGAATTCAGAATAGGGCATGAGCCAAGTAGCGTAGCCAAGAAAAGAAAACATTCTTAAGAGATGCTTTACTTTGGAGAGCCTAGCAACTAATCCTAGTACTTACTTTTCATGAATTGGTAAAAAGATATATGCTTTCTCAAATATATTGACACCTTTCCACCACCTTCTGAACTTCATGTAGGTTTCCTTATCCATCTGCAAGATAAGGAACATAAACATTCAATAAATACCCGAGATAAATTAGCTCTCTCACAAGCAGGGATTCCACTCTTCCAAACACCTTTATAAAATCAGAGAATACCTTGTTATATTTTTTATTTTTTTCATATAACCAAATAAATTATTATTCAAAAAGGAATCCATTATGATTATATAAACTTCAAGGTTTTCCACCACTGTTTGTGAAATGGATAAAAGACGGCCCCACGAATACATGACCCGGTCCTCATGAGACAGATATCTTCTCAATGGCGGTCACAATAGAGTCTCATCTCAAAGATTTGTAAATGAACAACCCAATATTAAACAGCTCACAAGTTCTATTTTCCTTTTCATGCCAGAAGAATCCAACTTAAAGCCAAGAAAAATCAGGAATTTACAAAATTCTCCTCGTAACTAGGAGGCTACCATGAAATACCTAGAAGCCACACCCAAGTGAATGATTCTTTGAGTGTTTATATTGAGTTCAACATTACGTAAATATGATTGAAGTTTCTGTGGCCATAAATAGGAATCAAAATTATTATTCAAAGAGATGGATAGTATCCATAAGTTTCAGCGGATGAAGCGGATACCTTGTTAAAGACATCCTGTTTCAACTTCTTATAGAAGTATGTACTAAAAAAATGAAAATCGCATCTCTTTGCGGTCCTTGGAGATGTTAGCTTCTGTAGGTACCTAAACATAGCATATCAGTAAGTGAATTATCTTAACATGAATTTAAAGCAGATGATGCCTAACTCGAGTCCTAAGTCATAAGTGATAGCATTAGAATGCAGTATCCTTATAAAAAATTTAAATGATGTTAGGACAACTAGACTAATCCTTTCATTTCACAAGGTAATTCTAAATGAAGCGGTCTCCTACAAGATCAGCAACTGTTAGTGGAGGAATTGCTTACTCTGGTTCGGGATAAAGGAATTAGAAAGTCGTTAATCCAACTGAAAAGCATAACTAACAAAAGACACGGAAAAAATGTGAAGGATTGAGATTCAACATATATACGAAATGAGAGTGTCACTGGTTAAAAAGAAGAGGAAAAAAAAGAAAGATTGAGAAGAAAGAAAAAGAAAGAAAGAAAGAAAGTTAAAAGACAATAACATAAAATAAGATAGAACAAGATATAAAATTTAAAAATAATCAAGACATTCATTTTATGCACAAATGATTTGCGCAGAGCACGCACCTTACATTTGAAACTACGAGTCTATAGGTGTGAATGCAGAGCTCCAGGGCTAAATACTTCAAAAAAAAAAATTTGCAGATGCAGAAATTGTAGCTTCTGTTTAGTTTTCATAGTAAGAAATTAAATGATTGTGGTGTGTATCACATGATCCCATGATGCCATTGAACACACTGACAACAAATCCAATGCAGCTCAGAAGACTCAACTGAACAATATCACCAATCAAGCTGAACCAAAAGCAGAAAGAGGAGAGGAGGCATATGGTCTTTCTGTGTGCGGGGACAGTCACATATCATTCTTCATTAAAGATTACTAGAAATTATTATATACTCAAAAAATATATTAGAAAACAGACAACCTTCCATTGACTTACCGAATGTAAAAGTTCATGATGGTTGATGACAAGTAAGACTCAGGAGCCAGACATTCCATGTCTGAGTAACAAATTTCAACAGCTTCAGGATCATCCCTATTTCAGAAACTACTTAGGATACATGTAAAGAAAATAATTAATAAATTGGTCGAGGCAGATAATCCATTATCTTTGATGTGTGTGTGTGTGTATTGCAGCGAACAGTACCTGGAGGGATAGTATATCGTAGTCTCTTTATTGCTGAAATTAATAAAGACACAGGAATAAGCATAAGTTAATCCCAACTGCTGATATCACGTGGTTGACCTTTTAAAGGAAATAGACACCAAATAAAGTTGCAACGCAGTAGAGAATAGAACGATGTATTACCTTTGACCCACTAGGTCAATTTGACTAACTGCATCAACCTCTAGTTCCTCCTCATCAACCAGAACAACAGTTTTCTGCTGAAAAGTTGATGTCAGCACGTTGCATTACAGTGATTGATGATAAAAGATTCATTACAACCAACAACTTTCTAAGCAACAATATGAAAACATACAGAAGTGAAAAATGAAAAGGAAGGGTCTCAAAAACTTTAGTAGGCTTATAAATATTAGGCAAAGAAAGGCAAAAAAAAAAGCAGTTGATAAAAGAGGACTCATGTGATTGCCTCATTGAAACCAGCTGTGAGTTAAACAAAATGTTAGAGAGAGATTGTTAAGTATAGATCGTACCTATGGAGAACGACAATTCTAGGAGGTTAATATACGAGTGTCGGACACTCTGGACATGGGGGAGAGGGGGGTGTCAGACTGCAAGGGCGGAGGAGCATACGTGTCACGCCCCCAAACATCGGGAAGGACGAGGGCGCGACGCAACGGTCGATCAATCAATTCATTGTAATAAATACATGACAATAAATAGCGGAAGCTAGGGCTGTAAACGAGCCGAGCCAAGTAGAACTTTCACAAAGCTCGGCTCGTTAAGCATTAAAACACAGTGGCTCGAACTCGAGTTCGAGCTCGATCGAGCTTCACCACTCGAGTTCGAGCTCGAGCTCGACATAAATTTTTCCTACTCGAGCTCGGCTCGTGAGCTCGTATGGCTGCTACTTATTTTTTAGGGTTAGGGTTTACATACACACACACACACACACACACACACACACACACACACACATATATATATATATATAGTGTAACTTTATTTTCAGAACCCTGTTAAGTGCGAGAACTGCGAGAACCACCTTTTGTACTCCTAATAATACATAATGTACATCATGTCAATGCATACAACCCCTACTATATAGTATGAGTTATATATATAGTAGGGGTTATCATCAGTAGGGGTTATCTCCCGTAATAAAAATTGTATTTTACTATAATACCCTTTTGAACTAATAATATTTTTTAATATTTAAAAAAAATTCATTGGTTCTCCCAGTTCTCGCAAGAGTTCTGAAAATAAAGCCCCATATATATATATATATATATATATATATATATATATATATATAGGGATTGACTATGGTGGAAACACCCTTAATGGTTAAATCTAGAACCCAATTGCATTATTAAGTAATTTCGTTGCATATTTGTTATTATTTGTTGCATCAAGTTGGTCGCTAGTATATGCAACAAATAATGTAATAAAAAAATACATAAATGCATATAATTCTACTCATCTACAGCCGTTAGATCACTAATATCAATGGCCTACAAAAGTTTCTAGATTTCACAAGTCATATGATCTATTTCCTATATATATAAATGGTGTTATTCATGTCTCGGCTATTGCAAGATTCATAAGGCCTTTGACGAAGTCACTCGGCTCCTTCGATCTCGCCTTCGACATTATGTTCTTCATCTGTTTAAAATGAAAAACGGTGGGATGAGACAAATAGTCTCAGTGAGTGGGTGATCATGTGTGAGTGTGGCTTGTTTTCTTTATAGAAATATTTATGTG
This sequence comes from Orobanche coerulescens, assembly GCA_033398695.1. NCBI lineage: Eukaryota > Viridiplantae > Streptophyta > Magnoliopsida > Lamiales > Orobanchaceae > Orobanche > Orobanche coerulescens. Next base: position 65,533,010 of record CM065813.1, read on the forward strand.
ATGGCAAGTCTCGATATTTGAGAAATAATGCAATATCGTAGAAATATTATTTTAGAAATATCAACGTATTTCGTGCATTAATCTTGATTATATGAAATAACAGTATCCCCGTGGATAATAATTAGGAATCAATTGATCAATTAATCGATCGATCAATCAGACATTCAATACACTTTAGCTTCGGAACCTGCCGACTTGGACTTGGAACCTAAGCTCTCCTTGTGACTTCCAACAATCTAAGTCGTTGCCCCAATATTTGAACCGCCACCCCAGTAGTTTGGCCGCTAAACCCAATCACCTTATATCTGATCTGGGTAGGACACGTCTTGATCGTGGGTCTTTCTCCCGGATCGTGTCATAATCGCGATTATCCCACATTCTACAACCCAGGTCCCTCAAAACACTCTGTTCCTCGGTTATGGGAATAGGCAACAACAGCAGCCTCGTCAAGAACCGCAGCCGCGCTGCTCGGTCCAGGATTTGGTCTAACTGTCCCGATTCGATTTTGGGATTCTAGAGGTGGCTCCTACAAGTTCAAGAGAACCCCGGATTGTGAGGCGACACTATATCTCGTATGGTCTCAAGAGGTGGCCCCCATCCGAAGACGTGGCACTTTGCCCCACCGAGTTCGAGGCGGTCGTGTCCGTGGCACTTTGCTTGTATAGCACTTAGTTTCCAGACCAATCACTAGTATCAGATAGTTACAATACAATGCTTGCTCAAACGCACGATATTTTAATCATATGATACGATCAATCATATATTGATTGTGTTGGGGTTCAATTATTTAATTTGTGGCACGAGCGTTAAGGATTAGACACTTTGGATTAAAACTTACGAAATAATAAATTAGTAGTAATTGATTGCAAATTAGCTAACGACTCGGGAAGAGTTTGAGTTAGCTGAATTGATACAAAGTCAGTTTGGGAAATGAACTTTTTTAGGTTATTAAATATTTACCCGGATTTTCTTAGGTTATTATGATACGAGATCAACATGGCCAATCGAAGAAAGATGAGTTAGACGACCATGCAACCATGCATACGGCCATGCACACACATGCACCTACACGACATGCACTTACTTCTTTGGACGAGACGACTAATACGAGACTTGAAGTAACCTTGAACATATTTTACGTATGCATGAAGAAATTACGAACCATGCACTCATCCACCTTCTTCATGCATTGAAACTGATGGTTCCCCTCCCTTGAATAAGTCACCTACATGGCAACAAAGTCGTCAAAGCATGATAATAATAATCATCAAGAATCAAACCAAAGTCTTCTAACATGATTAGTTATTTTATTTTGTTTCTTGTCTTTGGTGAAGATTTGCTCAAGATTTGTCCTTGATACGAAATTGACTAGTCATGATCCGAAATTTACTAGTCTGAGTGAAAAGGGCGAAAAGCGGACAAAATTACCAATTCCCGCGCGTATGACTACTTCGTAGCAGTTTTGGTATTTTAATCATAACTCTCTCATACGAAGTCCGATTTAGGTGATTCAAGCGGCCATGGAAAGATAAAAGAAAGATCTATAAATCATGTGAAACGGTCCAAGGTCCAATTATGCTTCTATCAAGCCACACGAACCGTTCAAATGTGCAGTGGTGTTTATGGCAGAAAATTATTATCCAAACTTGATAAAAAGAAGATGCCAAGAAGTTCCTTTCATGATCAAGTCCTTGTCAAAGTCTTGCAAAAGATATCACATGAGAAAGATGATTATCTCATCCCTTCAAGTACCCCACGGCCGAAATAAAGGAGGAAGAAGCCATGCATGATGTTGCTTTCAATCTTTGTCAAAGTCTTTGATAGTTTAGTTTATTATTTACTTGTCTTTTAGCTTGATCTCGTGTGATCTTGTTTGATCTTATTAGTAGTTGTAATGGCTATATATTAGCCTCATATTCATCATTTGAAATAAACTTTTGAAGCTTGAAAAAACGAAATACATGTTATGTATTCATTGTTGAATGATTTTCAGCACACCTCGATTATAATTCGACGTGTCTTCGAGTTGTAATTTAATCGATTCTCAATAGGTCTTGAGGAGAGATTGTCTTATCAAACTATAGGTCTAGTTTGATAATTTACTTTCATATTATCTTGTTTACGGAAACCGAATTGCCCTACTTTCGGTTAATTCTTACGAGTGTTACACATATACGAGTGTTGGAGATAACAAGATATATCCGCTGCATTTTCCGGCGAATTTACATTCATCTTAATACGTAATTCGTATCATATTATCTCGGGGGTATTATTATTTGAAATTAATTCGGATGATGGTAAAATTTTATGAGGTAGTTTATTTTAACTTGAAATTTCAGAATTTCTAAGCTTCTCCAGAAAATTCAGATTTTATTCCGGAATTTTATTTCTTTCATTTCGACCCCAAATTTAACGTAAATAATAATTTTAACCCCTTTTGAATCTAAAATAAATTCTGATTGTTATAAAATTTTACCGGCAGAATACTTATACTTTAATAATCCTCCTTTTTAGTCCAGAATCAGAAAATAATTTCTGTCCCAACAATTTTTGTAAAAACTACATTTTGATCCCAAAATTGTTGAAAAATTATTTTAACCCCTAACCTTTGGAAAACGAGTTCCGATCCTACAAAACTTTCTGGGCATAGTACTCATACTTAAATAAACTTTATTTTAGGTCCAGAAATGTGAAATTTAATTTTAACCCCGAAACTTTAATAAAATTTAAAATTTGACCTGGAAATTTTTCAAAATAGCATTTTTAGCCCCTTAGGCCTCGGATTCTCGTAAAATTTTACGGGAGGTATCTAAGCACTTAACTAAGATTTATCTTTGGTTCAGAAACTTAATTTAAGGTTCAATCCCGAAAATTTTTGTAAAATTATTATTTGACCCCAAAATTGTACGGAAGTTACATCTTTGAACCCTAGACTTATAAAATGATACCCGAACTTTTCAAAATGTTACGAGAAGGGTACTTGCATACTAATAAATGTTATTTTCAGTCCGGAACCGAAAATTTCTCACAATTTTCACTTTGGTCCTTTAGTTTTCAATCAATTGCATTTTAAGCATTTTAGGCTTGTTTTCGTCTCGATTTGTCACAAATAAATTATCTAAACACCATATCACAACCACATAACACATATATAATCTCATTCAGGTCATAAATCCAGAAATTTGGATGATACTTTAACATGCACAAGGATTTTTCTACAATAATCCATTATACCAATAAATTATAAATTTTTGCATGAAAAATAATTATTTATCACCGTAAATCGATTCAAATAAATTGTCCATCATATAAATCATTAAATTTCAGTGAGAGCATCCATCATTTCAAAAAGCTTGAATTTTAAACAAGTTTTAGGAAGCATTTTACACCCACCTCATTTTTTGTCGGTATAAGTTAGTTTAAGTCTTGTTGGTTCGAAAAAAGATCCCTCCTCTTCCTCTACACTTCGGCCGAAGCATCATCACCATAAGGACATTTTTTTTGGTTGCATGTTTATGTTTTAAGTTAGAGTGAGAAAAAGAAAGGAAATATAACTAAAGTTTGAAGTGTGTTCTTACCTTTTCCTTTCTTCTTCTTCCTCCTCTTCTCCTTCTTTCCTCTTTCTTATTTCGGCCCTCTCTAGAATTTTTTGTTTGAAGTGTAAAGGGTGAGGTTAGATTATACTATGTATTTATAAGGTGTATTTAGGGCTTAGAAAGGGGTGTAGGATGCATGGGATGGGATGTGGGATGGGGACAAGTGTAGATACATGTTGATTGTGTAAGGCTCTAGAAGACACCTAAGTGTTGACCATGCTCCCACTTCTTTGTTTTGGCCGCCCTCTCTTTATTCATATATTTTTTTTCTTTTTTTTTGTTAATTAATTTTTAGTAGGTTGGGCTTAAGTTAATTAGTTAGGTTGGGAATCAGTTGGGCCTTAAAGTGGAATGTTAATTATGTTTCAAATGGGTCTTGAGTTTTAAATGGGTCCAAGACTTAGAAGAGTTAGCCGATTAGGTCTTAGCCGATTAGGTGTTTTAGCACCTTAATTTAAGCAAGTAAGTGTACTTAATATTTCGAAATTATGGAAATAATTATTAAGTAGTTGGAGTATTCAAAATTAAAGTACTCGTAGCGAAGTTCTATTCATAACAATAAATATTATTTACAATTACGGTTGCTAAGTCTTAACGTTTGTATGATTATTGCAGGGTTTTACAATATGTGCCCGTGTAGAGATCTCCAATCCTTCGCTCTGCTCTTGCTTTGCAACTATATGGTATTCCAAAGCCAAGCCCTTAAAAGGCGATATTATCATATTAATCGTTCACACTCGCAGATCAGCTTCCAGGTCTTCTTCTCCCTCACCGGTTCCTTTGGAGTAGGGGTCAGTGATCTAAGTAGGTGGCCTTAGTATATAAATAGGGTTCCCTTACTAATAAGAAGAAAGGGGCAAGCTAACACCGCTCCGTGGCATCTCAATTCCTTTTCTAAACAGGAGCGGGAAGGCCAGATAACTGAAAGACCTAGAAAGGGCAGCACGCATTCAAATGTGCTGATCTGTAAGGAAAGTCAGAATGACTCGAGAAAAAGAAGACCGATACTGCTGCAGCATCTGAGGCTATGGTAGTATGAAAGAATTCCCTCCTCGATGCAGTAAGATTATGCTGAGCAAAAGAGGGTGACTTCTGGGGGTGGGGGGGGGGGGGGGGGACATGTACTGGACACTCCAAAATAAGTGTCCCCTAGTCAACTTCTATCGATTATTGATTCGACTCTAGGGACTCCTAGCAGCAAACTTGTATGTTTTGTTCTTTTTTTTCTAATATGGGGACACTTCGGGGACACGGATTCTGAGTTTTTTTTCTAAATGAGGTTCTTTTTACTAATTTCATAGAAGAAGGTCGATATACAAAAAATAAAATAAAAATCCTAATATCGAATTATTAAATATGTTAGCAAAGTCTTTAGATTTGGTGATTTAAATAGTCAAAAGTATTAGGTGTTTCTTTTTATGAATTAATGACATTAATTATTATGGATGTTATTTATTGTTTATAATGACTTGTGAATGTAATTATGGTTTACATGCATATATATATATATATATATATATATATATATATATATATATATATATATAGAGAGAGAGAGAGAGAGAGAGATTTGGCATGTCCCCACCGTACCCATGTCTCATATATTTAATATTTCAAAAATGCCGTTTGCCGCACCCGCACACAAACCCCTACCCATACTAGTACCCGTGTCGGTGCTTCCTTGGATTGTACTATGAAGATATTATATTAATGAATTGCTGGAGGATTTTACCATGCAACTTTTGTGCAGAAGACCTACTTATCATGGGATTTGTTCAGTAGTTGCTAACTGATTTCCAGGCATCCCAGGCCAGCATTTTCAAGTTCCTTCCTGTTTCTTTCTATAAGTTGAGATCTAGCAAGCCCATTTACAATTTGCATCTCAAGGGCAGCTTCATACAAAGTGGAGAAATAAACTGGAAGTCGCATCCAATAAAGTTTGCAGCATGAAATTATAGCATCATGAATTACAAAAAAAAAATGTATGATTGGGAAAGGTGGAAAGAGAACTAATTGGGAACTTGGAGAACTTACGTTGTTCCTTTTGGTGTTACGCATAGGTTGATGACGTTGAACATTTTCTCTAAGAATAGCGATACACCAAGTTAAGAGTATGTACCGTCACATATAATATGTTGCTCATTCCATATTAGGTGCTAAAAGCACAACAAAAATAATACTTACTTTTTTTTCTCCAAAAATCCAGAGAAATCTTTATCAGGCCGACGAGGTGAGGGTGAACGAGAGTGGCTCCCTAAGTGCTCACCATTCGATTGAGAAGAATCATTTGTGTGTACTGAAAGATAATTAGGGGATTTAAAAGGTGCTTGTCTTGAAGATAAACCTATCTTGTGTGTTCTCTGAGCCAGAAATTGCCTGTTTGCTCTCTTGCTATCACAAGGATTTAAAGTAGATAATTCTCCTGCGAATGACTTGGTTGGCCTCTGTTTAAACCGAAAAAATAAAGGGATGCGAGATCAGGTTATCTCCTTTACAGACTATTACGCAAATAACGTAATGATAAAGGCATACTTTATCATCCAAGATGCTGCAAAAATGTGAAGCAAACTCAGATTGTGATGCAGACACTGACGGAGGAACACCATGAGATGCCAAGTCATTAGTAGCACCTACAACATACATCAAGCTTTGATCTCTTAAGAGCAGATATAAAAAAATAAGATTAAATCGAATGAAATTCTAAAAAAAAAAACATGTCAACCCAATTGGTAAAACTTTGCAAGTCACTAAACCAGTCACATTCATTCCAACAAATTCCCGTGAGAATCTTTTCAGAACATTAAAAATCATATCATAAAGGATGATTTAAGTAAATTCGAACAAGGTGCTAACTCTATGGAATTTATACATATCAATGCTGATAGTGCTTATTCAATGTGTAGTAGTATGACCGTTATTTTGGCCTAGCAAAGTTCTCTTGACCTAATAACTATCATTTTCAAGCTCAATTGGAAAAGCAGATAGAGATCAAGTACTACAGGAATAAATTCCCATAACTTACCGACATAAGTAGATTTATCAGCTAACGTGGTCGCCTTCTTGCATTTGCGGTTAGCCTGTGCAGCAATTATCATCACAAATACTAATTAATGTTTTCATACAAACACCAAAAGCACACATAAAAAACAGGAAGACATCCGCAGAATCCTCATAGAATTTAAATTATAGACCAACTCAAACTAAACAAGGTATTAATTACGACGTCAGCAAAAATCATGTCCTTGATGGCAACTCAGTATCCTAGCATGCGTCATGAAATAATAGTACTTTAATTAAAAAAAAGTTCAAATATGTACGGTTAACATCCAAGACTGAGGAAGAAGAAGGATGACATCACATGCCATATCCTTATCCTAATTTAGACCATATTCACTATTCAGTACAATAGTGATAGCAAATACTTCAACAGAATGAGAGAACATAACACTAAACAAAATCCAATAATAGCAAAACTTCGGTTCTTACAGGCATGCGCTAAATTGAGCGAACCAAAAATATATCAAAACATTTCAGTAATTACTACTGAGACTCCCCAACCTTCAGTCTCCGCTCCAGCTCCGCGTCTAGCCTCCTCAGGCTAGCTTGCAATTTTTTGCCGTCATCCGGCAATTTCGCTCTAGTGAACGATTGACTCAGCATCTTTCTAACCCTACCAATCTTACTCGTCAGGGCTCCATCAGAAATATTCTGGAGATACACGCAACTATCAGATTCATCCTCTTCCCCCAACATCATCACATCCGCCGTCTGCGGCTTTCTTTTCTCAGCCACCGACGCCTCAGTCACCACCGTAGGCGGAGGCTCGTCATCGTCGAGAGGCAAAAGTTTGAGCCAGTCAAGCTCTATACCTGCTTTTCTCTTTTTCTCTCCTCCCCCTTCCATGCATAAGAAATGCGGCCGGCTTCAGACCGAGAAAAGACCTAATGGATAAATCCCTTTACCCCTCACCGTTCGATCTCCGATCACTGTCTCGGCACCGGCAATGGATCGGCGATACACCGAACCGAAAAAGGAGAGATTTTTTGCGAAAAATCTTCCTGATGGGCCGCACAACTGACTGTGCGGGTTAATGTGATAGATTCTCGACTCGAGGTCTTCGACTGTGGATACTCTGCAAGACTTTTTTTTCCCAGGCTCTGCAAGACTTTATTAATGCTTTTCTTTTCATTTTTATTTTCTAGTATTTTTATTTTTCTGTGTTCTCGCTAAAAGGCGAGCAAAAACTGGAAAACTACGGCGACCCAATTATATCGGGCCGGTCCAATTGAATTGTGGACTCTGGTCGTAATAAATTAATTTTAGGAAATCCCCATCTCTACTAATTCTAAAACCAATTTAACGCATATTAGACCGATGCTAATGAACGTCGGTTTTCACCATGCAACACCAAACCGATGCGTCGCTTACCAAAATGAATGTTTCGGTGCCTAAGCGATCGAAACAATTACACCTCCAACTCCATTTTAATTTGACCGTTTGGCATGGAGTTGCTAAATTACCATTTGGCAACGGATAGAAACCAAAAAAAAAAACTTTTTTTTTTCAAATTTTCCTTTTCTCCTCTATAAAACCCAACTCTATCTCCTACATTTTTTCATACTTCTCTTCTTCATTTTATCTATTCTTTTACCAACTCAAAAAAATGAATTCCGAAGAATTTTTCTTTGATAATGAATTAGATGAGGAGGTAAATAGTTTAACCTTCGCGTTTTTACAAGACGCCACTTCGCTTATGCATCATTTATACACTACTAAAATCCCGAAAACTCCACGAGCTCCGATAGATAGAGATCGTTACGGTGCTCATGATCGTTTAGTGGCGCCTTACTTTTCTGAAAATCCATTATACAACGAAGCAACTTTTTGTACGCGTTTCCGAATGAGCCGCCGACTATTCACAAGCATTGTTCGGGAATTAAGTGGTACTATGCCGTATTTTCGACACTGTAATGATTGTACGGGGAAACTTGGCATTTTCCCGTTGATTAAGTGTACTTCTGCAGTTCGTCAAATAGCTAAAAAATGTTATGGGGTTGCTTTTGTGGTCACCACTAGCTAGTTATGATTGGGATGGAGTTGTGGAGAGAGAGAGAAAGACCGGTTGCTTGGGTGAAGTTGAGGTTGCCATTAGCATTAGCCTTAACAAATTAAAAGTTTACGAGGCGTTACGAACCCGTGCGATGCACCGGCTGTGTTTTTGGTTGAATATCTACGTGTTTTGTACGTAATGTTTGTGCAGATGTTTATATACTTTGTATCAAGGTTGCGTTAATGTGTGTAATATAAGTTATATCACTATGTAACGCCCCGACTTTCTAGGGATAATTATTGAGAAAAATAAATAAAAGGTAAATTTGACGACGAATAACGCCTACAAAGTCGAGTCGCTACACTGACATAAATTAAATACCTTTAATTAAGGCAATAACACGTCATATATACGAAATAAAATTTGCGTCGGAAGAATAAATTATAAATTGTTAATTTCTAACAAACGTTTCCCCAAAAGAATTTCGAAACATTTGACATAAGAAAAACATCATTTAATAAATTTCATTCATATGCCCTCTCGGCTTGCTCCTTCGTTCATCCGGCTCGGTTTAACCCGCATGATCAATGAAGGTGCGGTTTGTTGTGCGACGATTAATTCGCCACGATAGGCGATCGGCGACCTCCCTGAAAAGTCAACCATAGAAGCCAAACTCCGGACGAACACCTAAAGTCCGGCATAATATAGCGATCGTCTTTTGGTAACCAGCGATCGTCTTTTGATACCTGGCGATCGTCTTTGTCTAACGGATCAGAGGCGATCGTCTCATGCCACGTGGGGATCCAGCGTCCGTCAAAGTCGTCGAAGACCGAATCTTGGACGATGGCCCACCCGCGGATCTTCATAGGATACCAACAAAAAGGATCATTGACCCCAGCCTGTCACCTACCGCACCTACCGACAAGGCCGCCGAAAGGCAAGTGGACCCTCCTCGGACGGCGACTCGCGGCAGCGTCTTTGGCTTCCCATTGGTTCACCCGGTGGCCTCAGCGCAACCTCGGACCTCAAGGAACAGGCCCACGTGGGGACGATCGGCCGTTTATTTTAATATAGAAAACGGCGATCGCCGCGATCGCTGAGGATCCCAACTACTTAGTCCCCTATAAATAGAGAACTCACCGTTGCGGCCAAAGGGACGGATTCTACCACGAATTAAGTGCAAAATACACACCAAAGAGAGAACAAAAGGCTCTTTTGGCAAGCACTAACATATTCATAGTGACATTCACACACATTCATCATAAATTCCAAGCAAGAACTCACGATTCATCCATCCTGGTTCTTAGGCAATCTACGCTCTAAAGCCTAGATAACTAGAAGCTTTTACACTCATTGTATTAGATTCTAACATTAATATTTGTACTGACAAGATATTTATTAATAACATCTCGCGAGAGCATTCAAGCCCGGGACTAACAACCCGGCAAATCTTGTGTTATCCATTTTCCCACGGAAGTGTTCTCGCATTTTGTTTGTTACTCGATCGTTCGGCAATACTATCTCGGATAATATTTTGGGTAACAACAATTGGCGCTAGAAGAAGGGGATCTAAACCTTCATTTTTTTCCTACCGTCTCGAAGAACACTCACATTCTCCGGACATATACTTGAAGAAACACTCACCGTTCTTCAATAGAAAAACCATCGAAAATGACATCAAGAACAACCTCCAAGAGGGCCACCTGAGATCTGCCGGAAATCTTATTCCGGCGAGGACCGAGTCCCGGCCACGGCGGAGCGAGCGTGGCGGCGCTAGGCTCTCGCTCCGCCCCAGGGACGGTTCTAGCCTCTCACTCGGCCGATTCGGACATGGAGCAGTTGAGGAGGCTATAGCCATCCTCGAGGAACGGCAGAGGGCTGCGATACGCCTACCATCACCCCGTCGGCTAACCGCCGGCAAGCAAAAGGAAGCTCAAGGGGATCTATGTTGAGAAATCGACAGAAAGCCCCGAGCCGCCGGAGAAGGCTCGTAAGGCGGGGACGATTCCGTCTTGACCGCCTAGGAGCGATCCCTCATGGCGGCCAAGGGCACTCGAGGCCCAGTATGAGACATCGATATCCGAATCCTTTACTGGGAGTTCGGCGTATCCGACTCCCAAGACAGACGGCAACGAGCCCTGCTCGCCCAAGAAGGGAACCCTCGGCGGGAGATCGTCATTCACCACGGAGCTAGGGGATCGGTACACGATCGCCTTGGTTCGCGATCGAGAGCCAATCGGCGGCGATCGAGCGGCCAGCGATCGCCGCTATATGCAACGCTCGGCCGAGATGAAGACGCTCCTAGAAATTGGGGCAAACGCCAGAGACCGATCGCTGGGCTAAATGAGCCACTCGCGGTCGGATCGAGATCGCTCCCGGTCAATCAACGATCAATCCCCCACAAACACCTGCATGCGAGGAGAACGGATCAGGAACCCACTTAAGCAAATTCCGGATCTACATGACTGGATGCGGAGCTTCGGATGCGGCGAAATGTCGTATGTTCCCGCTAACTCGGGCGATCTCGCCACAGTGGTACATCTCGCTACCATCTCGCTCAATCAATTGCTTTGAGAAGGCGCGAACGACTTCACGTCATACTTCGCCGCCAAAGTCGCCGCCGGAAGGTCCCCACCGCATGATGAAAATCGGGCGGGGAAGGATGAATCGGATGAGGATTATATCGGCCGGGTGGGACGAGATAGTCCTCACCGGTGAGCCGTCGGCCGACGAGATCGCTCACCACGCGATCTGAGCGGATTCCACGGACGATCGCCCATGTTCGTGCACCTCACAAAGATTTTCCACCGACTATACTGACGTTCGCGTCGAGCCGCCGATTATCGCCGGGCGAAGATGCTCTCACTCACTTTGGGACGAGGGACGGTCCGAAGAAGGAAAGCACCTTCCCATGTCCGAGAAGACGGCCGCCAAGCCCAGAAGGCGGTCGCCAAGCCGCTGGCGAGTTCAAAGCCTTCGAGGATGTAGAGGTCCACCTTCTTCACAACCTCAACTTATCTCCGGCCCACATCTTCAACGCGATCAAGGGTCGCGAGTGGCTTTCCAAGCCAAAGCCGATAAGGGACCACGGTCATCTAGGCCGCGACAAATTCTGCCTATCATAAGAGTCCCGGCCACAACACTAGCCAATACGCGACCTCCTCGGACAGCTCTGCGATGTTTGAGGAAGGCAAACTGGATAATTTGATCACCAAGCCGTAACCCGGGACGGAAAGAGCCGGAGCGCGAACGCCGACCGAGCGAGAGAATTCCTCCCAATCCGATCGCGAGATCGAGCATGAGCCGAGTACTCGATGAATCGATCCCTCCGATCAACCGGCGGTCGGATCAACATGCTCCAAGCAGAGGTGGGAGCCTCGGGGCCTTTCCCGGTTTCCACCTGTCAAACAGAAGCGAAAAGCCGAACCGAGGGCCTTCGCCGAAGTCCATGTTGTAGTACCTCGAGCCGACCATCTCTAGAGACGCGCTCATCACCTTTTCCAACAAGGACGGGGAAGGAGTGCAATGTCCCAAAGAGGATGCACTAGTGATATCGCTTGCATCCTTGGGAAGGCAGTCGATCGCGTGTTGGTCGACAATGGGAGTTTTGCAACATCATATTCAAATCCGCCCTAGACCAACTCGGCAACCGATCAAATTCATCAAGCCTTTCGACACCGTGCTCCAAGGTTCGGCGACAACACGATCGAGCCTACGGGAGGATCAAGCTCTCTGTCGAGCTAATATGTTTTTATGATCCCAAGGTTAGGATTACTAGGAACCTAAGCTTTGTAATCATAGATAGGCCCGGATCTATAATGGGTTCCTAGGTCGCCCCTTTTAGAAACCTTTGAGGCGGTCGCCTCATCTTTCTTTCTTGTATCAAATTCCCCCGCCGATGGGACGGTCGGTCTTGTAAAGGAGATCGGCTAATGGCAAAGAGATGTTTGAGTTACTCCTATGTTGTTAATTCTTTCAATACTTCCCGTCTTGTATGTAACATTGAAGCGGCCGACGATCAACCCATGGAGATCGACGAGCACGAGACTTCGTACCAACCCGACTCGGGGACGCCATCTCTCATCGATCGACGGACGACATCGAGCAAGGATCGGTTTGAGCCAAGTCTCGACATCGATCGAGGACCGAGTCCGAGATCGTACCAAGCGGGAGGCGACCGTTCTGTCGAAGAGTTGGAAAGCATTACGATGGATCCGGATCATCGAGCGGGAGGTACGGATCGCGCGAGCATCGACCGCGAATTAAAGGGAGATCGATCAACTTGCTACGTAAGAACATCGGTGTCTTTGCCGACGCATCAAGATATGGTTGGCATAAGTCCCGAACACGCTGCCATTATCTCGAAGATCGGCCAAGGCAATGAAACCTGTTCACCGAGCGTAGGAAGTTCGGTCCCGAGAAATACGCAGCGCTCGACATAGAAGTCCGTGGTTACTCGGCAACAGTGATCGGAGTAGCAACCGACGAACCACAGTGGGTCGCCAACGCGGTGCTCGTCAAAAGCGGCGGCTCCTGGAGATTATGCATAGACTTCACCGACCTCAACGCGGCATGTCCAAAAGATCACTTCCCAATGCCTCATATCGATCATCTGGTCGATAGCACGGCGAGTTGCGAAATGATGTCGTTTATGGATGCCTTCGCCGGATATCATCAAATCCCAATGGCAGAGGAAGACATAAAACACACATCTTTCCACACGAAAAAGACATATACTTTTGGGTCGAATGCCGTTCGGCTTGAAAAACGCAGGGCGACCTACCGGCGATTAGTCAACAGGATGTTCGCCGATCGGATCGGCAAGACCATGGAGGTCTACATTGACGATATCGTGGTCAAAAGCCTCAAGAAGGAAGATCACCTCAACGATCTTGCCGAGACGTTCGCCATCCTTGAGAAGTTTAACATGAAGTGAACCCCAAGAAATGCAACTTCGGGGTGGGCTCCGGGAAGTTCTTGGGGCACATAGTGAGCCAAAGGGGATCGAGGCGAACCCCGCCAAGATACGAGCGATCCTTGACATGCGGGAACCGCGAAACATCAAGCAGTGCAACGCCTCACAGTCGTCTAGCCGCCCTCAACCGTTCATATCACGGCTCGGCGATAAAGCAAGCCTTTCTTCGCGACCATCAAGAACAAGAAGTTCGCATGGACGAAAGAAAGCCGGATAGCATTCGCCAAAATAAAGGAATATCTATCCAACCCCCGGATCTGGCAAAGCCGATCCCCGGTGAAAAATTATTCCTTTACTTAGCGGCCTCGGAGGTCGACCGAGTGCCGTTGCAGTGCGAGCGGAGAGGGCAAGCCCACTTGCCGATCTACTATGTTAGCCGGGCGCTCCACGACGCGAGACACGTTACACACCATTGGAGAAGATCGCCTATGCCCTTGTCATGAGTGTACGAAACCGAGAGCTTACTTCTTCGATCACCGGTGGAGGTCCTAACCACTCTACCTCTAAGACAAGTCCCGCACCGAGGACACCAACGGCGACTCCTCAAGTGGTCGGAGATCGCACAATACGGTATCACTTACGCTCCTCGCACGGCGATCAAAGGCCAAGCTCGCGGACTTCGTGGTGGAATTAACGTTCCCTCACGGTCAGGCCAGTCGGCCCGACACTGCCGAAATTATACGTGGATGGCTCGGCGACCAATGCGAGAGCAAGGCGGGGATTGTCCTCATTAGCCCAGACGGTCGAGTTTCACAAATGCCGTGCGTTTCGGTTTCGTGTGACCAACAATGAAGCCGAATACGAAGCTCAGTAGGCGGGCTTGATCTAGCCCTCGCCTAGATGTTCGACGCCTCCATATCTACATGGACTCCCTTTTGGTCGTGAACCAAGTCAAGGGGGAATATGAGGCACGCGGCGACGGATGGTCAAATACCAAGAGCCGGTCGCCGAAATGTGCACAAAATTTGAAGAAGTACTAATCGAGCAAGTCCCGAGAGAGCACAACTCAGTAGATGCACTTTCCAAACTAGCATCATCGGATGGGGCAGGACTTCTCCAACATCCAAATCACAAAGTCGGCAAGGCCGCGATCGACAGAATTTGGTTACCACGGTCGCCATCGCCAAGAGAATTGGATGACTCCGTTCATCAAATACTTAAAGACGGAGCGGTCCACGACGACCGTGTTAAAGCTCGCCAACTCGGCCGTGCGACCGTGTATACCCTATTGGACGATCGGCTTTACAAGCGAGCCTTCACCTTCCCTCCTCAAGTGTATTACACCGGAGGAAGGTCGGCTCGTTTAGTGAAATCCATGACGGATTTGTGGGAACCACGCGGGCGGCGAGCCCTCCTCCATAAGACGACTGCACAAGGATTTTTCGCCATCACTTCGGAAAGATGCGATCGCTTATGCGAGATCTTGTCATAGATGTCGAGATAATGGGCCCCAACATTAAACTATCACCCGACGGCTCACCTCCATGTATAGCCCTTGGCCATTTGCGCAATGGGGCATCGACCTTATAGGTCCCTTACCGATGGCTCCGAGTGTAAGTTCGCCATCGTTGGGGTCGATTATTTCACCAAATGGGCTGAGGCCGAACCGCTCAACAAGATCGGCCAAGAGCAAGTGATCAAGTTTATATGGAAAAACACAATATGCCGATTCGGTTTGCCCCAGGCCATCATCTCCGACAACGGGAAACAATTCGACGGCTTAGAAGTCATGCAATTCTGTGAAAAGTGGGGAGTCAAAAGGTTATTCTCAGTGCCCTATCACCCTCAGACGAACGGGCGAGTAGAGCGGTGAATAAGATCCTCAAACACACGATCAAAGCACGACTCGAATCCGAGGCAAGGAAGATGGGCGGCGAGCTCCCGGACGTTTTATGGTCCTACCGAGCGGCGACCCGCAATTCAACCGGCGAAACCCGTTCGCCCTTACCTTCTAGCAAGCGGTGATTCCTTCGGAGATCGCCGTCCTCGGCCATCGAACCGAACAGAGATGACGACCGACAACGATGTAGCCGGCGAATCGACCTAGACATTCTTAAAGAAAGACGGTGACCTCGAAATGAAGAACACAATCCACAAAAGGAGAGCGAGAAGTTCTTCAATTCAAAGGTCGAGAGAGAAGATTTCAAGTGGGCGATCTCGTCCTCAAGAAAACCCAACCCATACGGGCGTCTTTGGTCCAGTAGGAAGGACCTTTCGAGTATCCAGATGGTTAACTAAAGGAGCCTACTGATGGAACATCCTGACGGTACTCGGACGATACCTGGGCAGGTGCATCGAAAAAATACTATCGGTGATAAATTTGTATTCGATTTCAATGATGTACAAGGAATATAATGAGATTTTTGTTATCCCATCTGTTATGGCGATCGCCCCACTGTGCATCGCATATCACCGACGATCGCCGATCACGACGATCCTAGGTAAAATTATTGCGACCATGGTCACGGAGGTCGATGGAACCGACAGCTTCGCCCATGCAAGGTTCCTTTGGCTGAGATCGTCCGCCCTTCGTTTAAATACGAGGCCGACGTGGCCGAAGGACCCTCAAAATAAATCGATGGCGCGATCGCACGTTCTCAAGGTACATCATCTAACATGGTGAACCCGAACAATGCGACGCGTGCGTTACCCTGTCTCAACGTACACCGTCGAGGATCGCCATCTTCATGGCGGGCCGAGGTGGAAACTTGGTGACAAGCCGCGGACGTGGTGTCGAATAAGCGACAACACTCCGCGCAAGGACTCCTCCAGACCGAGATCGCCCGCCTTCGTTTTAACACAAGGCGGCGTAGCTAACGGAGGACCCTCACAAAAGTGAGTCGCAGGATACTAAATATCCCGCGCACACGAAGACACGATTGGGAGATCGGTCCATCGAACACCGCAACCACACATTACTCTTCGAATCGGCAAAATGAAGATAGCTCGCCAGATAGACTAGTCTTTGTTTCCTTACTTACTATAAGTGAACAAAGACAAGTGGGCAAGGATAGGTCGAGCTAATCTCAGATAAGATCGAACAAAGAGGAACCATACTCGATCGGCTTCGCTAAAAAAACATGCAGAGCGATCGAGGTCGTCAGACGAAAATTACAAGTAAGAATTCCAATTCAAAACATGTCAATACTTTCAACACACGCACAATCGGTAACGAACAAAAAATCGAAAGCAAATATACGCGTACTCGTAAAAATTGCACACAAACAGTCAAGGCGATCGCATATGAGGCGATGCGCGGAATGAGAAAATGAGTATTTTATTCATAAACACAAGCTTCATACATTTGGCGAAGGCCTTACAACAAAAGTACAAGTTACGAAGGAAAACAAAAGCCTCTCAAAGCCCCTTTCTTGGTCTTCGCCCTCGGGTTGCGGATCGGCTTGGGCACCCCATCGGCCTCGGGATGAATGAGTTTGCCGGTATACCAACTCAAGTCAATCCGAGGTCGACCAAGTCAAGGATCGGCAGAGAAGTGCGGATGCGAGAGGATGCTTGGAGACATAGGATCTGAAGCTTTCCATCGGGGACCGGACTCGACCCCTGCCTTTTTAGCAACTCGGACAGCGTCGGCATAGGCAAATAGTAGCGAACTCGCCGACGTGCCCGACGTTAAGGTAGGATCGACCTCGATCGCCTTGCCACTTCGTATCCGCCGCCGTCTTCTCGACCTCACTTGATTCGGCCGCCTTGGCAACATTCTCGCCCCGGCCTTCTCCGGCTCTCTCTTCGCCGCCTCCGGCTCACCGAGCCGATCCACCGCAGTCTTGACCGGTCGCCTCCTCCTGCGAAGCCTCGAGCTTCGCGAGTCTCCTTCTCCTTATTACAGATCGATCGGCGGCTTCCTTGGGCGACTCGGCTCTGCTTCAATCGATCCACGTCCGCTTAGCCCGCTTGGCGGTCTCCTCATACTCTTTCTCCATCGACCGGATCGGTTGGCATCCTCGATATTTGCTCCGGCGGTCTCGAGCTCGCGATGGAGATGAGCGGTGGAGTCGCCCCTCAAAATCCGGCGGCTTGGACGGCCATCGTCGCCGCTGAAGAGCGAGTGGCAACGGCCGCTGCATGGCATCTCCGGATCGCCGACGAGCGATCGCGTCAAATCGGTCGTCCAAGCCTTGGCGGGAAGTGATTGCACGCGACGTAGCGAGGACTTCGGCGAGAACCTTGTGGAGCCTTGCTCGACAGAAATCCAAGACCATGGGGGCGACGTCCGGTCGGCGAGGCGAACCTGCAGGCGCAAACCAAGGAAATCAAGGAGTTAGCCCATACCATGCTCTAATGCCTAACTCGGAAAAACTTTGACCCACTCTTACCTATTGACCATTTCGGTCGCGTCAGAAAAAGGCTTGCCCGGGGTGTCTCGCATCGGCGATCGCCATCTTCTTCGCCGAGCTACGGATGACCGGGTCCGGTGACCGTGGGCTTGGCGCGAATCGCTCCATCATCGGGATGGCGGAGATAGGAGCCGCAGCCACCGGAGGCTCAAGAATCGATACGTCGCCTCGAGATCGACGGGGACTCCGACCTCCGCCTCTTGCGGCGTTTGGTATTCCTCTCCTCGACCACCGGCTTGGCGGCCAGGCGCCTCGGCCGGTCTCGTCACCGGGCAAAGTTGAGACGTCGCGAGAACGCGCCCAAATTAAGGCGACCAAGAACTCCCAAGTCCGACATAGCTATCTCTCGCGGAGGTTCGGCGATTCGGGGAAAATAAGCCTCTGTCAAAGAAAAGGTGCAAACAAGTTAGATAAAATAAAACAACATCTTGGAGACGATCGTCAAAGAAAGGAAACACCACTTAACCTCATACCTTGAACTTTCAAGTGACGAGGGTAGCAAAACAAACGAGCCCCCAACCGATGAGCTTCAGTACCAAGCGATCGAACGTCAATAAAGGAGTTCGGCAACGCACGAATACGCTCCCAAACGATCAAGAAATCAAATGGGAGGTCGCCGTCGCCGTACGAGAGGTCCCGCAAAAGAAAACAAAATTAGATCACCCAAGACAAGCTCAATCAAAGGGAGAGTTTAAATCCTTACTCGGATTCCTCTCCTGAAAATAGTGGGAATCTCCAACTCTTCATTCAGCCCTTCACTCAACGCCGATCGCCATGCCCCGCCGACCCAACACCATTTTGCCAGTCGCCCTTGGTCTTATTAAGACGCCAAGAACCACTCTCCCGAGTCGGCCCTGGATATGATAACCGCCGATCGTCCCTTTATGCGGCCAATTTAAACAAATAATTCATCTCCGGTAGCGCTAAGGTGACGAAATAACCGGTGACCGCCAAACAAGGTCAACGTGCGGATGATCTGCGAAGCATTCGGCGTCGATTGAAGAGGCGCCAAATTCCGAGCGATCGGCAAATAGAGAGGCGAGTGGCAACGGAATCGCATCGGCCTCCATAATCATCTCGCTGACGGCGACCATATCCTCGGGCGGTTGGTCGGCGCTCATTCTCCAAAGGCACGTGAAGGGAAACGTCGGAGGATGTGATATTTGGCCCTCCAATGGCTCGGGTCATTCTTGGTCGCCGTACTCGGATCGGCCGAGAGTCCACGGAGACGGACGGCGGCTGAAAGACCGTCCGATTCACATGTTTGTAAGGGTGAGCGGCGGAGTAGGCCTCGAAATCGAATTCCGGCAAGGTCCAGTGATCGTTTCCATCATCGAGCAAAAGCCACATAGGAGGGGCCGAATCGCTCTCTCTTTCCCGTGCCTCCCGCACTGCATCGTCTTCATCCACCGGCGAACCCCCTGCTCGCCGTCTCGCCGTCCTCGCCACCTCGGCCTCGTTGAAAAGTTTTTCGAGTTCTTGGTGCAATCCCGCTCGAATAGCTTCAGCGGCCGTCTCCATATCCACTCTAACGGAACCTCCTCCCGGCTCGAGCAACGCTGCGCGGCGGAAGAACTTCCGGTCTCGAAGGTTTCGATCCTCCCGACATATTGGAAAGTAAAGATAAGGAGAAGGTTAAATTTAATCTTACCTAGAAAAAGAAGAAGATCGGCACTCAAAGGCTCCGAAATTTCTGCAGAAATTCGGCTATGGATGCTAAGGGCGCGTAAAAGTGAAGGAGAAGAAGCCCTCCTTTTTATAGATGGGATCGAGGGCACGAGTGCAAAAGGAGAAACCTCGGGGACCGAATCGAAATCACGTGGAGACGCATTAAATGCGGCCCTCGAATCCGCATACGCGTCTTTTCGAGGGCATGCCGGTAACAGTCGACAAACCGTCGGATTCCCCAACGGCAAGACGACGCGTGTCGATCGCTTGTGAAAGGCCCGCCTTCTTTTCCCGCTCCCGACGCGAAAGAAGGTCGTCCATATTTGAATTCAGATCGGTGGTCGTCTAAACATCGGCGATCGCCAACGGTGCCACCTCACCCCGTGTTTTCAACATCAAGGCGGCGGGGCAATTGTTGTGCGGACGATTAATTCGCCACGATAGGCGATCGGCGACCTCCCGAAAAGTCAACCATAGAAGCCAAACTCGGACGAACACCTAAAGTCGGCATAATATAGCGATCGTCTTTTGGTAACCGATCGTCTTTTGATACCAGCGATCGTCTTTGTCTAACGGATCGAGGCGATCGTCTCATGCCACGTGGGGATCCGGCGTCCGTCAAAGTCGTCGAAGACCGAATCTTGGACGATGGCCCACCGCGGATCTTCATAGGATACCAACAAAAGGATCATTGACCCGACTGTCACCTACCGCACCTACCGACAAGGCCGAAAGGTACGAAGTGGACCCTCCTCGACAATGACTCGCGGCAGCGTCTTGCTTCCCATTGGTTCACCCGGTGGCCTCCAAGCGCAACCTCGGACCTCAAGGAACAGGCCCACGTGACGGGACGATCGGCCGTTTATTTTAATATAGAAACGGCGATCGCCCGCGATCGCCTGAGGGATCCCAACTACTTAGTCCCCTATAAATAGAGAACTCACTGTTGCGGCCAAAGGGACGGATTCTACCACGAATTAAGTGCAAAAATACACACCAAAGAGAGAACAAAAGGCTCTTTTGGCAAGCACTAACATATTCATAGTGACATTCACACACATTCATCATAAATTCCAAGCAAGAACTCACAGATTCATCCATCTGGTTCTTCCGGCAATCTACGCGCTCTAAAGCCTAGATAACTAGAAGCTTTTACACTCATTGTATTAGATTCTAACATTAATATTTGTACTCGACAGTATATTTATTAATAACATCTCGCGAGAGCATTCAAGCCCGGGACTAACAACCCCGGCAAATCTTGTGTTATCCATTTTCCCACGGAAGTGTTCTCGCATTTTGTTTGTTACTCGATCGTTCCAGCAATACTATCTCCGGATAATATTTTGGGTAACAACACGGTTGAGCTTCCTTCAGCTCGTGGAAATCTCACTTATCACAATAATATATAATCTCATAGAATGTATAAAATGAATAATCTATTATATCTTTTTCTCAACGTGAATACATACACACAATATTACGTATAGCATGAATCTAGCACGCATAACACGAATATTGAGGTTGCGCAGGTGTCCCCACAACAACATGAAACATACACAAAATACCACATATAACATGAATCGAGCACGCATGTGAATATTGAGGTTGCGCAGGTGTCCCCGCAACAGCATATATCTTAAGATAGCCTTTTTACACGTATACATGTGAGTCTGATTCACAACATGTATCGTCAATTTTTAAACATGAATTGAATATCACATATTGAATTGAATATCACATATACAATCCAATTAAAGCAATTAAAGTGATAGTGAAAATTCCCACGAATAAATGATGCTGTCTGACTTGAATATGGAGATGCTCGACTCACAGTCCTAAGCCCGTAAATCCTCGATAAAGTCTACATGTAATAATATTTTAATCATTATAAAATATTATGATATAATGACGGAAATTAAAATATATATGCATAAAATCGGACTAATTATTAATATTAATTGAAATGTCAACATTTTAATGTCTTGGTCAAAATGAAACTGAATTGGAGGTTTTGAAGTTGAGTGGGGTCAAATTGTAAGAGTTGAGAAGCTGACTGGGTTAAAATCGAAGAATCATAAGTATACAGAATTTCTGAGGTTAAATTGAAAGCTGCAGGAAAATATGAGGGCTAAATTACAAAATCCTAATAAATGTTTTAAAATTATTGTCATTAATACTCCCCAATTATTTTTAGGACCTAATATTTCATTATATACGAGGCCTTACGAACCCGTGCGATGCACCGGCTTTACTTTTGGTTGAATATCTACGTGTTTTGTACGTAATGTTTGTGGAGATATTTATATACTTTTTATCAAGGTTGCGTCAATATTTGTAATATAAGTTTTATATAATCAGTTATATGTAATGTATTAGGTTGTTTATTTTTTTTGTTCAATAAGTCTGTGATTTGTGTTTGTTATCACGGGATGAGGCTTTAAGAACCCGTGCGATGCACCGGCTGTGTTTTGGTTTAATATCTACGTGTGTTTACGTAATGTTGGTGCAGACTCTTGGCCTTCATAATTACTGTCGTAATCATCTTTCATCACCTAACAATCTGCATCATTGTTAGAAGACGATGATGGCAAATAAGTAGCAACATTTGGAAAATCGATAAGACATAGAACAATAGAACTTAACTTTATCCCCCACAAAAATTTTTTTAAGAAAACGAAATGAATGAATTTGAGTTGGCCACCCCCTCCTCATACATGAGGGGTTAAATAAAATCAAATACATTTTATGTGTGTATGTGTTTGCTTATATAAATATATTTTGTAAAAGGGAATGAAAGAAGACATACGGTTGTTGGCGAAGATATCATCTCCTACACCATCTTCTTGCCCAAACCTATCATGCAATAACAACAGCACATATAAGATTACTAATAATCAATCATTAACAATACAATCACAAACAAATATGTTTGCCAATGACGTTAATCATTTTGGGAGCTCATTACACACGACAACAATCAAAACTAAACTTAGTACCATATCACATTACCAAAAGAAACAATTCAAACAAATAAAATATACATCACAAAGAATTTTTCAATAACCTTCTTCATCAACGACTCATGCATGCCATGATGACAAAAATGAGATGTGTTGAACTAGACTATTTATAATTTGTAATGTGTAACTATTCCGAATACAAAGAGATTGTAACTACTCAAATTGGTTACAACATTTAACTGTTATCAATATACATAAATATATTTCATAAATGAATTAAATTCTAATTCACAATATTTATTTGCGGAACAATTCGCATTCCCAATCCCAACATTTATTTGCTTACAACTCTCTGTACGAAAATGGACACTGTTGATTTTCTAAGCCATTGTACAATGTTGTTAAGCTTAGATGCCATTCCCCGATTGTGTTTCTTCAAGACTCTCACGATCGTCCCCAATGGAAGCGTCAGGAAACTCAACAATACCTTCGCAAAATCGCTGTTGGCTTCTGCATATAGTTACTTCGTTTTTTGTTTATTAGTGACGACTTTCAAGTTGAACTTGACATAATTATTAGACATCTTGTATGTATAATATATATAATATATATATATATATGAATGTTGAAAAACAACACAACTGATGATATCTGAATCTGGCCTCGGTATTTATAGATAATAGACACAGCAATAAACCAAGGGTCGGTCTCTCCAAATCACAGTAGACCCTTCATCTTCCCCAAGACTGACTGACTTCAAACTTCTTCATGCGTGTCTATTAAACTGACTTGAGAAATGTACCGAAAGTGACATATGTGATCCTTCATCTTCCCCTCATTAAGGTATTGCCCTTTGGCATAGAATTTTTATCATAATAATTGGTGTCATTACCCCTCATCAATGAATTTTTTGGGTGAATCTTTCAATATATATGATAATCGATGTCATATTCTATTGTCCAATACAAACAATCTATTACAACACACTATTTTTTTTTCAACTCATCTTTTTCAACTCATCTTTCAACTCAAATCGTCGCAATTCGTAAAACCTTACCATCTACATCCAATTTTCTACATCTTGGTTGTAAGTATGGCCTGCTGAACCATTGATGAGGGTTCATCTAATTCCCCTTTCCATATTCATGGAAAATTTTCCTACATTCGAATCGCAACTTGCAAACCGTCGTAATTCTTAAAATCTTGCCATCTACATCCAATTTCCTACATCTTGATTGTAAATATGGTCTGTCGAACGTGTGCTTAGGGTTCGTCTACCCGTCTATCTGTTAATTTTATTGACGAAGATGGTAAGTACCGTATTATCTCGATACTGATTTACAATGATTTTAGTTACCTTTTTTATTATATTTTTTAGGTATAAAATATTGAATGAGTGTATAAATATATTTAGAGTAATCTACCGAAATCTGATAGCTTCTCTTAATCAAATTAATTAACAGAAGCGTGGAATATCTCTACTGGCTTTGAAGTTGGATTCCATTGCAGATATCATGATATTAAAGAAAACTGGAAGATCAGAGCTCGGTGTGTTCGAATTTGGTATGCTTGCAAGGTTTGAAATGCCTGAAGAAAGACTATCCATAAGAAGATTGTATTCATGGATCGAGATGTAAGTTCAGTTTTACCTCGAACTGTATTAACAGGGTTAAATTTTGCTTAATTTAATATGCTTTTCCTATTTTTGTATGATTTTATTACTTGGTTTTATAATTTATATATGAATCTATCGAAATTTGTAACTTTATTTTTATGTTTTTTTTCAAAAAGTACTACTTTTTAAGCTTTCTCAAATTTCACACTTATGTAACGATCATTGACAGATTCATGTAAGTCGATCACAAATCATTTTGGGACTAAGGCTTAGATGTTGTTTTATTAGATTTTTAGAAGAACTACTTTTTAGGTATTTGATTAATGTATTTACTATATTTGATATACATGTCGGTTTTGGTGGAAGTATTTGATCTGCTGAATTTCATTTTTTTTTTAAATGTTTGTTTTTGTTGCCTCACTTTTATGATAAAAATTTGTATACCGGTCTGGAGTTACCTTTTCTATGTATAGTTGATAATAATGTGACTTATATGTGTTAGATAATACGAATCTTAGAAAATATATGTGAATATATGTGAATAAGCATGATTCTACTCTATATGCTTACTTATTATGCAAATTGTGCCGGCGTACGAAAATTCAGGCCTCAGTACCGAAGAGTTTGTTCAAGAGGTTTGAAAACAAAACTAAAGAAGGAGATTTCCTTTTTATCACAAATTTCATCATTGAAAAAAATGGTGGTGATAAGGGCTGTGATATTAAGGCAACAAAGCATACTTATCAACTGAGTTTCATAATTACACCGGTTGTAGTAGATGCGAGACTCTCGTAATCCCTGAATATGGTTTTGAGTTCATCAGCTTCAAGGATGTCTACTCAAAGAAACAATATGCGAAACAAATATTTGGTAATATATACATTTATATTACATCATGCATTTCATTACTTCTAATATATTCTATTTATGTGAATATTTTTATATGCTTACTGTAATAGTTCGGTACTGCAATTTACTTGATTCATTTTAGATGTTATTGGAGAGATTATTGCAGTCGGTTCCACAGATACAATACATGGTTGTATGCAGAGAAAACAAAAAAATACAGTTCAAATTGAAGACCATGATTATGTTTAGTGAGTTAGTTTTATATTTCAATAATCAGGATTTTTTGGACTTATTTGCTAAACAAATATGTGTTTTCATATAATTTTGTCCTGATCATTCACTTTATCAATTGCAAAGTTTGCAGTATATATAGGAACTTATATGAACTTTTATATTTTGGGTGTATTTATGCAAATATGCGGACAGTGGTTCAAATTATAATGATCTTTTGACATATATAAAAGAAAATATTGTTGGAAATATTAGATAAAATGGAGGAAATGGGATGTTTTGAGCAACCCATTTGAGAGGAAATTTTGAGCTGGCTCGACTACGAGTTAAAGTCGGGACTTAGTTGGAATACGTAGTACTCCGTATGAGGTTTCCAAAACATGTAAGAACACTCAAAATGATTGAGGTATGAATGAGATATAATGTTCCAAAGTGAACCCTTTAGAAATGGGTTTGAGATGCTATCCCACATTGGAAAAAGAAGGGAGAAATTGTGAGTATATAAGGAGATGTGGACAAAGGCATGTTCAAAAAGTGAGACATGTGTGGATGTGTGACTAGGCGCCCCTCGCGCGCACACACACACGCGCCGCCGTCCGTCCGGCCAGGCCGGCTCGGGTCGGTCTAAGGGCGATTTGGGCGAAATGTCTCGGCGTCTCGAAGTTATCTTTTTACTGCAATTTTATTCGGTAAAATTTTATTTTACCGAAAATACCTCAATTAATAAATTCCGAATTTTTTGGATCCGGATAAAATCGAATTAAACAGATTGGTTTAGATAAGTATTGAGATACTAATCCTGATCGGTTTAGAGTTCCTCCACATACCAATTTCGATCGGTTTAGAGTTCCTCCAAATACCAATTTCGGTCGGTATAGAGTTCCTCCAGCACATGTCTCTCTCTCATCTTCACCTATAAATACAGATGTGAGGGGTCTTATTTAACACAGAAATTTCGTCCGTTTTTTCACCCAAAAAATTCCGACTTCAAAATTTTATTTTCAGAAATAATTTCAGCACATAATTTAGGTCACGTCGGTGGTAGTTCAGGTTTATTCTAGTTCGCTGAGGGTGCGATGATCGATATATCAACGCATCGAGATGTTGTTTTATCCTGGGAGGCAGATGCTATACACTGCGGTGGAGGCGAATTTGCTTTAAGGAGACAGATTTTCTGGACTCAACATCGCCCACTTTCGGATTCACCTCATTTCATTAATTATATATATACATATATATTATTTAATGCTTTCGTCATTAACGAATCTGTCTCCTACTTTGTTTTTCTCAGATTTGCAGCACATAAAGGAGATTCAAAACATGCGATCCTTAATTCGTAATTTGTCGGACACGGACGAGTCCAAGACAAGCTTTTGGATCTACAGGTATAATGAAAAATCATCAAATATTATATTTCATGGTATAATTATATCACTTCAAATGTATCGATATAATTTTTAGTAAATTATACCAACAATCTTAAAGCAAATTATTATTTTGTAGCATAAATTTCGAAATTATTTATATCGGATCTCTGCAAATTTTCCATCTATGGGGAAAATTATTTATTATTTTCGAAATTTAATTTTAATGATGTTTGGATCTGCCATGAAAAACATGCGGCTGTTCTTGCTGGGACACACTGTTCAAAACGATCTTGTGAAGGTTCTTCAAACTTTGATCGAGATGTGATCCAAATAAATGGACTAAAAATTATTACGAGCAAACAAAAAATTCAAATGAATATCCATTTCTCACAATCAGCTTCGGGATGTGCTCTTCTATTTCTTATTCTATTTATGGTTTTGCAATTGTCTTGGCTTAGAGTGAGGGCTTGAGCACCTACTGAAGTGCCGATTCTTCCAATCTTCCTTTGCCTCTATAATTCGATTTGCCCTATGGTTGCTTTATAACTGCAAATATATATTATAAACATCTTATGTTTATTTTGTTGTATAAGGATGACTTGAATTAGCTGCTGCACTCGCTGACACCCTCTCAGCGAGCTGGCTGCTTACTTGCGAGTAACTTCCAAGGGCCGAGTGCAGCAGTCGCCCTCTAAAGAAACACACAAGAAAGTTTTCCGGCAGTGTTGAGAACAAGATTCCGGCGACTTGCTCCGGTGGGTAGTGTGGGCGAGCGGCATTCTCTAACGTGGGCGTTCGATAACCAACCTGGTAGTCAGGCGACCATGGTGCGGGTGTTGCTTGCTTGTGCAAACATCGCAGTAGAGAAGCTAGATTTTGTATTTGAGATCTTTGTCAGTGAGTTGGTTGGTTCGGCCGAGCGGTAACCTCCGCCGCTCGTGGGTTTTTCGGCATTGTCTCGAACGGAGTTTGGTAAGGCTGCTTGGGTGGCGGTCTCGGTGAGCGGCGTCTGCGTACGTGAGCGTTTGATAACCTATTGGGTCGTCGGACGAGCATGGTGAGGCGGTCGCTTATCGGGGCAAAACATCGTAGTGGTGCCATGTTCTGCGATTAGATGCATGTTCGGAAATTGCTCGGTGGGTTCGGTAAAGCGGTGCCCCATCGCTTGTGGGCATTTCCTAGTAATTATTCGACCGAGATTTCGATTAGGCTTAGGTGGGTAGCTCGAGGAGCGACGTGCAGTGCGTGAGTGTTCGATAACCTAGGTGGTCGGGCAATCACGGTGAGGCGATCGTTTCTTTAGGCGTAACATTGTAGTGGAGAGCTATGTTCTTTGAGTTGATGCGTTGCTAGTGAAATGCTCGTGGGTTCGGTAGTGCGGTCCCTTTTTGCTCGTGGGCTTTTTGGCAATGTTGCGAACAAGATTTCGGTGAGCTACTTTGGTGGGTAGCCTTTGCAAATGACGTCTGCGTGCGTGGGCGTTCGATAACCTAATTGGTGGTCGGGCGAGCATGGTGAGGCGATCGTTTGTTTGGGTAAGACATCGGAGTGGAGTGTTATGTTCTTGAGTCGAAGCATTGCTCTTGAAATGCTCGTCGGTTCGATAGTGCGGTCCCTTTTTGCTCGTGGGCTTTTTGGCAATGTTGCGAACAAGATTTCGATGAGCTACTTTGGTGGGTAGCCTTTGCAAATGACGACGTCTGTGCGTGGGCGTTCGATAACCTAATTGGTGGTCGGGCGATCACGGTGAGGCGGTCGTTTGTTTGGGTAAGACATCGGAGTGGAGTGCTATGTTCTTGAGTCGAAGCATTGCTCTTGAAATGCTCGGTCGGTTGATTGGTCCCTTGTCCCTAATATTTAAAGATGGCTTGTTCCTATCGGATGGCTGGTGTTGCTTCAGTGAAATATTCAAGTTTGTTGGTCCCTTGTCCCTAATATTTAAAGATGGTGTGTTCCTATCGGACGGTTGGTGTTGCTTCGGTGAACAGCCAGTTTTTGAGATCGAGCAGCCGGTTTTTGAGATCGAGCAGCCGGCTGTACAGCTCTCTGATCGTTATAGTTGTGAGAGGGATGCTGAGGGTGATGAAGATGGTGAGAGTGCCGGAACGCAGCATTTGGGTGAGCGTAGTCTTCCACCGCGAGTGAGTCGACCATCTGCTGCTCTTCGGGAGCCTTTTGTGGTTGCGCCTCCAAGGGATAGCGAGGCTCTGAAGAAGTTGTACCTACACTTTAGGAGGGAGCAGCCACGTGATACTATTGTCCGGTGTTTGGAGACTGGGCATGCTCTCACCCAGGCGTTATTTGACCGGATAGAGTCTAGCCGTGAAGACTTTGATGCCGAGGTGATAGACTGTTATGTGTTTGCGACTCGAGCGAGGCTTCGGAGGGGAGTCCGTAGTGTTGGTGTCGGTAGAGTTGGCACTGTACTTGCCAGCTCCCTATTTTACGTAAGTTCTATAACCTACTCGCTTGTATATCATTGGTGTGATGTGGATTTTTTTTAATTTTGTGGTTTGGTTTTTTGTAGTTAGTTTTGGCCAACGAGTTTGCAAGACTCCATACGGATGATCCACTTGGTATCAAGGTGACGGGGAAGTCGGTTTACAAGTATTGGAAAATTCCTAAATGCATCGAGGACTACATGACAGGTCTTGATACACCACATGTGGTTCCATGGTTAAATTGCAACGAAGTAAGTTTGAAATTTATATTTATAAATAATTGACGATTTGTTGCCATTTGAAATTTATATTTATAAATGATTCGCTATTTATAAATGATTCGCTATGTTTGATGTGATGTTCTTATATGATTACATATTTTGTTTCAACAGATCATTGCCATTTGTTGCCTCGACCAGAGCCACTGGGTGACTATCAAGATTGACATCATAACATGGACTGTGGAGTTGTACGATTCCTTGTCACACCACCACGAAGATGGTCGATACCGATTTAACCAACTGCAACCGATTATGCGTCTGATGCCTCGTGTGCTAGCTCAATCCGGGTATTGGCTGAACAACCAATCGAAGAAGAAGTATGACACGGAGATGAGTTTCAAAATTATGCCACGAGAGCTACAGTTCATACAAAACGACAATCACAGTTGTGGCCGCTTCGCGTGCATGTACTTGGATCGACTCGTCTCTGCAAACCCAGGAGCAAGGCACCAAATCAAGGAACTTAATGGGAAATATATTAAGAAATATCGATATGGTTTAGCAGCTAAAATCTTTATGTTGTCTTTAGACATGTAAAATGGTTTATGGTGTGTTGTGTTGTGGCAAGATTAATGTGTCGTGTTGTTAAATATTTATGTTGTATTTAGACAGTTTTGGCAATATGAATGTTTCGTGTTGTTAAATCTTTATGTTTTGGCTCTGTGTTACACACGATGGATGAACACGATCGTGGCCATCGTGGGTCACGATCGTGTTGTGTTGTTAAATCTTTATGTTTTGGCTCTGTGTTACACACGATGGATGCACACGATCGTGGCCATCGTGTGTCACGATCGTGTGCAACCTACCCACGGTCATGGGTTGATGCTGTCGTGTGCGCACGATGGCTGCCATGACCGTGTGCACACGACCGTGAGTACCATCGTGGGCACGGCCGTGCACACGATCGTGTGTCCCATCGTGGGCACGACCGTGTACACGATCGTGTGCATATAAACTTTTGGTATTTTTGCCAATTTGATTTATTGTGTTATCTAGAAGGATGTCTTGTGATTCAAACATCGCTTGTTCAAACATTAATTACTATATAACTTCTTATACAAACTCCTATTTGTCATTTCGTTGTAATTCATTAGTATATGAGATATTTCATCCAGATGATTGAACTTATCCATACGAACTAATACACTGAGAACAGATAGACTACACATGATATGAAATATATTATGTTAATTCAATCAATCACTTTTTAAATAAGTGTATCGTTAATAAATAATTGTTAATATATAAGTAACAACACCTAAATTGACGAGTAATTTGAGAAATTGGTGAAAATTCTTGATGTTCTTGTGCACACGATCGTGTGTTCCATCGTGGACACGATCGTGGATCACGATCGTGTGCATATGAACTTTTGGTATTTTTGCAAATTTGATTTATTGTGTTATCTCGAATGATGTTTTGTGATTCAAACATCGCTTGTTCAAATATTAATTACTATATAGCTTCTTATACAAACTCCTATTTGTCATTTCGTTGTAATTCATTAGTATATGAGATATTTAATCCAGATGATTGAACTTATCCGTACGAACACTGAGAACAGATAGACGACACATGATATGCAATATATTATGTTAATTCAATCAATAACTTTTTAAATAAGTGTATCGTTAACAAATAATTGTTAATATATAAGTAACAACACCTAAATTGACGAGTAATTTGAGAAATTGGTGAAAAATTTTGATGTTCTTGTGCACACGATCGTGTGTTCCATCGTGGACACGACCGTGTGTCCCATCGTGTGCATACGTGGATACAGTGCCAATTTGACACCAAAGACAACGTGACACCTGGTTGCCAATGTGTCACACGATTGGAACACACGATCGCGGCGATCGTGTGCACAATCGTGTTTACTGCAAAGGTCAACATCAAATTATTTTATTATAAAATCCCATCGTGGGTCGTCCCCCCCCCCTTTTTCAATATAAGCCCATCTTCATTGACTGAGAGTGAAATACATGTACCGTAGCCCCCATTTTCACTACAAACCCTAATCAATTAACATCAGTTAAAATCCATTAAAATCAAATACGCGAAATGAGCGGCCGATTACGAGAAAGCGATTTAGGAGGAATCGAAGCACCACCACCAAAAAGAAGAAAGAGGATACCTCCTCCCAACCCACCATACAGAACTAGGCCGAGAGGAAGATACTCAATGCTCAGAGTAAGTTTTTTGATTTTGTTGTATGTGTAGTGACTATCATTGCGAATTAATGTGTTCCATGAAACAGGGCCTATTTAAAAACACTGCGAGCACTCCAGTCATACTAGATGGTGATGATGATAATGATTTGGAGATTTCTGAGAAGAAAAGCAAAGAAGTTATTTTAGAAGAGGAAGTTCAGGAAGATAGTGATACAAGACTAAAGATACAACAGCAGATGGGGGAAAAGGGATCCAAGTGATTGTTTTTTTTATGTTATTATTAGATATTTTGGTGTGATGGTGATTAAATTTTGTTTTGTAAAGTGAGCTACAAATGGTTAATGTTTGGCTCCATAATCACATTTATTTGCTTTACATAACTGAACACTTAAATTTCAATTCAAAGATAAAGAAAATAGACACAAAATTATGCATTTCAACTAATAATCAGAATACTGAATCAATACATGGTCCATCGAGGATCAAAATATCAGCACATGATTGTTGCTAGTAAGTCACAAAATATAAAAATACATAAGCAATTTAAGTTTCACGGTATGGACATCCCCTTGTGTCATGGTCATCATTGTAATACCCGTACTCTTATTGACTGTTTGACTCTGTCATCCTCCTTATTTTGTCGCTCTGTAAATGCTTGGAGATGTTGTTAATATTGTTTTTGAGTTTCGTATCTCGTTTGGTTTTTGATCATGTCGTTTAGACCTTGCGGAAATGTTCTGGGCCAAAGATATAACGCACGCTAGGCCTAGGCTAACGCACGCTAATTCTGCTTGATTAGCACACGCTAGCTTTGGGGCCGTAGCGCGCGCTAAGAGGATCAGTCAGTCGAGAACCGGTATTTGATCGCTCTGGGTAGCGGATTAACGCACGCTAGGAGTTGTTAGCGCGCGCTATTCGTGGTTAGTAGCGCACGCTAACATCCGTCCGTAGCGCACGCTATCGGGCTGGTCAGCAGAGGCAGTGAGGTTGCCAGGTTTTCTGGAATATCAGGTAGCATACGCTAGGCTTCGGCTAGCGCACGCTAAAGCTATTGCATAACGCACGCTAAATCATAGCGCTAGCGCACGCTAAGTTTGAGCAGGGCAGAGACAGTGAGTTCTAGACTCCAGTACTGAATGCCACGTTTTGGACTAGCGCACGCTAGTGGCAGACGATTAGCGCACGCTAACGGAGCCTGCAGAAGCCACTGGACTATCCGGTGACTTCGCTAGCGCACGCTAATGAATGAGGTGTAGCGTGCGCTAGATCGCGTATATAAATATGACAGTTGACTTCCATTTCGTCATTCTCACCTACTTCACTCCTTTTCGACGGAAAGCGCTCGGGAGAGACGATCTTGGGCGATTGGAAGCAATCTTCCTTCTAATAACAACATATTTGGTTGGAGAACAAGGATTTCTCAACATCTAATTCCTCCTAACGTCCGAATCAAGGTAAAAATTTTTAGAACCCTACTTTTTGGGAATTTTGGGGTTTTTCGTAGATTCGTCCGATTTATCCGTTTGGAAGCTTGAGAACCTTGAGATTATGATGTATTTATACCGTATGCATGCTTTTCCTACGATTTCATGGTTTGGATTGTGCCGTATTCGGACTTGTGAGATTTTGGACGATTTTCCAACCTCTAGTTGATTATCCGTATATCCTTACGAATTGTAGACGGGTTTCGGGGGTTTCTTCGTGTAATTTGAATATGTATAATTGATTATCATATTCCTTACGAATCGTTTAGGTGCCGGAAGCGCGTGCTTGGACCTACCGATCTCATACCCCTTTTTCCGTTCGTTTTCTCGATGTCTCAAAGGCAAGTATATAATTATGATTGTACGTTCTCGAATTTGAAAGTAAGAAGTATTGATGGCATGATATGAACGAACCGTTTCTACGGCATTCATATATGTATTGTTGACATGTAATGAACGAACCGTTTTGACGGCATTCCTACATGTAACGGCGTATGATATGAACGAACCGTTTCTACGGCATTCATATACGTCTTGATGTGGCACGATGAGATTTTAGTTATTCCTAATGCTAGTCTTGAATTGATGAATTGACGGTTACATTTACTTTATTGACGAGAAGTATTGTGTTTCATACTTGATATTCTTGCACTAGCTATTCGACGGCTAACCCCTTTATGGGGAAATACGTTTATGTATTTCAGTTCCAGGAGAGCGGACAGGCAGGTATCGGATCGGCATGAAGATGGTGGGCAAATGTGATACTGTGTCTTTCTTCCAGTTATGTTTGGAGTTTCCCATTCAGTGTTGTTGTACTGGATTGGTCATTGAATACTCGAGTATTGTTTTCCATTTTCCTTGATGTTCCGGCCTGTGTTTGCCGAAGTATTGATTTGGGTTGTGATGTTTGTGAATACATTGGTTATGTTTTGAATACCTTTGTATTGTTTTTCATTCCATTGTGTGTAGACCTTATCGGTCAAAATTTATGGTTCCGCGTATGTTTAGCCTTGTGGGTCCCACGGCGGGGCTTACGGCGCTGTAATATCCTTGAATAACTTGGGGGTGTTACAGAATATGGTATCAGAGCTTAGGTCTATGGATACCTAGGCTGTCGGTCTTTTGGGTCGATCGAGTTGTCATTTGTCCGCAGTATCACTACTTTGCCATCATCACAAGGTCTGGCCACTTGTAAGACCTCTTACTCTTCTAGTGTTTCCTTGTTTGTTTTGCTTCGTTTTGTTGGTATTCGTGAGAATCGGTCACTTTGATGACGTGTAATTGAATTGTGCTTACGTGACTTGTGTGTTCTTCAGTATGTCAGCTGGTAGGGGCCGTGGCCGTGGTCGTGGCCGTGGACGTGGAAGAGGTCGTGGCGCGGCCGTTTCCATCGATTGATTGCGAGGTCGACCAACCCCCGATTTGTCGAACTTCGGTGCATCCCGACCGAGAGTCGGCCACGACCAATCGACGGTCGGGGAACAACGCGACGTTGGAGTGGTGAATGCACTTCAACAATTGGCTACTCGAGATGACTATCTTGGCCAAACTGCTCAAATGAATAATCCGAACCCGAACACGGATGCCTTACTTGAGAATGTAATCCGTATGCACCCTCCACGATTTGGCGGTGCCACGGACCCGTTAAGTCAGGAGAGGCTCTAGCGGAATTGGAAAAGATTTTCGAGGCGGTTGATTGCCAGTGAGGAAAGTACCGATTGCTCGGTATTTTCTCACCAAGGAGGCCGCTACAGTGGAAGGTCATCAAGCCACGGGATCGCATTTCCACGTGGGATGAATTTAAGGAACTCTTGGAGACCGAAGTTTTGTCCTTGGCCGGTGCGAGAGAGCCGAATCAGAGCCTTTTCGAGGCTAAACCTCAAGATATTCCCGTATCGCGGCGATCGTGAGTACAACCAACAATTGATCCACGTGAAGGATCAAGTGCGTAAGCGTGATAAGATCCGCTATTTTGATATGCGGATGAATTTGGACTTACGGCGGTATATGGCGGATTTGCTTGTACCACCTTTGAAAGAGTATCAGGACAGAGCTTTAGCCCATGATATGTTGAGCCCCGACAATGATACCGTTGAAGAACCGAAGAAGCAGAAAGTCGCGGGAAGTTTTTCTGGCTCTAAAGGTGGCAACTTTCAGAAGTCACAGACGACTAGCCGTTTCTTGACGATCGTCACGTTCTAATAAAGGAAAGAGGGGTTACCGTCCTACTCCGGGCACCACAAATCGCACGGTGACTTGCTATAATTGTGGTCGTCCAGGCCACGTCAGTTTGGAATGCAACTTTCCACCATTGAAGTGTCACACGTGCGGACAGATGGGACATAGAGCGGCTTATCGTTCCGAGCCGAATCAGACCTTGGACACTCGGGCTTCTGCCCCAGCTGGTCAACCTCAGCAGAATTTCGGCAGGGGCCGGACAAGGTCGAGAATCTTTGGAGGGGAATTCTAGCGTCGGTTCGGTACAACCTCGGGTTTATGAGATGCGTCGAGCAGGCAGGCGAGCCACGCGGTGACTTCAGGTACCATCCATGTTTTATCTTATCCAGTCCGTGTACTCTTTGATGCGGGTGCTACACATTCTTTTATATCTTTGGAATGTGTACGCCGTTTGAATATAACTTGTTTAACTGCTTGAGATCCCTTTATCGTGAAACTGCCCAGCGGGGATAGTATTGTGGGGAATCGGGAGATTAGAGATTTTCCGGTGAGTATATCCGGTATGGAATGGTTATCGAATTTGATTGTAGTTGATATAGAAGGCGAGGATGTGATCCTCGGCGAGGATTGGCTTGATAATCATCAAGCGATTGTGAACTACCGTACCAAGGTTATCACCATGATGACTAAAGACGGATCTGAGTACTCATTTTTGGGACGTAAGTCGGGCCAATCCAAGTTACTTATCAGTGCCATGAAGGCCGTAAAACTTTTGAATAAAGGTTGTACGGGCTATTGGTGTTATGCTTTGAAAACGGAAGGAAATGAAGTCGATTTCTTTTCGATCCCGGTTGTTAATGAGTATCCCGATGTTTTTCCGGATGATCTCCCGGGATTACCGCCAGATCGAGAGATAGATTTTTACGTGGATTTAGAGCCGGATGCGGCCCCGATTTCTAAAGCACCTTATCGGATGGCACC
Source organism: Orobanche coerulescens (assembly GCA_033398695.1). Lineage (NCBI taxonomy): Eukaryota > Viridiplantae > Streptophyta > Magnoliopsida > Lamiales > Orobanchaceae > Orobanche > Orobanche coerulescens. Next base: position 65,569,221 of record CM065813.1, read on the forward strand.
TTCCGAGATGCAAGAATTGAAGAATCAGTTGGGAGAACTTCTGGAAAAAGGGTACATCAGACCGAGCGCTTCGCCTTGGGGCGCGCCTGTTCTTTTCGTGAGGAAGAAGGATGGTTCACTACGTTTGTGCATCGACTCCGCGAGTGAACAAAGTAACCATCAAGAACAAGTACCCTCTACCTCGTATAGACGATTTATTTGATCAATTGCAAGGTGCAGCTTTCTCGAAAATTGATTTAAGATCCGGATATTATCAACTCGGGGTGAGGAGTCCGACGTTAGAAGACGGCATTTCGGACGAGATACGGGCATTATGAATTTGTAGTCATGCCTTTTGGGTTGACTAATGCCGCAGCGGTATTCATGCAGTTAATGAATAAGATATTCATCGAGTACCTCGACAGGTGTGTAGTCGTCTTTATTGATGACATCTTGATATATTCTCGAGATAAGGAGGAACATGCCCGACACTTGCGTTTGGTTTTAGATATTTTGAGAGCCGAGCATCTCTATGCAAAATTCTCGAAATGTGAATTTTGGTTGGAAGAAGTTATGTTTCTCGGCCATGTGATTTCGGCCGAAGGGGTTCGTGTAGACCCGCAGAAGATTGAGGCAGTGCTAGATTGGGCACCGCCTAAGAACATTAAGGAAGTTCGTAGCTTTTTGGGCCTTGCTGGGTATTACCGTCGGTTTGTCGAGGGGTTCTCGAAACTCGCTCGGCCGCTTACGAAATTACTCCAGAAGACCGAAAAGCATGTTTGGGCGGATGAGAGACAACAGAGCTTCGATGAACTGAAGAGGCGTTTGACTTCAGCACCGATTTTAACTTTGCCACATGGTAGTGAGGGCTTTGCAGTTTTTAGTGATGCTTCGGGTCAAGGTCTGGGCTGTGTACTTATGCAGCATGATAAGACGATAGCTTTTGCATCACGACAATTGAAGCCTTATGAGATGAATTATCCTACTCACGATTTGGAATTGGCCGCAATTGTCGGCACTATTTGTATGGTTCACCGTGTCGGATTTATACCGATCACAAGAGCCTGAAGTATATTTTCAGTCAGAAGGAGCTGAATATGAGGCAGAGACGTTGGTTAGAATTGATAAAGGATTATGATTTGGAGATTCTTTATCACCCCGGAAAAGCCAATGTCGTTGCGGATGCTTTGAGCCGCAAATCGGCATCTCTTCAAATGCTCGAGGTTCTTACATCTCAGACGAAAATTCGTCAGAACTTAATTGAGCAAGGGATAGAAGTTTGGTTTCAACGAGTACAGGGACAGCTGTGTACTCTCGAAATTACTTCGTCTTTAGTTGATGACATCAAAGGGAAGCAGTGGAGTAACCCGATGATTTCTCAACTGAAGGAAGATGTAATTAAAGGAAAAGCTCCTGGCTTTATGGTTCACGAGGATAGTATTCTGAGATTTTAGGGCAGGCTTTGTGTTCCGAACGATTTATAGTTGAGGCAGAGAATTCTCCGAGAAGCTCATGCTACGCCTTACTCAATCCACCCCGGGACGAGCAAGATGTACAAAGATTTGAAGCGCAATTTTTGGTGGAATAATATGAAGAAGGATGTTACGGAGTTTGTACTACGGTGCTTGACGTGTCAACAAGTCAAGATCGAACATCAACGACCAGCGGGGTTGTTGAAACCGCTTCCCATTCCCGAGTGGAAGTGGGAAGACATCTCTATGGATTTCATCACTGGCATGCCGAGGACTCGAGCCGGAATGAATATGATTTGGGTAATTGTCGATCGGTTGACTAAGTCAGCACACTTCTTGGGTATTAAGGATACTTGGGGACCGGATAGACTGGCTCGAACCTTTATTGCTGAGATCGTGAGATTACACGGTGCCCCCAAGACCATTGTTTCTGATCGAGACGGCCGTTTCGTATCGCACTTTTGGCAGGCCGTTCATCAGGCTTTGGGCACTGAGTTGAGATTGAGCACTTCTTTTCATCCTCAGTCGGATGGACAAACAGAGAGGACGATTCAGACATTGGAAGATATGTTACGGACTTGTGCCTTAGACTGGAGTGATGATTGGGAGCTTCACTTGCCGTTGATCGAGTTTGCTTACAATAATAGTTGGCATGCGTCGATCAAAATGGCACCCTTCGAGGCACTTTACGGTAGACGATGTAGGTCTCCATTGTGTTGGGACGAGGCTTCCGAGCTAGTTGGAACGGAGCCGGATATGTTGATGGAGACTAAGGAAAAGATTTCTATTATCCGAGATCGATTGCTAACCGCCCAGAGTCGTCAGAAATCTTATGCTGATACTCGTCGTCGACCTTTGGAGTTTGAAGTGAGGGATCATGTCTTACACAAGGTGTCGCTGACCCGTGGAGTTTTCCGCTTCGGGAAAAAGGGAAAACTTAGTCCGAGGTATATCGGACCTTTCGAGATTTTGGACAGAGTTGGAGATTTAGCTTATCGCTTGGCGTTGCCTCCAGCTTTGAGTCACGTCCATAGTGTTTTTCATGTGTCTCAGTTGAGAAAGTACGTGCCGGATCCGAGCCACATCATCGACTACAGTGAGATTAACGTAGCCAGGGATATTACCTTTCCAGAGAGACCCGTGAAGATCCTTGAGCGTCGCGCGAAACAACTCCGGCATAAAACCATTCCACTGGTTAAAGTGCAATGGTCGAGACATGGAGTCAAGGAGGCAACTTGGGAGACGGAAGAGAAGATGCGGGTGGAATACCCCGAACTATTTATTTCTTAAGTTTCGGGACGAAACTTCTTTTTAGAGGGGGAGAATGTAATACCCGTACTCTTATTGACTATTTGACTCCGTCATCCTCCTTATTTTGTCGCTCTGTAAATGCTTGGAGATGTTGTTAATATTGTTTTTGAGTTTCATATCTCGTTTGGTTTTTGATCATGTCGTTTAGACCTTGCGGAAATGTTCTGGGCCAGAGATATAACGCACGCTAGGCCTAGGCTAACGCACGCTAATTATGCTTGATTAGCGCACGCTATCTGTGGTGCCGTAGCGCGCTAAGAGGATCGATCAGTCGAACCGGTATTTGGTGCTCTGCGGGTAGCGGATTAACGCACGCTAGGAGTTGTTAGCGCGCGCTATTCGTGGTTAGTAGCGCACGCTAACATCCGTCCGTAGCGCACGCCATTTGATCACAGAGGCGGATGAGGTTGCGAGGTTTTACGGAATATCGGGTAGCGTCGCTAGGCTTTGGCTAAGCGCTAAAGCTATTGCATAACGCACGCTAAATCATAGCGCTAGCGCACGCTAAGTTTGAGCAGGGCAGAGACAGTGAGTTCTAGACTCCAGTACTGAATGCCACGTTTTGGACTAGCGCACGCTAGTGGCAGACGATTAGCGCACGCTAACGGAGCCTGCAGAAGCCACTGGACTATCCGGTGACTTCGCTAGCGCACGCTAATGAATGAGGTGTAGCGTGCGCTAGACTGGGCAGATATAAATATGACAGTTGACTTCCATTTCGTCATTCTCACCTACTTCACTCCTTTTCGACGGAAAGCGCTCGGGAGAGACGATCTTGGGCGATTGGAAGCAATCTTCCTTCTAATAACAACATATTTGGTTGGAGAACAAGGATTTCTCAACATCTAATTCCTCCTAACGTCCGAATCAAGGTAAAAATTTTTAGAACCCTACTTTTTGGGAATTTTGGGGTTTTTCGTAGATTCGTCCGATTTATCCGTTTGGAAGCTTGAGAACCTTGAGATTATGATGTATTTATACCGTATGCATGCTTTTCCTACGATTTCATGGTTTGGATTGTGCCGTATTCGGACTTGTGAGATTTTGGACGATTTTCCAACCTCTAGTTGATTATCCGTATATCCTTACGAATTGTAGACGGGTTTCGGGGGTTTCTTCGTGTAATTTGAATATGTATAATTGATTATCATATTCCTTACGAATCGTTTAGGTGCCTAAGCGCGTGCTTGGACCTACCGATCTCATACCCCTTTTTCCGTTCGTTTTCTCGATGTCTCAAAGGCAAGTATATAATTATGATTGTACGTTCTCGAATTTGAAAGTAAGAAGTATTGATGGCATGATATGAACGAACCGTTTCTACGGCATTCATATATGTATTGTTGACATGTAATGAACGAACCGTTTTGACGGCATTCCTACATGTAACGGCGTATGATATGAACGAACCGTTTCTACGGCATTCATATACGTCTTGATGTGGCACGATGAGATTTTAGTTATTCCGGAATGCTAGTCTTGAATTGATGAATTGACGGTTACATTTACTTTATTGACGAGAAGTATTGTGTTTCATACTTGATATTCTTGCACTAGCTATTCGACGGCTAACCCCTTTATGGGGGAAATACGTTTTATGTATTTCAGGTTCCAGGAGAGCGGACAGGCAGGTATCGGATCGGCATGAAGATGGTGGGCAAATGTGATACTGTGTCTTTCTTCCAGTTATGTTTGGAGTTTCCCATTCAGTGTTGTTGTACTGGATTGGTCATTGAATACTCGAGTATTGTTTTCCATTTTCCTTGATGTTCCGGCCTGTGTTTGCCGAAGTATTGATTTGGGTTGTGATGTTTGTGAATACATTGGTTATGTTTTGAATACCTTTGTATTGTTTTTCATTCCATTGTGTGTAGACCTTATCGGTCAAAATTTATGGTTCCGCGTATGTTTAGCCTTGTGGGTCCCACGGCGGGGCTTACGGCTACTGTAATATCCTTGAATAACTTGGGGGTGTTACGAATATGGTATCGAGCTTAGGTCTATGGATACCTAGGTGTCGGTCTTTTGGGTCGATCGAGTTGTCATTTGTCCGCAGATCACTACTTTGCCATCATCACAGTGCGACCGGTACTTGTAAGACCTCTTACTCTTCTAGTGTTTCCTTGTTTGTTTTGCTTCGTTTTGTTGGTATTCGTGAGAATCGGTCACTTTGATGACGTGTAATTGAATTGTGCTTACGTGACTTGTGTGTTCTTCAAGATGTCACCGGTAGGGGCCGTGGCCGTGGTCGTGGCCGTGGACGTGGAAGAGGTCGTGGCGCGGCCGTTTCCATCGGTTGATTGCAGGTCGACCAACCCCATTTGTCGAACTCGGTGCATCCCGACACCGAGAGTCGCACGACCAATCGGGACGGTCGGGAACAACGCGGACGTTGGAGTGGTGAATGCACTTCAACAATTGGCTACTCAGATGACTATCTTGGCCCAAACTGTTCAGCTGAATAATCCGAACCCGAACACGGATGCCTTACTTCAGAATGTAATCCGTATGCACCCTCCACAGTTTGGCGGTGCCACGGACCCGTTAGGCTGGGAAGACTGGCTAGCGGAATTGGAAAAGATTTTCGAGGCGGTTGATTGCCCCGAAGTGAGGAAAGTACCGATTGCTCAGTATTTTCTCACCAAGGAGGCCGCTACCTGGTGGAAGGTCATCAAGCCACAGGATCGCATTTCCACGTGGGATGAATTTAAGGAACTCTTGGAGACCGAGTTTTGTCCTTGGCCGGTGCGAGAGAGCCGAATCCGAGCCTTTTTCGAGGCTAAACCTCAAGATATTCCCGTATCGCGGGCGATCGTGGAGTACAACCAACAATTGATCCACGTGAAGGATCAAGTGCGTAACGAGCGTGATAAGATCCGCTATTTTGATATGCGGATGAATTTGGACTTACGGCGGTATATGGCCGGATTTGCTTGTACCACACTGAAAGAGTATCAGGACAGAGCTTTAGCCCATGATATGTTGAGCCCCGACAATGATACCGTTGAAGAACCGAAGAAGCAGAAAGTCGCGGGAAGTTTTTCTGGCTCTAAAGGTGGCAACTTTCAGAAGTCACAGACGACTAGCCGTTTTGCCGGACAGTCGTCACGTTCTAATAAAGGAAAGAGGAGTTACCGTCCTACTCCGGGCACCACAAATCGCACGGTGACATGCTATAATTGTGGTCGTCCAGGCCACGTCAGTTTGGAATGCAACTTTCCACCATTGAAGTGTCACACGTGCGGACAGATGGGACATAGAGCGGCTTATCGTTCCGAGCCGAATCAGACCTTGGACACTCGGGCTTCTGCCCCAGCTGGTCAACCTCAGCAGAATTTCGGCAGGGGCCGGGGACAGTGTCAGAATGCTGGAGGGGGGAATTCTAGCGTCGGTTCGGTACAACCTCGGGTTTATGAGATGCGTCGAACAGACGAGCCCGACGCAGCGGTGACTTCAGGTACCATCCATGTTTTATCTTATCCAGTCCGTGTACTCTTTGATACGGGTGCTACACATTCTTTTATATCTTTGGAATGTGTACGCCGTTTGAATATAACTTGTTTAACTGCTTGAGATCCCTTTATCGTGAAACTGCCCAGCGGGGATAGTATTGTGGGGAATCGGGAGATTATAGATTTTCCGGTGAGTATATCCGGTATGGAATGGTTATCGAATTTGATTGTAGTTGATATAGAAGGCGAGGATGTGATCCTCGGCGAGGATTGGCTTGATAATCATCAAGCGATTGTGAACTACCGTACCAAGGTTATCACCATGATGACTAAAGACGGATCTGAGTACTCATTTTTGGGACGTAAGTCGGGCCAATCCAAGTTACTTATCAGTGCCATGAAGGCCGTAAAACTTTTGAATAAAGGTTGTACGGGCTATTGGTGTTATGCTTTGAAAACGGAAGGAAATGAAGTCGATTTCTTTTCGATCCCGGTTGTTAATGAGTATCCCGATGTTTTTCCGGATGATCTCCCGGGATTACCGCCAGATCGAGAGATAGATTTTTACGTGGATTTAGAGCCGGATGCGGCCCCGATTTCTAAAGCACCTTATCGGATGGCACCTTCCGAGATGCAAGAATTGAAGAATCAGTTGGGAGAACTTCTGGAAAAAGGGTACATCAGACCGAGCGCTTCGCCTTGGGGCGCGCCTGTTCTTTTCGTGAGGAAGAAGGATGGTTCACTACGTTTGTGCATCGACTACTGCGAGCTGAACAAAGTAACCATCAAGAACAAGTACCCTCTACCTCGTATAGACGATTTATTTGATCAATTGCAAGGGGCTGCAGTTTTCTCGAAAATTGATTTAAGATCCGGATATTATCAACTCAGGGTGAGGGAGTCCGACGTTCCGAAGACGGCATTTCGGACGAGATACGGGCATTATGAATTTGTAGTCATGCCTTTTGGGTTGACTAATGCACCGGCAGTATTCATGCAGTTAATGAATAAGATATTCATCGAGTACCTCGACAGGTGTGTAGTCGTCTTTATTGATGACATCTTGATATATTCTCGAGATAAGGAGGAACATGCCCGACACTTGCGTTTGGTTTTAGATATTTTGAGAGCCGAGCATCTCTATGCAAAATTCTCGAAATGTGAATTTTGGTTGGAAGAAGTTATGTTTCTCGGCCATGTGATTTCGGCCGAAGGGGTTCGTGTAGACCCGCAGAAGATTGAGGCAGTGCTAGATTGGGCACCGCCTAAGAACATTAAGGAAGTTCGTAGCTTTTTGGGCCTTGCTGGGTATTACCGTCGGTTTGTCGAGGGGTTCTCGAAACTCGCTCGGCCGCTTACGAAATTACTCCAGAAGACCGAAAAGTATGTTTGGGCGGATGAGAGACAACAGAGCTTCGATGAACTGAAGAGGCGTTTGACTTCAGCACCGATTTTAACTTTGCCACATGGTAGTGAGGGCTTTGCAGTTTTTAGTGATGCTTCGGGTCAAGGTCTGGGCTGTGTACTTATGCAGCATGATAAGACGATAGCTTTTGCATCACGACAATTGAAGCCTTATGAGATGAATTATCCTACTCACGATTTGGAATTGGCCGCAATTGTCGGCACTATTTGTATGGTTCACCGTGTCGGATTTATACCGATCACAAGAGCCTGAAGTATATTTTCAGTCAGAAGGAGCTGAATATGAGGCAGAGACGTTGGTTAGAATTGATAAAGGATTATGATTTGGAGATTCTTTATCACCCCGGAAAAGCCAATGTCGTTGCGGATGCTTTGAGCCGCAAATCGGCATCTCTTCAAATGCTCGAGGTTCTTACATCTCAGACGAAAATTCGTCAGAACTTAATTGAGCAAGGGATAGAAGTTTGGTTTCAACGAGTACAGGGACAGCTGTGTACTCTCGAAATTACTTCGTCTTTAGTTGATGACATCAAAGGGAAGCAGTGGAGTAACCCGATGATTTCTCAACTGAAGGAAGATGTAATTAAAGGAAAAGCTCCTGGCTTTATGGTTCACGAGGATAGTATTCTGAGATTTTAGGGCAGGCTTTGTGTTCCGAACGATTTATAGTTGAGGCAGAGAATTCTCCGAGAAGCTCATGCTACGCCTTACTCAATCCACCCCGGGACGAGCAAGATGTACAAAGATTTGAAGCGCAATTTTTGGTGGAATAATATGAAGAAGGATGTTACGGAGTTTGTACTACGGTGCTTGACGTGTCAACAAGTCAAGATCGAACATCAACGACCAGCGGGGTTGTTGAAACCGCTTCCCATTCCCGAGTGGAAGTGGGAAGACATCTCTATGGATTTCATCACTGGCATGCCGAGGACTCGAGCCGGAATGAATATGATTTGGGTAATTGTCGATCGGTTGACTAAGTCAAGACACTTCTTGGGTATTAAGGATACTTGGGGACCGGATAGGTAGCTCGAACCTTTATTCCGAGATCGTGAGATTACGGTGCCCCAAGACCATTGTTTCGATCGAGACGGCCGTTTCGTATCGCACTTTTGGCAGCCGTTCATCGGGCTTTGGGCACCGAGTTGAGATTGAGCACTTCTTTTCATCCTCGGTCGGATGGACAAACAGAGAGGACGATTCGGACATTGGAAGATATGTTACGGACTTGTGCCTTAGATCGAGTGATGATTGGGAGCTTCACTTGCCGTTGATCGAGTTTGCTTACAATAATAGTTGGCATGCGTCGATCAAAATGGCACCCTTCGAGGCACTTTACGGTAGACGATGTAGGTCTCCATTGTGTTGGGACGAGGCTTCCGAGCTAGTTGGAGCAGATAGGATATGTTGATGGAGACTAAGGAAAAGATTTCTATTATCCGAGATCGATTGCTAACCGCCCAGAGTCGTCAGAAATCTTATGCTGATACTCGTCGTCGACCTTTGGAGTTTGAAGTGAGGGATCATGTCTTACACAAGGTGTCGCTGACCCGTGGAGTTTTCCGCTTCGGGAAAAAGGGAAAACTTAGTCCGAGGTATATCGGACCTTTCGAGATTTTGGACAGAGTTGGAGATTTAGCTTATCGCTTGGCGTTGCCTCCAGCTTTGAGTCACGTCCATAGTGTTTTTCATGTGTCTCAGTTGAGAAAGTACGTGCCGGATCCGAGCCACATCATCGACTACAGTGAGATTAACGTAGCCAGGGATATTACCTTTCCGGAGAGACCCGTGAAGATCCTTGAGCGTCGCGCGAAACAACTCCGGCATAAAACCATTCCACTGGTTAAAGTGCAATGGTCGAGACATGGAGTCAAGGAGGCAACTTGGGAGACGGAAGAGAAGATGCGGGTGGAATACCCCGAACTATTTATTTCTTAAGTTTCGGGACGAAACTTCTTTTTAGAGGGGGAGAATGTAATACCCGTACTCTTATTGACTGTTTGACTCTGTCATCCTCCTTATTTTGTCGCTCTGTAAATGCTTGGAGATGTTGTTAATATTGTTTTTGAGTTTCATATCTCGTTTGGTTTTTGATCATGTCGTTTAGACCTTGCGGAAATGTTCTGGGCCAGAGATATAACGCACGCTAGGCCTAGGCTAACGCACGCTAATTATGCTTGATTAGCGCACGCTAGCTTTGGGGCCGTAGCGCGCGCTAAGAGGATCAGTCAGGTCAGAACCAGTATTTCGGACTGCTCTCTGGACTGGCGGATTAACGCACGCTAGGAGTTGTTAGCGCGCGCTATTCGTGGTTAGTAGCGCACGCTAACATCCGTCCGTAGCGCACGCTATCGGGCTGGTCAGCAGAGGCAGTGAGGTTGCCAGGTTTTCTGGAATATCAGGTAGCGTACGCTAGGCTTTGGCTAGCGCACGCTAAAGCTATTGCATAACGCACGCTAAATCATAGCGCTAGCGCATGCTAAGTTTGAGCAGGGCAGAGACAGTGAGTTCTGGACTCCAGTACTGAATGCCACATTTTGGACTAGCGCACGCTAGTGGCAGACGATTAGCGCACGCTAACGGAGCCTGCAGAAGCCACTGGACTATCCGGTGACTTCGCTAGCGCACGCTAATGAAGGAGGTGTAGCGTGCGCTAGACTGGGCAGATATAAATATGACAGTTGACTTCCATTTCGTCATTTCTCACCTACTTCACTCTTTTTCGACGGAAAATGCTCGGGAGAGACGATCTTGGGCGATTGGAAGCAATCTTCCTTCTAATAACAACATATTTGGTTGGAGAACAAGGATTTCTCAACATCTAATTCCTCCTAACGTCCGAATCAAGGTAAAAATCCTTAGAACCCTACTTTTTGGGAATTTTGGGGTTTTTCGTAGATTCGTCCGATTTATCCGTTTGGAAGCTTGAGAACCTTGAGATTATGATGTATTTATACCGTATGCATGCTTTTCCTACGATTTCATGGTTTGGATTGTGCCGTATTCGGACTTGTGAGATTTTGGACGATTTTCCAACCTCTAGTTGATTATCCGTATATCCTTACGAATCGTAGACGGGTTTCGGGGGTTTCTTCGTGTAATTTGAATATGGATAATTGATTATCATATTCCTTACGAATCGTTTAGGTGCCGGAAGCGCGTGCTTGGACCTACCGATCTCATACCCCTTTTTCCGTTCGTTTTCTCGATGTCTCAAAGGCAAGTATATAATTATGATTGTACGTTCTCGAATTTGAAAGTAAGAAGTATTGATGGCATGATATGAACGAACCGTTTCTACGGCATTCATATATGTATTGTTGACATGTAATGAACGAACCGTTTTGACGGCATTCCTACATGTAACGGCGTATGATATGAACGAACCGTTTCTACGGCATTCATATACGTCTTGATGTGGCACGATGAGATTTTAGTTATTCCGGAATGCTAGTCTTGAATTGATGAATTGACGGTTACATTTACTTTATTGGCGAGAAGTATTGTGTTTCATACTTGATATTCTTGCACTAGCTATTCGACGGCTAACCCCTTTATGGGGGAAATACGTTTTATGTATTTCAAGTTCCAGGAGAGCGGACAGGCAGGTATCGGGTCGGCATGAAGATGATGGGCAAATGTGATACTGTGTCTTTCTTCCAGTTATGTTTGGAGTTTCCCATTCAGTGTTGTTGTACTGGATTAGTCATTGAATACTCGAGTATTGTTTTCCATTTTCCTTGATGTTCCGGCCTGTGTTTGCCGAAGTATTGATTTGGGTTGTGATGTTTGTGAATACATTGGTTATGTTTTGAATACCTTTGTATTGTTTTTCATTCCAATGTGTGTAGACCTTATCGGTCAAAATTTATGGTTCCGCGTATGTTTAGCCTTGTGGGTCCCACGGCGGGGCTTACGGCGCTGTAATATCCTTGAATAACTTGGGGGTGTTACAATCATTACGGCAAATGCTACACCTCTTCTTCTGCCGGCGCCTTTGCCTCGTTTGTTCATCCATTCCTTGAGTTTCTTCAGGGATATTCAAATCCACACCACCTATGGGAATGAATGTTTTGCAAGATTTTCTATTGTGGCCGGTTCCTTTACACCTACCGCACACCTGAGGCCGTCCACCTGCGGGCAAATTTTCAATAGCGGACCGTGCGCGACTCATCCTTGGTCGGCCGGCTTGTCGTACCCCCTCTGGAGGTACGCAAACGATGGATGAGATCTCCGGTGGGACATTCCACTCATCAGGATGTGGGATGGGACTAATATTCTCCTTATAAGTCTTTCTAAGGCCTTGTTGCTTGAAATAACGACTAACAAAATCATACACGGACAAACCATTGCCGGCGCGCCTGTTACAATAAGCAATTATGTTAAGGATGTTGTATAGGATAATGTATTTTTGATATTTATGAGGTGTATGATAAATCCAGACCAGCCCTGTTTTGCACACGATGGCAGAACACGATCGTGCCGATCGTGTGTCCCATCGTAGGTTACGATCATGGCGATCGTGGGTTACGATCATGGCGATCGTGGGGTTATGATCGTGCCCATCGTGGGTTACGGTCGTGCCCGTCGTGGGTTACGATCGTGCCCATCGTGGGTTACGATCGTGCCCATCGTGGGTTACGATCGTGTGCATTCTGCAATGACCGTGTGCACACGACAGCATAGACAAAAACATTGAATGGCCATGACCATGTGCACACAACATCATAGACAATTACCTTATAGCGGCAACGGCATGACGACATGGAATCTGATCCAAATCAAACTCACGACAGCAACATGTCCATGTTCGAAGGTCGACCTCATAAGAAACTTTGTTTTCTTCGACTTTATAAACAAGTGGGGTGGTAGCTCGAACGGTAAGAGTCAGACTGGCTTGCACAGAGTTAGAAAGCTTTTCAAAAGTGTGCATTGTCAACTCATGGTCTCTTGATGTAGCTTCTCCCCGCTTCTCATCAAACCAATTCTCTAAAATTAGGCGAAATATCTCAAATAACGAGCAAACAGGTAAACGCCTCGCCCATAACATACGATTATTAAAGCATTCAACAGCATTGGATGTCAAGAAGTTATAGCGTCGTACCGGACACTTCGACCTAGCCCACCTCTCTGGCCCAATTTCAGAAAGGCGTCTGTGAGCCCCATTAGGGCTTTCGATATGTAGTTTCGAAAAGTAGTTTTCAAAAACTTCTTCTCGATACGTGTAGGCAGCAGTTCTAAAGAGTCCTATAGCATGCGCATCGTAGGAGGTCAGATTTTTTGCAAGATGGTGATAGCACAACCCGTGGAATGCATTCGGATAGACGGCTCGAACAGCATTCTGAATGCTCTTATGTTGGTCACTCACAATCAGTAAATCTTCCATCGGATTGTAGCATCTGCGCAGGTTATACAGAAAATAAGTCCATGACTCGTCGTTCTCTATCGGACCGAGACCAACTGCAAGAGGAAATACTTGCTCATTCCCGTCAAATGTGACGGCCGCAAATAGAGTTCTTTTATTCCTTCCCTTCAGGTGGGTCCCATCAACTATAATCACCGGTCGAAGGCACGTATCAAATGCCCTAATACTCTGTCCGAGTGCAACGAACATGTGGCAAAACACTCCCCCAAGAGTCGTCTGCAAAACATAAATTGTCCCTGGATTACGCTGTTTTAACAAATACAGATAAGATGGGAGCCTCTGATACGACTCATCAAAGCCGCCATATGTATTCTCTATCGCTATATTCCTTGTCCGGAGAGCAAAACTGTATAGCATGTCAATGCCGTACTCCCTACACATCTCTGCAATAATCTCCTTTGGCCTCAAACTGACCCCCTCACCGGTCAATCTTTTAGCAAAATAATGGGCGGCAACCTCAGAAGTGACCGGTCGTGCGGCAGCACGGTTCAAATCAGGATGACAGCTGTGCTCCAATGTCAACTTAGTAATTCTCCAAATAGTTGCACCCTCAATAGCACACAACCTAAACTGACAATTTTTTCGCCCACTCTTACAGATAAACACTATACGTTTATCAGCGGAACGATCAGTGATACACTGTAGCATGTTTTCCAAATGATACATTCCTACAGTTATCCTCAACTCTGTCTTGGAACGAAAGGTGGACCCCACCTCTAGCTGACCAGAATGGGAGGCCGCCGACCCAACCCAAAGTCCCGGCACTACCGGGGTCCGGAAATGGAATGATCCAGTTACGCATTGATTGTAGATGCTCATGCACGCTCGCAGATTGATGGTCGGATGAGAAGTTCCGACGACTCATAATCCTATCCATTTGGGTCGATTGACGAACCCAAGCAAGAAATTCCGCAGATAGTGACTCAAGCAAGTCTTTACAACAATCTTCATCTTCGGATGTATGCACCTCCTCATCTTCCTCGTCTTCCTCATCTTCCTCACATTGATACTCTTCAGAAGACATGTCATAATTTATGTTGTCGGGCTCTACTCTCGAGCTGCTACATCCCATATTAACCTCGGGAGTGGAGGAGCTGCTGTTCTCAACATAGACCTCAGGATCCTCCTTGTATTCTACTAATAATCGAAGTATCTCGGTATCGCCCCATAATAGGACTTTTACTTTGTTTCCCTTGGCCATGTGTGTCAAGTACCATAATTTGTAATCGGACTCATTTGGACCACCCAAACCCTCTCTGATAACCCCCACGAGGTTTGCACGACTAACTTTGCTCGTGTCGATATAGACAAAAAAGGAGTCCCCGTCTACATATGTCGATCGCTCCCAATGACCACCGTGATGTATCAAATACGCTGCCACGACATCTGATTACAAAAAGATGAATAACTATTCAGAAAACTGAGCGAACAATATTATAAAACGGTCTGCCTTGGACACGACCGATGCACACGGCCGATATCTACCGTGTGCGGTGATCGTGTGCAAGTTTCGGCCATGAACACGATCGCCGCACACGATTGTAGGCGATCGTGTTAAGCGATCGTGAACACATTAGTGGTGCGCACGATGTCAAGGTCGTTGGACACGGCCGTTGCACACGATCGTTGCACACCACGGGCTTCCCATCGTGTGCGCGATCGTGTCCGTAAGAACAGATCGGGAATTTTTTTCCATCGCTCAAATACCGATGCATACATTCTTTATGAACTCGTAAGCACGAATGAAGTTCTATTTCAACGTCAACTTTTCTTTTCGAATAATCTTGTGATTTCTATAAGATTTTGAGAGACTTTCACAAAAATAAAATGGTTGTGTTGTTTTGATGTATATGTTTGTAGTTAAATTTTGGTTGTTGGATATTAATATCGATCGGAGGAGGAAAGTAAAAAAGAAAAAAGAGAAGAAAAGTAGTTTAAATTAAATAAAAAAAAGTGAGAAGTCAACAATACAACAAAAGAGATGACATTTTAGTCTTTTTAAGCAAAATGGTAGTAAAAATTTATAGTTTTATGAATGAGGATATAGAAGTTATCAATTTTATGATTTGGTATTAAAAAATTAATTTTCACTTTTTTCTATGTAAGAATTACCTTATACTATAATATTATTGATTGGCTTAAATTTTAACATATACGAGACTCTACTTAAATATTTTATCAAATAAATAAAATTTATTATATATAATTTATTTATTAGAAATATAATTTACAAAAAACACTTGGAGGTAATAAAAAATGTTAAAATAATATTACAAAAATCAACTAATACTTCTACAACGAGGAGAGAGAGAGAGAACCAAATCCCGTCGTCACCATCTTATCTTAATCGAACTCGCAAAACCCACATTTACAGTTCTTTTTTCCCCCACATAATATCTCAATTAGGGTTCAAATCCCAAAAAGGCCAAAACTTTAACCCCAAAATAAAAGACACCGAGCTCAAATTTCAATTTTGTTTAAGAGAATCTGTCCAGAGATCAGTTGCCAGAGCTTTATCTATCATCTAGCTATGGCGGACGCAACACCCGTGACAGATGCCACTACTGCCGCCGACCCAAGCACCGTTCTCCATAAATTCGAGCCTGATGTTCGACCCACGCTGCCGGATCCATCTTCCGCAACAATTCCCCCATTTCTCAACCCTAACTCTTGCGCGCCTCAGCCGCCGTCGGTTTTGAATCCTCCTCCGCCCCCGATCCACCCCTCCTTTCGCCCTGCTGTGCCGCCGGTTCCTCTGCCTTCGGCTGCCGCCACACCGCAATTTTCGGCTGTTACGTTTCAGACTCCTGGGTTTTCATCTCCGGGAGTGGCTATAGCTTCGGCTCCGACAGTTGGGAGTGGCCCAGGGACGCAGGTTCAGGTTCCGGTGATTGCCTCGCCTTATGGTGTGGCTGGTCAGCCTATGAGATTTTTGCCGCCAATGCCAAATGGTTACCGGGCTATACCACAGCATGTTCCGCAAGGTTCCATGCCTCCGGGTGGGTTTTCTTTCTTTCTCCAATAAGCTTTCCATATTTCTAATTGTTTTGTCTTTTTGTATTTATTCCATGCACGGTTGCATTCTTTTTTTTATGGTTTTATGATCAAGCCTATTGGAGGTTATGTCATTAGTTGATAATCGAAATTGGGGTTATTAGTTAAATTTAGTTGTCTTGATAATTATGAAGTGTGTTAAGCTTTATTGGACTCGGTTCTGAATTGATATGATTTCATTGGTTATCCTAGACTTTGAATATCTTGTATTGGATGAAGTATGGAATGCATATACATATCTTGTTACTGTGGATTATTTTCGTGAAAATGTGCCCGATTTGCCGAGCTTCATCATCTAAGGTAGTATGTTGTCAATGAAATCGTCCGTTAAAAAATGTTAATGAAACTTGTAGACTGAGTGTGATGGAAGGGGCTGAAGGGGGTATCTATTGGTTGTATTAGGGTATCGATGACAGGATGTTTTCTCTACAGTTCACTCATGATTGGTTTCGTTGGGAAAAGTTGGAAGGCTTCATTAGAGATTTCTGAGTATCCCTCACACTTCAACTCCTTTTTGTTGGTATGCACACATTTACTTGCTTGGTTTCTTTGATTTCCTTGCATATCATAGTTTAATGCACTAAATGGGAATGATGAAAAGGGCTTTTAACAAAAATTAGGCCAAAAAAAAATGACTTTGCCACTTCCGATCCAACAATTTCTAGTTTTTATTATTTAGGTGGTAATTGTGGTGATAAGCATGCTTAGCCCTTTTATGGGATTTTAGTTTTGAATTGCTGGCAGCAGCCTTTGCAAACAATTGAGTGCAGCTATGCCTCTGTCATTCAAGGTATCACAATCTCCTCATCATACAATCGGATTTAGTTTATTTGCATATATTATAATGCCTATGAGATTCGTTATGGTTGACGTAATTAAGGTTCTAGACCAGTAAATTAGTTTTCTGTCTGCAATGTATTGGTAAGAATGAGGATTTGGTTTTCTCGTCGCACTACTCAAATTAATTCTTCACCTGTGCTGCCTGCAATTGGGATAGTTTTGACATGCCTTCTGTCTTGCAAGTGGATGCATAAGGTATGACTTGTTCACGCATTCCTGATTCATGTATCCGAATGTTATTTTCTTGATGTTCCTTCAGGTTACATGTTCAGCTGGTGAGTGTATCATGCCTGTGCTGCAATCTCTTATTGCTTGTGATATTTTTGGTAACAACATTTGATCTATCTTGTTGGACCTTTAATGCTCGTTTCAATATATGGTGAGATTTTGTATATAGATATTTATTGTTAGCATACACTTGACAATTTGCATAGATTTTTGTGGCTCTTTATGCAGGAGTTATTCGCTATCCTTCTCCTTATGCACCAATGATTCGACCAGCATTTCCTCCACGAGCACTGATTGGTGTTATGCCACAATTGGCACGCCCTCCGATTGTTGGCATCCGTGGTCCACTCATTCCTCCTGTTAGGCCACCTGCTATTTCCGTTACATCAGCAGAGGAGCCACAGACAACTGTTTATGTTGGAAAGATATCATCGACAGTGGATAATGATTTTATGCTGTCCCTCCTGAAAGTATGATATTTTTTGCGTTTTTATTAATCCTTTTTGTCATTTCATGTTTCATGGATATTGTCTGCTTTGTTGGATTTAGGTTTGGTAGCTTGAATGCAAACAATTCTGACTTTGTCTATTTCTGAAGCTTTGTGGGCCGGTGAAGAATTGGAAACGTCCTCAAGATCCCGCTGGAACTTTAAAAGGTTTTGGGTTTTGTGAATTTGAATCTGCTGAAGGTGTTCTTCGTGCACTGCGGCTTCTTAATAAACTAAGTATTGATGGACAAGAGTTGATGGTATTATCACATTCTCCTATCTTGCTGTATTTGATTTTTTTTTCTGTCGATAACTTTTGATGTATTCCAATTAGCTTATGCTTCTTCAAGTGCATGACGCAGGTTGAATATCTTATCTTATATTACATATTTGGCTTTTAATATAGATATCTTATACTATATTGACCTCTTTATATATGATATTTGGCCATAAATTAAACTCGAATTCTATATTTGCATTTATGTATAGGTTAAATTTATATATCAATTACATCTGTCGTGACCTATATATTAATTACGTCTGTCGTGAAATTGATATGGTTCATATTTTTTAATGTGTTTTCTGCTTTTGGTTACCATGAGTATCTATCCTTGTAAGTCAGAAAAAAGATAAATAATAAATATACTTCTCTTTGTGCTGATATCAAGTGGACTTGATGAATCTGCAGTTAAATGTTAATCAAACAACTCGGAAATATCTTGAACGTTATGTAGAGAAAAAAATTGGAAGCTCAAAGAAAGAGTCAGAAACCCAAGGTGCTGAGAAAGAGGCAGCTGGTGCACCAGGTGCTGATGCTGAAGAAACCGTGAAATCCTCTGAAGACTCTCAGAAGCCTTCTTTAGAAGAAAAAAAAAAGGATGGCAATGAAACGTTGAAGGAAAATCTTGATGCTAAAAATTTTGGTCTTGTAACTGATGAAGACAGGGATGCTGACCGTGAGGCTGTTGAGAAGCTCACAGACATGATAGAGGAACGGTTGAGGAACAATCCACTACCTCCTCCACCACCACAAAGACCCGTTGATGCCCCTGGAAACTCTCACTCAGAACATCCTTCTGGTTCCAGGGATAAGGAATCCGGAGAAGATTTGGCGAAAAATGGTGATTAATTCAAACATGATGCCCCACCTAAAACATTTTTCAGTCCCGTATGGTGTTTTTTTAACACCAACGACGTGCTTCAAAATTGTTTTGCAGATTCAGAAGACAAAGATGAAGATGAGAAGACTGCTGAAAGTAAACCTTCAGGTGTGCTTGAGAGGACTGATACTGGTTCACCTGATAGGAATAAAAGGCATGATAGGAGCAAAGACCGGGACCTTGAACTGAGACGTGGAAAGGAATGGGAACTCGAAAGGTATGAGAGAGAACGGGAGCAAGAACGAGTTAAGAGGGAGAAGGAGAGAGAATATAGGAGTCGGGAAGATGAGCGCAGGTACAAGGCACGCGAAAAAGAGTGGGAAGCTAGGGAAAGAGAGAGGGAGCATTGGCGGAAGAAAGAGCGGGAAAGAGAGAAAGAGAGGGCTCGGGAAAGGAAGTGGGAGATTGTGGACCAAGAGCGTGATGAAGATGATGGATATGGAAAAAAGAGGAAATACAAGACCAGCGATGAAGACAGAAAAAGGAGACAGAGAGAAAAAGAAGAGGACCTTGCGGACAGATTGAGAGAGGATGAAGAGATTGCAGAAGCTAAAATGAAGGCCCAGGAAGAACAACAGAAGAAAGAGCTTGAGGTTCTGAAAGCCGGCCAACCGGATAATGGACATGAGGCTGATCAAACTGTTGATGCAGACAGTTTTGAAGCTGATCAAACCGTTCACCACAAACTAAATCCAGGCACTTATGAAGGTAGATCTCCCTTGCTTAATATATGGTTTTGGTTATTTATGCCTACTCCAATTGAAATCCTGTCCGCCTTTTATATTGACCTACTTTTTCCAAAATACCAGGTGAAGAGGTCTTACAAAATGGCGTCAGCGATGATTTTCTTACATCTTCTAATTCTACTATGGATGCACAGCAAAATAGTAATTTGCCAACTAGGAAGTTGGGATTTGGTCTTTCAGGGTCTGGAAAACGAGCTGCCGTCCCTTCTGTTTTTAACGAGGATGAAGACGAGGAAGCACGCAAGGAAAAGAAGATGAGACCTCTAGTTCCAATTGATTACTCAACTGAGGAACAGCAAATACCTTCAGTATCCGAAAGCCCATCTGCAAATATGGTTGCTGCAGCGGAATTTGTGAAGCGTATTTCAACGGTGAACACTAAAGAAGAGAAGCCCGGTGTGGAGAAAGATAGAAGCAGGCGTTCTCATGAGAAGTCCAGCCATCGAGATCGAGATAGACATGAAGTAGAGCATAATAGCACCCGTGAGGAGAGAAGAAAGGATAATTTGGACAGGGAGAGGTCAAATAAAATGAAGACCCCAGAAAACCAGAAGCTGTTGGATGCTAAGCATTTGATCGATACAATTCCGAAGACCAAGGATGAGTTGTTTTCATATGAGATAAATTGGGGGATATTTGATCAGGTAACTAACATTGCCCATGTCTAAAATTTGATTTCTTGTGGCATTCTCGTTTAGGTATACTTGTCCTGTAAAAAAGATTATCATCATCTGAACTCTTTGTGCCATGCTTAAATTCATTCTTGTCGTGCATTTTTTTATGAAGAGATCAGTTATTCTTAAAGTTAATGTGTAATGATCTATCTTAGTTTTACTGGTCAAACATCTCCTTTTGACTTCAAAATGATTGAATGAGCATTCTATTCGTACGAATGAAGATAAATTTATAGCAAACCAATCGGCTTCTGGTAGTGGGGTATGACTGCCATATATTTGTCAGTTTTTGGTGTTATTTGATTGACATTTTTATTCCCGCTCGATTGATGTTCGAATTAATATTGCTGTGCAACTCAAGAATGATTAGGTATTACTGTGGTCCCCTTTATTTTCGTATGTGAAATCAGAACTTGCCTATATAGGGTTTAACTTTCCGGATCCTATGACAGATAAAAAAGTGAAATGGTTACCAAGTAGAAAAAAACATAAAAATTTGTGAGGTTGAATAGTGGATCATTTAGTTTGTTTCTTGCAATATTGAATTGTTAGTACTATGGTCGTGTACCATGATTAGGTGGCCATTTTATGTGATCTAATATAGAAATCGAACTTCACTTGCTTCATGATTATTGAGCTCAATCTTTCTGGGTCTCTTTTGAAGCATTTTCGGCTTATTCTGCTATTTTTGCGTTTTTAAAAATTATGATTTACAATGATTTGTACATGAAGCTATCTTGGGGCTCTTCTGTAGAATGCTATGTTTGAGAAATTCTTTTTTTTTTTTTTTTCTTTCTTTTGTCTGTTTATAAGAATCATGTAAAACGTACTAATATGTTATTTCCAGTGTACACCACCATCCACCTGGAAAGACATCTTCCATACCTTCCGTTTCATAAAAGGAAACTTATATCTTGTATACTTAACAGAATGCGCTACACGAGAGAATGAGACCATGGATATCAAAAAAGATTACAGACTATCTGGGAGAGGAAGAGGTTACCCTTGTGGACTATATTGTGTCCAGCACTCAGGAGCATGTCGAAGCTAACGAGATGCTTGAGAGGCTTCAAACTATACTGGATGATGAAGCCGAGATGTTTGTACTGAAGATGTGGAGAATGCTCATCTTTGAGATCAAGAAAGTCGAGACTGGCCTAGCCTCGAGGTCGAGGGTCTGAACAACGTAAAATTTTCTGTGGGCAGTCGAGGTTTGATTTGTTTTTTACTTTGACAGCATACCCGTTTTCTTTTTTCCTCACTTGGTATTAGAGATTCAATCATTTACAACTAAACATAATTTACCTTTTCCAGTCAGAATCGACTTGTAGACCTATGTTGTAGTCTTATTATTTTGTGCAATGAAGGAGAAATTCATTTGGTTTTTCCTTTTTTTTTTTTTTTTTTTTTTTTGGAGAACTACAACAGATTGTTGAAGGGCGAGGAATTTTTTTTGCCAGCTTCCTTTGTATTGGTTGCCACAGGTCGACTGAGTTTAGTTTTACTGTTTTTTCACTTGTTAATCATTGTCCTCGGCCTCCGATGTTCGTTTAGAAAATCGCCTATAATTTGTATTTTCATTACTAGATTGAGAGGTTCTTTTTGTAGCATGTTTTCAACTTTGTGTATGGGTAATGAAATAAGCTGTAGAAGTTCTTGTGGAGCTTTATCTTGTCGAAGAGCACGTCGCCTCATAACTATGTTTAAAACTAAATTGTCAAAAGATGGTAGCTAAGCATATTTTAGTACTTGCGTGGAGATATTGTTCACATTTTCCTTCCGTAGTTCAATTTTACCTCTGGAGTTGGGTCTGGCAAATCCCTCTCGTGGTGGGGGGAGTTGCCCTGATGGGTGGATACTACCGGATTGAACAATGTCTTAGATCTTTGCTTTTCCTGAATAAAAACAACAAAAGCGTGTTCTCTTCGACTTAAAGAAAATAATATTGAGTAAAAATGACTTTGATCAGTAAAAGTCCGTTCCGGTCAGTAATATGCAGTCTTAGTTAGTAATATTCAGTAACTTCATATAATAACTTACATTTTGAATCAGCAAGAATCAATTTCACATAGTAAAAGTAAAAATCAGTCTCAGTTAGTTAAAATTTGCTTTAGAAAGCAAAATAATTCCAGTTCAGCAAAAAATAGGTGAAAGAGAATCGGGCCGATTGTACTCATTTTAGTGTGCTAAGTAGTCAAACGTCGGTATTAGTCCACTAAGTGTATGTTTGGTATAAATAAACTAGTTTATTTTTGAGTTTTTTTAAAAAATTTATTGGGGTGCCATAAATCAGCATATAATTTTATAAATTAGCTTATTGTTGAGGTGGCCTTGATTGCGCTGACATGGACTAAAAAAAATAGGTGAATTTTCAATTTTGAATTCGAACTGCCTATGTGTCATCATCCATGTACACAATTTCATTGAATAAACTAGACTTCAAACTGTCTATGTGTCATCATCCATGTACACAATTCCATTGCTCTTCTATTTATTGGACAGAAGAAAACCAAATTGCAAGTGGGATTAAATCAGCAAATTGATTGCATAAGCTTCTGAATCCGGCTTAAATATATCAGGTAAAAGTGAAGAAAATCAAATTGCAAACCTCACCTTTCTCCACCATTTCCGGCGGCGCGTGCGCTTGGGACTCAGGGTTTTCGGCTCGTGGTAGTTGGCTGGCTGGTGGGTGATTTAGTTTAAGCGGCAAAGAGGTTTTTAGGCTTCGGTTTCAATGTTCAGGCCTCAGGTTTGTATTCAAGTAGTTGGGATTGATGATTCGATGATGGCTCGCCCTGAAGCCGATACGCTGCTGTGCTTTCTCCTTTTCTTTTCTTTTCTTTTAATACAGGTGACTCAATCGGTTCGCCAGTTGCTATGTTGCAACGGGGTACGAGCAAGGATTTTTAGAACTTTCAGGGGAAGACTTTGTAATGATACATTATCCATTTATGTTTTTTATTTTTATATTCAAGAGACCTATAAATTATACAGAATTTTTAAAAAACAAGAAATATAACTAATCGAAATGTAAAAGAAGTATCGAAACCTCATTCATCGTAAACTCATCAGCCCAGACAAGCAAAATGAATAAGAGGATACAAATTGATATCAAAGAAGGATAAATGTAATAATGAGCAAATGATTTGCTAAGAGCACTCACTCAGTCTTGAAAATTTTCTACAAATTCATAAGTAAAAAAATATGTCGCTCCTCATTGGCATTGGATACACGCACGCATGGAAATTTCTTATCTTTTCTTAATGCTTCGAATTGCCAAGTCGGGATTGAGATATGTATCGGAGCTCCGGCTCCTGCCTCATAAGCGTATCAGACTCTGCATCATTATAGACATGTTGAATCATTCAACGGTATTCAGTTCTCCTTGCGAGACAGTCACGACCCGAGCACACCTTTTTGTGTTAATGGTGGTATTAGCGTGGCGAAGGAGATGGCCTTTTGGTAATATTTTTGTGATTTTGGGACTGATTTGAAATTTGATGGAACTTCAAGGGTTGACTGTAATGCAGCATTTGATTTTTTGGGCTTTTATGGAATTAATTTCTTTATGGTCTATTCACAAAATCATATTTTTCGTTTGGGACTTCCATTCCATGTGCTGAATCACGATTTGTGGTGACCTACATAGATCAGATTTCTAATAATTTTCACCATCTGTACTGAAAAAAGAAGTGCTTCTCGTCGTCGAGAATCACTTCTTTCTAGAAATTGCAAGCACTAACAAAAATGGCAGGAGGGCTACAGAAGCAATTTCATTGCTGTAAAGGATGGACATTGATAGACTACAACAAACCATGTTCCTATATCTATATACCTATTTCCTGTCCCTGTATTCAGTTTTACAGAGAGAAAAAATGTATCGAAAGCTGCAATTTCAAGCCTCCAACTCCCAGGAGATATATTCTACTCGTACAATACAAACGATACACAAGGTGCCCAAAAACTAACAGCCCCCCTATACTTCCGACTAAAGTGGGTTATATACTGCCAACCAGCTTAATATTACAACCTTCTGTCTACATTATTCCAAGAATAGGCGCACTCTTTTCAGACCGTCGGACAGCCCGACCAACACTAATACTATAGTATAAAAAATAATACTTTGTAATTATGTGTATTACAAAGTATAATTTTTAACACTAAAAAGTATTATTTTTTCTACTAAAAAGTATCAAGTGTCGGACCTTCTGATACAATAGACAGCACAGCATGACATAAGTTAGTGTTTCAAGAAAAACTCCATTATCAGCCGCCACTATTCAGAAAAAAAGTTATCAATACGAGCTATTGTTCTCAACCGTTCATATCTTTCTCCGCTTGCTAGTTCTACTTTTAGTTTTTGGATTCTCGACGGATTCTGATACGGGTGCCTTCTGCAATAGTGGGGGGCTGCTAGGGTTTTCAAAATTCTTCGAAGTTGTATCTCGAGGTACTACTTCCTCATCTAATGCGCAACTTGGCTCGAGAATTTCTGTTGCTGCGACATCGGGAAGTGGTTTCTCGTAAGAGATGGCCGAGTCTAGAGAGTAAATGCGCAAAGCAAGTGCGCTGAGAGTGGTGATTTTAGCTGCAGTTGAAGGAGATGACCAATACCACCAATGGTTTCTCAAGTACTCGCTTTTAATCGAGTCCTCGAGTACGACTGTAGCTTGCACCATCTGAAAGGACAAGAGAAAAGAAAAACTAACAATCAGTAAAAGACAAGACGTTATTAAGCACGACAAATAAAAGGGATGACATCAAGACTAAGGAATCTCTGATTGCCTTAAGATTGTCATCATTCATCAAAACCAGGATTGTAGGGTAAAACATAGATTTAGCAATTTCCTCCGTAAGTGCATGGTTGTCAAGTCACCGACTATCCGACTGGTTGGAAACCTTTGAATGATCGGTCACTCGACTAGAGCAAAAATGGATAGTCAATCGACTGGTCGACTAGTCCGCGACTGGTAGACTAGTCGGTGACCTATGTTGCACGGGTGCGGGTGCGTGGGTGTGGGAGCGACACGATACAAGTGCGGGGATACGGTTTTTTGAAAATTTTAGGGTGCGATTCGGTAAGGATACGTCTATTTATTTATATATTATTATACATAATACATGTAATATATATATACATATATATATAATTTTTATCTAATTTTTATCTACTTAGAAATTTGCGTAAAATTCATATGCATATTCGTATTATTTTGTTAGGATTTGATGCATACTTTTACACCAATTTGATTAATTGTGCTTAATTATCGAAATAGTTTGTGTTTGCTATTTTTGTAGATAAAACGAAATTTTTTGGAGCAAACACGCACTTACTATGGTGTTATTTGCATGAGTTATGGTGTTAACTAATTTTAGACAATTAAATGACACTATAATCTTCATTGGGATTAAGGTGCTGATGATGATGATGATGATGATGATGATGAAACACGCACTTACTATTTTAATTAAAATCGAACACAAAAATACAAGAAATTAAATTGGGTTAAAAATAAAACAAAATGAAAAAAGTAGTAAGAATATTCATGCATGGATGCATCACTTGAAAGGTGTAGGAAATTAGGAAAAAAAATATAAAAAATAAGAAAATAAAGAAATGATAAAAGAAAATAAGAAAGTTAAAAATAAGGGGGAAAAAGCCTCCAAAGATTTTTAGCACCACGTCCAAGAAATGTCAAATTTGTCAATTCATACATTTAATTCAAGTAGTCGCGAAATCGCAATATGACCCCAAGACTTGATCAAATTTTCTAAAAAAAAGGCCGTATCCCTGCCGTATCCCATTTTCGGATTCTCGAATCCTAATTAAAAAATAAATTAAAAAATCAGATACTCCACGTGGCGTAAATCCGACGCAAATCGCACCCGCACCCTGCAAGTATCCGATTCTGCATACTACTTATTTTTGAAGAATCCGTGCATCACAGTCGGCGACTTGACAACCATGACTAAAGTTTATGATAGATTCTCTGTAATGAACTTATTATGTTATCTTTTGGGACATATTTAGTAAGTTATTTTGAGTTATTTTATTACTTGTTATAATCCATGTCTTCACATGTATGAATATAATATATATCTACTGCTCCCTTCTTCACAATTTACTTACAATCTCCGTGGAAGGTTTCACTTTTTCCCAATTATCAGTATGATTGCAAATTTGATAGATTCTATGTATTGAACTTATTATGTGATCTTTTGAGACATATTTGCTAAGTTATTTTATCACATGTTATAATTTATGGCTGTCACATGTATGAATATAATATATATCTACTGCTCCCTCCTTCCCAATTTACTTCCAATCTAAGTGGAAGGTTTCACTTTTTGCCAATTATTAAGGATTGCAAATTTAGAACCTGATTTCCCAGTTTCACCCTTAACATTTTTTGCAATTACATGTGCAGTTTTGGAAAATGGAGAGTGGTTTTAATACTGAAAATGTTTGGCGTGAGTTGGCTAAAGATCCTAAAAGGAAAGCTAAATCAAATGATCCGGGTTCAATGCATGCATTTTTTCCCAACTTGAGCAACAAAGATGTGTCAAATGTCTTCTTTGCAGGAATGAAAATCATGGCGGCATTAATAGGTTGAAGCAACATTTGATTGGTGGTTTTCCGGATATTCATAAAAGTCGAAAGCCAACTAAAGAGATTGCCAAATAAAGGAATGAATTTATGACTAGTAAGGAGAGGAATAAGCCGGTACAGCTTGATGATGATGAGGAGGTTCAAGAAATCGGATCTACTGCAGCTTCTAGTGTTGTTCCAAAATCTTCAAGAAAGAAGAAGCATTTCATAAAGTTCAACCAAATCCAAAAGTGCCAAACTCAGTTTCTTCATGATAATGAGGACACCTAAACAAGTCATGGAAGATAGCATGCCAAAGGTCCAAGTCAAACAACCATTGAAAGTCGGCTACGAACGCCGCAAGAGAAGAAAGAGTTCACGTGCACATTGCCAACTTTTTCTACGAGTGTGGAACTCTAGGAGTTACGAGGTCATGGTTGAGTCCATAGGCCAATGTGGACCAGGTTTAAAGCCCCCCACATTTCATGTACTAAGGGTGCCTCTACTCAAAAAAGCAAAAGAAGAGACGGAAACAATGAAAGAGAAGTATGAGAAAGCTTGGAAGAAGTATGGATGCACTCTTATGTCGGACGGGTGGACGGATAGACGAGGAAGACATCTTATAAACTTTTCTTGCCAAGAGTCCAGAAGATACTTTCTTCTTGGGTTCGGTTAATGCTTCAAGTGAATCACATGATGCACCAATGTTGGCTAAGTTGCTCTCTAGATCAAGGAAATTGGTGAGAAAAATGTTGTGCAGGTGGCGACAGACAATGGTGCAAATTATAAGGCAGAAGGTGAGCTCTTGGGGAGTAGGATTCCTACTTTATTTTGGACCCATGTGCTGCCCATTGTATTGATTTGATGTTGGAGGACGTAGGCAAGTTGACAGGTTTTAAGAAAACAAATAATCAAGCAAGATGTACTACATTCATCTATAGGCATGGACATGTACTTGATGCTTTGAGGGAGAAGACTAATGAGAGGGATATAGTGAGGGCTAGAGCTACGAAGTTTGCCACTGCGAGGGATATAGTGAAGGCTAGAGCTACGAGGTTTGCCACTGCTTTCTCACATTACAGAGTATTTATAAGATCCGGGAGCCATTGCGTTATTTGTTGAGGATTGGAGCAGGTCAAAGTTAGTAAAAACAGAAAATGGCAAGAAAGTTTGTGACATGGGCTTTTCATCAGCCTTCTGGAATAATGTTGAGCAATGCATTCAAGCATTACAACCCTTCTTGTGGTATTACAAATTGTGGATGGTGATTAAAGACCCGCTTTGGCAGAGATTGCATATGCTATGGATTTTGCAAAAAATAAGATCACGTCATTCGACAAAAAGCCATTATATGGGACTCCTTGTTTCTTAATCCGGATAAATACTTTGATGTTCTAGAAATGATCCTTTATGCCTCTCGATTAAGAGAAGATTTTAACGATGTGCTTGAGAAGATGATCGCAGATCGGGCAACAAGGAACAAGATAAGTAATTATGTCAATGACTATAAAAAATCCAGAGAAGGCTTTGCAAAAGAGATGGCAGTTTAGCATAGAAAGAAAAAAAATATCCCAATATCTAATTTTTTTTGTTTGGTGCAAGTAGTCAATTTAAATGCATACTTATATTTTGATTTTTATATTAGTTGATTGGTGGGATGCTTATGGAGGTCGTGCACTTGAGCTTCAATCATTTGCGAAGCGTATTGTTGGTCTTTGTTGTTCATCTTCCAATTTTGAATGCAATTGGAGTACATTTGAGTTTGTAGGTTCTTACATGTTTATAAAGTATTTGTTGTCAATTTGTCACTATTTATACTTAAGTCTAATGGGATGTTATAGTTTTTATTTGTTTGGTTGTTTAGATTCATACAAAAAAGAGGAATATATTGGAAAATCAACGATTAACTTACTTGGTGTGTGTCCAATACAACCGGAAGATAGATTCAAGATTCAAAAGAGGCGTGAACTTGAAAGGGATTTTGATCCAATTGTGCTTATGACTTTGAGTGGAATAATGAGTGGATTAGCACCGAAGAGGATACTTGTTCAAGGTGCATCACATGCACTTGAGGGACGCAATCTTCTAAGGAGACCTCGAGGTGGTTCTACTAGCCATCAAGGTGGTTCTGGTAGTGGTGGTTCTAATACTTATAGTCGTCACACTAGTTTCACATTACGTTATGAAGATTTGGATGAAGAAGATACTCCTCTTGATGATGAAGAGGCGGGAGATGCCATCACCCGATCCAAGCAATGCCAATGAAGAAGTTGGAGATGGAAAAGATATTGAGATAGATGACTTTGCTTGAGTTTATACTCATTTATTATGATGATGATCAATTTATAGATATTATTATTATATTATTTTATGTAGCGAGAAGGATCTATTATGGAATATGGATATTTCTTAAATCGGAACTTATTATAATGTCAGTTTTGTTGAATTTGAACTTATATTATTATGTTTAATTTGTCATGTATTAAATCTAGTAAATATATGTACGAAAGACTTGTCAACTAGTCACAACTAGTCGGGGCGACTTGTCGACTAGTCTTTACGAAGGTACTCGGTCGACTTGGCTCGACTTGGCGACGTGATAACCAAATCTGAGGCAAAGCAGTTTGAAAATAACATTCCGCAGAGGAACGAGCCAAAAGTAGGAGTATTGTGGTGTTTTTTGGGAGGTACCATGGGAAACTTATTTTAGGGATTGAAAAAAATACAAACCTCCCACTTAAATTGCGGAGGAAGTATTTATTATTTTTTGGTTACCGGCAAATCAACGACTAGTCGCTCAGTCGGACCTCTGTCGACTCATCTCAACTTACCGACCTGACAACCATGAATAAGAGTGTGTATAATTAAAATTTAGGAAACATAAGGGTGTGGTCTTGAATAAAGCATGCAGAAAATCCCCTAAGTATGCATTAACTAAAATATAGGAGACAAGGATTTTGATAGAATTTTTTGATGGAATTTGTGGGAAAGTTCTTCATTATGTGTAGAATATCTCCGCCAAATTATTTCAACCGGGAAGCAAGTAAACTGAATCTCGTGTCAAATTTGTGTCAAATTTAAGTGTCGCGAAGAAAAATCCACAAAAAAATTCCAAACAATAGAGCACTAATCAACACACACCGTCCCACTTGAAGAGGGTACCGTCAAAGCATGATTTGTCCCGATAGAAAAGTTTCATTTCTATTTTTTACATCCCATGCCCTTACTTATGTGATTAGTGCAGTCCAAAATTAGTTCTCAACTAATGAAATACGGATATAACTGGAAAAAATGGTAACAAAAAGCTTATTTTGTGTCTTCTACCTTACGATGAATATAAAGATGAACATTCATCAATGTAATCTCTTCAATTGAGACGGAGGGAGTACAAATTGAGAAATTAAATTGTAAGAAAAATGGAAGTCCATTAAAAGCATGAATGAAAAAAAAAAATACACAACAGTAGGTCGCACACAAAATCATATCTCGGAAATCAAAACAAATGATGCATAAAGATTTCTAGGAGTTGGGACATGTAAGAAAGAAGACATGACTAACCTCATAAATTGATCTTGCAGATTTAACAAAAGAACGCCAAACACGTCTTCTATCTTGATTCAACCTCGACGTTCTCAAAGCATCGTCTGGTAGAGCAGTATCCATATCAAGTAAATTACTCTTAAGCGACCTCAAGATTTCAGAAGCTCTACCTACTAATGGTCTCAACGAAGATTCGCATATTATACTGCTTTTCGACAACCGAATTAGCGAACTTTTTTCCTTCACTTGAGCACACTTCGATATCTCTGCATTATTTCCCTCAGACAAGATACCATTTCCAGCACATCTTGACAGTCTACTTAATTCTTCATTGTCTTTTGTGATAACCATGACACGAGGCTCATTACTCGATTGCTGCTCTTTACCTCTCAGATCCAGAGGCGTTTCACTTGAACTAGCCTCGTTTATTCTTGTGGGCCCCAGCTTTAATGCGGGGTCACTGAAATAAGGGGACTCGCTCGGCAAAAAGCATGGAACCCCACCACTGCCGATAAGTCCTATTTCATTCACCACATCCTTAACTGACTCAGGCACAACGAACCTGGTCATAATCTCCTCAAGACTAAACGGGCAATCGGCATAATACCGCTCAGAAACACTGGACCTCAAATTTTGCTTCTCACTTGTCGATATTTGAAGAATGCCTGTATTACCAGGACGTATTTCCTGTGAGGCTACAGCTTTTGATTTCTTGCGCTTAGAGATATCTTCGGTTGTCAGGGTTTTCTTAGACATGGCGCCCACTGCTTTGCAATTTTCCTTGGTATGATGTCTTAATTCCTCTGTGGCAGGAAAACTGTGATGACACGACGGGCAATGGTCCTTAGAAGGCCACATAAGCTCTAAGCACTCACATCTATGCATGCTGCCTTGCGGACCAAATTTATTTTCCAATGCAATCATAGCCTTTGTAGCCAAAAAGTCAGTCGACAAATTTCCATTGTGGTTTACTGATACTTTGTTTAAAATGTGATTTGCAGTATACTTTAAGTCCTTCAGTTTGTTGCTTTGCAATTGTAAGATGGACTCTCTTAATTCTCTCTCCCTGACATTATCGTCTTTCAGCCATCCAACTAATTTTTCAATTTCATCATCAGATTGGTAATACATCCACTTGTCAGAATCAGGAATACTGGCGAACTCTTGAATACAACTCTCTTTTGATGCATAATCACCGCAAGCTATTATCCATGGACGAGCATTCGGAGAATAAAAGGCCCAGTAAACTCTGCCATTAGAGTCTCGTCCCAATAGATCTTTACGCAGAGATACTTTGAGAAGTTCTGATTCTACAGAAGCTATTGCTTCCCGCAGCTTAGAAATATCATTTTTAATGATATCCGTCTTGAGGCTATCATTGTCTTTTGACGAAAGCATGTCAGCTTGGTCTGGACAAGGATGAGATTCGTGTATTGAGAAGTTATGGCCAGATGGCAGCATCTGAATGGGTAGCTCATTTGGCCCTCTCAACAGTTGTGCATGGACAAATAGGTTTTCATGTTTGCTCAATGCGTCATCAGAGCTTATGCTTTTATTGCTCCTCGAAGGAGGCCAATTGGGTTGTTTATTGCAATCCATTGGTTCGCTTAAAGATGGGAGGGAGAAGGGTGAAATATCTGAACTGCCGTTTTCAAGTTGTTTTCCTGTTGAGCTATTTTCAATGGTCAGCAGAGAAGGTGATGCATCTAATTTCGAATCTCCACGTCCATTAAATGCACCAGAGTTAGATTTCTCTGTGCTCGAACCAAACATATCTTCCTTGAATTTCTGAAGTTTCAATTCAGAAGTGAGGGAGCGTAGTTTCTGTTGCAAATCAGCAGCTCGAGTGGCGGATTGGTCCATGTGGTCACGAATAGTGGCAGAATTCAGTGTGTCGTCAAATAAGAACTTCATGAGGAATGTTCTCTGCGACAGGCAACATAGTTAGTTATTATCAGGAAAAAAATGAAAAAATATATAGCAAGCAATAATATTGAGAAAGAGAGAGAGATATGTAGGTCCATAGTTATCAATAGCGCCCGTAGCGCTCACTATAGCGAGTAGCGAAGCGTAGCGAGGCTTCATCGCTATAGGGCGCTATGAGCTATGCAGTTTTAGATAGCGAGCACTATCCTCGCTATTCTCGCTATAGCCCCGATCGCGATAGCACCCAATAGCGGCGCTATTTCATTTTCTGTGTTTTTTTTTTTTTCTGTAACATTTTTGTAGGTTGCCCTTTTCAATTCCAATAAAAAATGTGTTTTCAGGTAACATAAACCTGAAAAAAATATAAAAGCCCAAAATCTGAATATATTTTTAGGTAAGATGACATTTATATTATGTTTTTCTAGTATTGGAATTGATGTTTTGTGTTATTTGAACTTATATCCATGTTATTTTTCAGTTTATGCATGAACTCTTGAATTGGATTTAGTATATAATATATATTATATATTTATGTACTTGTGGCGCTTCACTTCCAAATAGCCCTCGCTAATCGTTATAGCTATCGCTATAGCCGTAAGGGACCTTGTCGCTATGGAGGGCTATTCGCTATTAATAACTATGTGTAGGTCTCCAGTTTGTTATACAGGCCATCTCAAGTACAGTTTAGGATTAATTGCAAAATCTACTGTGAGATTTAACCTAATTACAAATAGACCCCCAGTGTTTTTGAAAAGTAACAAATGTCCCCTCGACATTTACTTCTCTTTCACAACTTGCACCCTCCAGAAAAGGGTACTAGTTAGGTAGAGGAAACCTCATGAGGTTTCAGTAACACTTGAAGGGCTATTCTGAAATTTTTATAGCTGTTTCTCCTCTTGAACTATTCAAAGTTTTTTTTTCTGGTAATTAAACTATAGTTGTAGTTTTTCAATTTGTTTTCATATCCCTTGGTTGGTTGTGCACAATATGGCAGAAACACAGGAGCCGATGACATACCTCCTCAATTGTGAATTCCCAATATTCTTTAATCTCCATCAGTTTGGCTAATCGATCCAGTTCTTCCAAAAACTTGCACGTGAATTCCCCCTGATACTTCCTTTTCCTACTTCGATTAGCATAAACCGCACTGCAAGTAATAGACTGGCCAGAAACACAGGAAGGGCAATACCAATTCCCTTCTGGGATTTTTAAAAGTGGAGGGTTCAAGCAATATCTATGGTATTCTGAATCGCACTTATCACACAAGAGAACATTGTCGTCATCTTTGTCCATGCCACATACTTTACAGATTCCTTCCTCCCAGGGAGCCCTAGGAAGAGAGCTATTACACACGTGGATGAGTAAATCATCCCGTTCTTTTATAGCATCAGCACTTGAATCGTTCGAGTTGGAAATATCGGTAATTTTACAGACAAGAGTCACAACCTGAAATAAGATCAACAAAAAAAGAAAAAGAAAAAAAAAAACATATTTAGCTCAGGCAAGAAGGGGAGCCTTGGCGCAGTGCACGGGTTCGAGTTCCGGGAGCGGCCCCTTGGAAGGCACACCCTTGTGGTGGGACCCTTACCCGGACCCTCGCCTTGCGGGGACACTTCGTGCACCGGGCTGCCCTATAATTTAGCTCAGGCAGAAACCCAATTGTTTTGAAGTATATACCATTGAAGCAGAATTCGGAATCTAGCTTATAATTTAGGGTTAAACAATAAAAAGCACACTTGAAGTATGATCCAATTACAAAAAACCCAGCTAACTTCGAAAAATTATGAAAAGTACCCATGGGATTTTATTTTGTCCTACATTAGCCCCTTCATAGGCAAATACGTTTCAGAAAGAACCCTTCACATTGATAAGAATATTTCAGTTGGCCCTAAAGCTTAACAGAGTCAAACCGCAGAGGTATCTTTGTAATTTTCAAAGCTACCAGGGTATTTTAGTAATTAGGTCAGACCTCAAGGGCACTTTTCGTAATTATGCTTATATAATTTAGGACTGAGCTACTGCAACAGAGTGTAAGACAAAGCCGAAAACAAATTACACAACCATGACGAAATATTAAGCTTCAAAAAATGTAGGCAGGAAATTGATCATCTGAAAGTTGGGGCTCAAAATTCCAGTTGCTTCATGATTTGATGAACCAGAAGCAGTGATTGTTTCCAGTTTTGTTCATAGCAAGCATCAATGTTCTAAAAGGCGCTAGGCGGTAGGCGGGCGGACGGGGACCTTCTAGCGCCTAGGCCTTGGAGGCGGCGCCTAGGCGGCTAGGCGCTAGGCGGTTTTTTTATATATTTTATATTTTATCTATTTTTATATATGCATACAAAATGCATAATAATATTCTTTTCAAAAATAGTCTTGAAAAAAAAACAACATTCCAATAGTCTTGAAAAAAAAACATTCAAAAACAAAAGTTACAAACTAAAGTCAAAATTCCATGTCTTCCTCATCTCCATATCCTCCAATATAGGTTCTCCATCTACAGCAGCTTTTTTTTAAAAAAAAAAAAAGAAAAAGAAAACCCGAAGGTGAGCTGGAAGAACACTGACCAGAAGATGGAAGAACCGCCGGAACTCTGAAGATGATGAAACGGCCGGAATGGAAAAACTGGACTAGAAGAAGGTGAGCTGCCGATTATTTGGTGCGCGGGCAGATGGAGAATTAGATGATAGT
This sequence comes from Orobanche coerulescens, assembly GCA_033398695.1. Taxonomy (NCBI): domain Eukaryota; kingdom Viridiplantae; phylum Streptophyta; class Magnoliopsida; order Lamiales; family Orobanchaceae; genus Orobanche; species Orobanche coerulescens. Next base: position 65,604,217 of record CM065813.1, read on the forward strand.
CTCCGCAGCGAAGGTGAAAAGGAAGAAACGAATGGACCGGGAGATACAGGAGAAGGAAAACGGTACTTAGGGTTTGAGGGTCCAGCGAAGGAAAACACGTTTTTGGACAAAACGTTAGAAAATAAAATAGAAAAGGAAAAAAAATCTGGACAGATGGGGTAGTCGCCTAGGACCCACCTAGCCCGCCTAGGACCCGCCTAGCCGCCTGGCAGAACCGATTAGGGGGTAGTCGGGGCGGAGGGCCACCTTCTAGCGCCTAGGCGGCCGCCTAGGCCGATTTTTAGAACACTGGCAAGCATGCATCTTGTAGAAAAAAAGGTCATTCTATATATAAATTTTCCACGACACCTTGTTTCCAATGAAACCTAGCCTAATTTTTTGGGACAAATATCATACGATCAAATGGATGTCATGCATTAAAAAAATGATCAAGAAACCCTCTCTAAGACACGAGAAATAAACAACAATAGTCTACCTCTTTCTCATATAAATCTTCAAACTTTTTAGACAAGTTCTCCGCTGCATCAATCATATCAAACCGATCACCATACGCGGTGTGTATATTGCGCCAAACCTACAGAAGAACATGAATCAGAAACCACGAGATTTCAAAATAAAGACATGATTATAGTACGGAATGATAAATAATTAACAGTTAGATCCCTATGTGCTTCATCAGTCGGAATCCATCACGAACAACGTTTTGCTTTCATTAATTAAGCGATAGTTTCGGAAACATGTAATAACATTAATGTTGAAAACTGGTGAATTTCATTCTATCCAGATAATTTCACAACATAAAGGGGCAAAGTTACTTCAAAATGATAGATGGGTACAGTGCACTGATAAATTTCAAGCTATCCAGGTTACTCTTGGACACAGGGAAAGGGAACTAAAAAAAGAGCAATTGCGAGAAAGAAAAGTTGGTTCAAAATGACTGACCGAAGGATGTCAGCAACCTTGAATAACCACTATAAAATTAGAACAAATATCTTCTTCATACAAATCCGAACAGATCATTGAGCTGTACAAAGGAGTTCAATTACATACCTCCCGAACATCATCGACAAATGCTTCATGAGATCCACCATAAGCCCCAGCAGCCAATCTGAGATCAATAGTCCTAAAGTCTGAAGGACGAGATACCATTGCTGGATAGCCAAGAATCCCTTCGTCATCATTATCATTAGGATTCAAAATTATCCTCGCCAGAAGATTGCAAAAGACTCTATCTTCATCTAAAGCAGCAGCTCGGCGGAGCACAATACGACATTGTTTAGTGATCAGATCAAACAGATTGGTCTTGATCTTTACCTTCTCTTTCTTCTCAGCCTTCTGCTCTGGATTCTCCGCGCCCAAATTTGCAAGCACTGAGATAACTGCTCTCTGTATTCATTTAGTGAAGAATTAATTTCACCTAAATACATAGCTTGTAAAAGTTGGCTTCTCGTAATTTAAAAAAAAACTGAACAACATTATTTTCAACTATAACAGAAACCCAGAAATTATATGGTGCCACCGGCCCACCGCTGGGCACGCCTTATGGCGCCCACCGCCAAAGATGTATTGACACGTGTCACAAATGTAATCATTCGTGAACATGTCAGCATATCATTCGCTGTGGCCGCCATAAGGCGTGCCCACCGCTGGCACCATAGCACAACTGTACAGAAACATCACCTTAGTTGGTCCTGATGCATTACCCTTGTAAACTTCCTTACTAATAGAGTGTTCCAATATCTGTTTAGCCCATTCAGGTGGATTTTTCTCCAAAGCTTCATTGATACACCTTCGAATCCGGGCTCCAACATTTGTGGGTAACTTTCTTACAGGTTCAAGCACCTGAGCCCACTCAGGGATGACACCATCATTCACCTCAACAGTTTGAGCACCATTGACATCAGCCTCTGTCTCACATACAGTGATAATCTCATTTTTACTCTGCATCGAACCAAATATTTCCTTCATCGCATCGGCAAGAATCTGCAAATTAGATACATTTCAATATTATTAGTTTAACAAATATTTAGAACCCAAACATTGTTAGTAGACCTTAATGTGCATCATACTACCACTAAACATGAAATTTGCTTCTGGACATGAACTGCAATTAGATACATTTCAATATTACTACCTCCGTCCCGGAAAAAGGTTTACATTTGATGTATTTTCATGAGCTTTAGGTAAATGATTGGATGTGATAGATTGGCAAGTTGTGTAAATATTGATAATGAGTGTGTGGTTGAGATTGAACAGTAAAAGGTATTGATGATGGTAGGTGTGTGGGGGGATTTAAAATTAAAAGGTTGTTCAATTTGATTGTGTAGAAGTGATAAATGTAAACTTTCGAAAGGGACAAATTTTTAAGTGAAATGTAAACATTTGGGTGGGAAGCAGAGAGTATTAGTTTAACAAATATTTAGAACCCAAACATTGTTGGTAGACCTTAATGTGGATCATACGACCACTAAACATGAAATTTGCTTCTGGACATGTACTGCATGAATCTGCTAAATGTTATACAAGAAAAAGGACTGTTATCGACAAGTCAATAGAAAATCATGATCTGATCAAAACATAGGTTTTAAAAATGCTGTTGTGATCATAAAACTATTAATATAATAATATGATGAGAACAAATGAAAGATACATAGCTAAAACCAGATTTACTGCAGTTTCATTCAACTAAATATCATAAAGTTGGTTATAACAGGCGAAGCAACCAAAACAGTAGACTCTACCACTGCATCCCCCTCCAGTGCAGCTATGCCCGTAAGGGACCCACAAAGAATCCCACCATCACCTTGTAAACAATAGAAAACTTTCCCGCTTTCACGGCTAGCAATCTCTGTAGAGTCAAGATTACCCTCCATACACAACACAGCCAGAATATATCTACGAGCAATTTCATGCCAAGTAAGTCCATTGACAGGCAGCATTTCAAGTTTTGTTCTCTTCAAAGCAGCCAAACACTCCAAATCCTTCTTCCTGCCTCGTCTTGACTTAGATTCCCCTGCATCAAAATTTGGACATACATATAGAGCAGCTTTTGACAACAGCTCAGTAACAAGCAGTTTCAGAAGTGAGCCAACAATCGTTGCGTACAGAAGACCAGCAGATCCTCCAAGACAAGCTTCTCCATCTTGAGAGACCTCATCTCCAAGTTTTTCAGGCGTAAGCCTTGACTCCAAAGGATAGCCATCTATCCAAGGACTAACAAGTTCTGACTCAAGTTCACGCAAAGAAAAAGGCCCAAGCTCTAGCACCTCCAGGAAACGCCAGGCAAGATCCCAAACCTGATAACAAATAGAGGGAAAAGTAAGGTTGTGGTTGGATATACTTTCATTTTGAAAAATCTTCTTTCCGCTAGAAAATAGTGGTGAACATTCTTTTGAAAAAAGATTAATGAATTTGGAGGGTGTGATTGGACATGAGACGAAGATGTAATGATTGAAGTTGATTTAGTATATAAATAGTAAAATCATGATTGAATATGATTGAAAGTTAGAAATATTTGAGTGGGTGAATAGTGGAATTTGTGCGAATATGTGTAATAGTGATTCGTGATTTGACACTGTTTTTGGAAGGTGAGTGGTGGGATAAAAAAGTGAAAGTAAGTGAATAGTTGGGGCGGGGGGAGGGGGAGGATCATAAACATTTGCATTTTAGGGCACAAAATTTTCTCTAATTAAATGAAAGTGAAATCGTATCCAATCACTCCCTAAGCATATAGATCTTAGAATGTGAATCTGATAACACACAGAGTTCTCCATGGTACCTGCAGAGCATCGCCAATCAAGTATGAAGGAAGCCTAGAGGAAAGCGGATCGCCTGGAGGAAAGGGATCCCTCTTTAAAGTCCATTCTGTGTTGTAAACTTTAATTGGAGCTCTCTTCGAAGTTCCAGAGGCACTATTTTTTTTCCTTTCAGCCTGCAAAAACCCGCTTCCAACCGTTTGTAGGGCTGAATTGTGCTTTCTATCATTCAAACTTTTATACTCTGAACATGCACTAGCTCCAGGAAGTTGTTCTATAATTTCTTGAACAAAATCTGCATCTAATCCAAATCTATCCTGGTTTAGCCACATCAAGAGCATTTGACAAGCCATGTTAAACTCATTTTCAGTCTGAACAACAGAAGGGATGCTGCTAAGATCGTCAAAATAACAATATCTCAATAAAGATTCACCAATATTCAGGTTTTCATTATTAATTCCATAAGAATAATGGCCGCAAAAAAACTTAATTGCTCCCTTTTGCTTATATGTCTCACGGAAGGCATACAAGAGAGTCTGTGAAACCATCTCCCACACATATGATGTTGACCTGCCATCAACTTGAAATTCCCCAATTACATCATCTACACCTGCAGCATCACCTGCTAAAGTTCCGGATCTCTGAGGTATGAATTCCAAATCTGAGTTTGAAGAATTATCTTCTCGAGAATTATGGGCCTCATCTTCTCTCTTTGGAGTAGAGAGGCAATCCTCTAGACAAGGGGGGCTGTCTTCATTTAGCAGGGTTATTGTAGATAAGCTATCATCATCAAACACTTCTAATGAGGCCAAATTGCCCTTCTTGTCATCTGCTATGCTCGAAGCTGGTTTTGTCTTCGAAAGGATAGTCGAGCCGGTTGGAATGGACTGCTTGGTGCATGGATATCTTTGAACCTTAAAAATGGGGCCACAAACACCCCCATCAGCAACATCACATACAAAAAGAGACCCAGTGATTCTATCATGCCAACTAGATCTATAACCAATGGGCCAGATTTGGTTGGTGTTATGATATGATGGTCGTGGATCAACATTTCCAGCAGACATAAGACAGAAATCCTGAAACTGGATTGGGTAGGTATCCTGAAAAACAGATAAAATCAATTCGCAATAATAATAAATACATGATCCCTTTGATGCTCTTGACACTTGACTTCCTCTTGTCAATCACACATAAAAATGATAATAATTCACAAGCAAGCAGCATTAAGCAAAAAAAAAAAGTGAAAGGGAGCAATATTTCTAAAATTGAGCTCCAATTGTTTAAGCGCACACTTACAGATATAATATCTTGATGACTAGCATTTTCTGAAAAGCCATGTTCCATTTCAGAGAAACCAACGATCAATGACCTGGACAGGAGACCGTGCTCACTGCCTCCCCTTGATATTTTTTGTCTTTTTCTGCAGGTTTGGGCAGTCAGAAAAGATTCCTTCTTTGAAGGATCAATTTTCGATCCACTCCTGGTGAAGGGGAATAGGTCACTTCCACTCTCTGTCTCTGTACATTGATACCGTGAGGGTAAACCTAAGTGACAAGCAACATCCTCCACTGATATGAACCTACTTCCATCAGGTCCTATATATACAGCAGAGGTTTTGAAGCTTTTGTTGCAGAAGTCGAATTCTACATGCCAACCTTCTCCTAGAACACCTGATCTTTCGAATATATATTCTCCAAGGGTCTGTAGGTACAACATGTTTGGGCTCTTAGGAGGAAGTTCGAATCGATTCAACTGATTTGCCCGAAGCCCTCTATCTAAATTGCGAAATCCGGAAGCGGATTTTGTCGCAAAAGATGAGGTTTTTGAAAGATAACACCCCATATCCTCCAGAATAGGGTTTACCTGTCTTGTTGTGGCGCGATGGCTAGAGCAGGCCTGTATTCTGCAAATTGGAAATGCACGAGAAAGGAGAAAAATGGGGAAAAAACATTAAAAAAAAATAAGCACTAATAGTAAGCAAACTTGCAGAAATCAATTAGATTGCAGCAGCCCAAACCCTTAAAAATTACTAGAACTCAAGTCAAGACAGATCGGTAACACCATAGAATGGAAAATCATACCAGCAAGTAAAGCATTTAGTTTTCAAGTGAAATGGAATCAAGCATTTACTTTTCAATTGATTATACCTTATCAAGCGAAATCGGGAAAAGGTTAAAGCTGCTCTTGCACTTTATCTCTCTCCAGCCACCCCCTTCTTTTTGTTGTTTGGAGAGGTGGGGTATTACTAAAAGAATTGAAAGAGGGTGTGGTCACTTTGGTGGAAGTTAATTACTGGCGTACTGAAAAAAATGAATATCACCCGAAAATCAATTCAAAAGCCTGCCCATTTGAGATAAAATTGAGAGTCCTATCAGCTAAGGCGCGGAATTAGCACAGGGACAGGTCGCAATATGCTTTCACGCGTATTCCCGTATGGATATTTCAATCAAGGATGAAAAAGTTAGAATCTTGAGCATCTTTACTCTTTACCCTTAGATTAAATGTCAACAATGCCTGTTCGGGAAATCATGTATTCTTCATATTTGTAGTTTGCTAGTTTTTTTGGTATGAAAAGCACCATTACATATCATTATCAGCAAACAAGTTATGAGCACTCAATCAGAATGAGACACTGCATGGAGCGGAGCATCATAAGATAGGCAAAAGAAATGCCTAAGGGCATTCTTCCATACAAGGCGTCCATAAAAAATTACATCTGTTTAGGTTTGGTTAATCGGAAGCACAAATCAAAAAATTATGTTAAGAATTGAGGTGCTAGATTTGTCGTGCAAACTAGATTCATGAAAAATATAAAAGTAACTTTATCGAACAAAATAGATGCACGAGATAGGCATAGATTGATGATTAATCAAAGTGTAGCAATTATGACATGTATGACACCGAGAGGCTATGCCCTTTAAGGGCATTCTGAGATAAAACATGACAACATGTACAAAACATGTCAAATGTAGAACATAGAAAATCAAGGGTGTTGATCTGTAACTTTTTATGTCAATCAAGGTACCGCTATCGTGATGTATCTTTGCAATTAAGAAATGTCAAATGATTTAAAATATATAGGCATCTGGCTTCCTGCTTTTCGACTACAACACTCTAGTAGCTATGCCATTCAATAATGCAGATCTATCACTATTAGAATAATTCACGCAAGTTTTGATTAGTTAAGAAACTTTTAGATGTACTAATATACATGTGCCACAAAGATCATAATCATACAACGGACAAAAAAGGAAATCCAGCATCCGATTCAGATTTTATATAATTTAATAGTCATTAGTCAACATACTCGGAGTAAAAAATAAGAACAAAACTAAAATAGAAACAGTTATCAGGGCCTCATTAACCCAAGTTTTACGACCCAATATTCACGTAGATATCAGCCCAACTTCAAAAATCACTGCCAAAAACCCTATATTAAAAAGGAAAGTTGGAGGTGCTACACGCCCACACCAACACTACTAATGCAGTAGCAGTCACATACCTCTCCCCATACATTCTCCCTTTCCCAGCAGTAATGACTTCTGGATGGAGACAAAAAAGGTAAGCTCTTCTATTTCCTTCTAAATTAGTTTTCCTATGAGTCTATGACAGCTATTGCAGTTGCAGAGTAGCCTCATGTGCTCTTCTAATTTCATATTTATTAGTTTTGTTAGGATGCCTCAAGAGAAACCGGAAACAGCAACACAGATTTGGATACATTAAAAGGGGCGCTGTTTAATATTTTTACAGATGTGTAAAAAGGTAATTCTTTGTTTTTTTTGTTCCTTTTCTTCTTTTTCTTATTCCTCGTTTTCTTTTTGGCGTGTGCCTGTATGGATCGAACATGTCTACCGTGTGTTACCCCTCTAACATGTTAGTCACAATAGATCCGCATAGGAATCTTTTATCTCATGTACCACTTACCCCAATTACTAATGTTGCGAGGAAGTATTGGAGAGAAATCAATCAGCTATAAATTGAACAGGCAGAAATCTCTCCAGACCAATCTCTTCCTCATCTTCGTCCATTTCTTTCATTATATGCTTCCTTTCTCTGTGAATATTAATCTAATATATTGCTTTTTTTATTAATGGTTCTTATCGAGATACATTGCAACATGCCATCTTTTTTTTCAGCATTTGCTTGGCCTTGGATGATCGGAGAGAAATGGCCTTCTAAAAAATAATGATAGGAACACACCAGACAAAAACAAAATCTTTGGGCAAGCAAGGATGTTGAGAATTCTGCATGCTTATGATGTGAGATTATACAAATAGAACACTTCATTTTTTATGAATCAATGTGGATTAAAGAAAGAAACTTCAATAAAAATGAAAAAGTATCGGTGAAGAAAAAAAAAAAGGAAACAACCAAACAAAATTGGTGTGAATAAGATTAGAGGCACACAAATGAACCACACACACACACACACAAACTCCAACACTAATAGTTCGAAGATTCAGAAAACAGAAAAGCTAAAATTTACTAAAAACAAACATCGAGTAAGCGGAATTAAGTTGAATAACAAGGGGGAAAAAAGTGCAGACAAAAAGGTAAAACCTTATACCTGTCACCACAACTTCTGTCTCGGCGAGCCAAAACCGCCGCGATATCACTGCCCTCCCCTGCCTCCCGTGGTGGTGAGGCATTGATATCGAAATGCCCCAGTCCATCTCCGCTGCTTCCGGCGCCATCATTTTTTAGCAAACACCGGAAGCATTTAAACTTTCGCCGCTGCTCCTCCACCGCTCCGTCAGGAATCCTCCCCATCGGGACCCCCTTCCGGCAAACTGTACAAATGGAGACACTTGCAGTCCCCAAAACGGCGTCGTCGCCCGCTTCACGTGGTGACGGTATTGGCGTCTCGTTAAGGTCTATCGGCAATGCCATTCTGGCGCCCCCAATTATTTTGCTGTATTCAGCGTCCATTTCTCAAATAAAACATTCACTTCCCACAGCTCTCGTAAGGAAAACCAAATACACCAAGTGGGAACGGGAAAGATATCGACGGGTTGAGGAGGAGGAGGAGGAGGAGGAGGAGGGTCTGAATTCGAGTCAGTCAAATGGGTTTCCAAAGATTGGAATGGTTCTTATGAAAATGGACAACTACCGACTGGGTGATGACGAATTAGTTAGGTAGAAACTAACAAAAAAAAAATCAGGAGCTGTAACGTAAGGAAGAAAAAAAAAAAGAGAGATGTTTATAAAGTTATTTATAACGAAGATGAAAGAGAAAAATTGTTCGTTTGTTTCTCTTTCTATCTACTGAGAATTAGAGAGAGGTCGCGCGGGTTTCTTGAAATTGGTCGAGAGAGCAGCAGCTGGGGAAGAGATGTGTAGGGTTGGGGATAACGAAAATTACTAAATTATCCTTGACTCAGTGGTGCGGGGTGGGTGGGGGTGGGGGGGTGTTTACAAGGATAAGAAGGTGTAATAAGTATAAAACTCTCTAATTTACTACTCAATTAGTTTAATAATTCTTTTAAGATAATATTTTTATCTGTTCACATTCCGGGACAATATATATTAAATTAAATAATTCACTAGCTATAAGAAATTTTTTCGTCCCGGCCTAAGTGCAATATTTAGATGAAATTTATATAATTTAAGTGAATAATTGAATGTGATAGATATTTAAGTTTTATAAGTATTGATGTTGAATCTGTGGTGTAGATTATAAATGAATAGATGGTGAGCGTATGATGGAGATTAAAAAATAAAATTAAGGTGATTGTTTGATTTGATTTGAGTTATTTAATAAAATATTGTACTTCTAAATGGATATTTTTTTTGATCAAATGTTGCACTTTGAATGGAACGGAGGGAGTAATATATTTTTGATTACATATATAAACTTCATGTAAAATATAAATTAATAATATTTTATAATTTATATACTCATAGGCGGATCCAGCATTCGAAATTTACTGGTGCACCGATGTACCATAAAAAAAATAACGGACGGGCAAATTTTTTTTTTGAATTTTCCACCTTTTTAATATAAAAAAATCAAAACGACGTCGTTTTGGTACAAATTTTTTTTTTTGTTCGAGAAATTTTTGATGGTGCACGTGCATCACCAAATTTAAGGTAGATCCGCCCCTGTATATACTACGTAATAATAAATGGTTTATGAAGATTTCTTTCGGCTGTCTTTTTTTTTTTTTTTGAAATGGATGTCACATTGAATTTCATCTCTATTTTTTCTTACAATTGTAAGAAGTTCTCATGTTATTTTTTCGATGCAGATAGTACATTAAACACAAACAACATAATAAAGTGCGATTTTGAAGGGCACGGGAACGGTATCATAAATAGATAAAAATAATTAAATTACCAAATTATTATCTTAAGGGGGTGGGAGTGGGGCTCGGGTAAGGGAATCGGGTACCCTTACCCGAGCGGTAACACCGCCGCCGGGGCCTCGGATAAGGCGGGCGGTGTTACCATGCGGCTTTTGAAGCCGATCGTGGGGGGGGGGGGGGGGGGGGGGGTTTTGAAAATTTTAGCCGTTGCAACGGCTAGTTCAATAAATAAAAAAAAAATCCCTATAAAATCAAACTTTTTCAACTCATTTTTTCAAAATAAAAACACACAAAACACAAATAAAAACACACACTAATATTTCAAAAACACAAAACCATGGATCCAAGAAGAGGTAAAAAAACTTCCACCTCGCAACCACAACAAACTCCGTTAGGATTTAGCCAATTTTATTCTCAAGCATTCCCGAATCAATTTTACGTTCCACAACCCCCATCTCCACATCCATTTTACCAATATAATATGGGTCCTCCTCAAATGAATCCTCAACACTACAACATCACTACTACAAGCGAGTTCTCCCCGTTCGAAAATATTGATGAAGACGTAGAGTACGTACCCGAAACACAACCACTACCAAACGAAGAAGACGAAGATGAGGAAGTTCAAGAAGTCGATCCGAGAGGGAAGAAAAAAGCATTCGGGGGGAGGAGGCCCCGTGAACTTTGGTCGCCGGCACAAGAGGAGGCTTTGGCGAAAGCATGGATTCAAATCTCCGAATGTGGTGTTGTCGGTAATGAACAAAAGTCCGACGGTTTTTGGAAACGGATTCTCAAGCATTACGAGGGAACTATGGGTTCGAGTTCACGAACTTTTCATTCGTTGAATACCAAGTGGAAAATAATGAACACGGCCATGGGTATTTTCAACGGCTACTACCTCCAAGCGGTACAAACTATACTTTTTATTTTACGTAATCTATATTTTTTATTTTACATAATCTATATTTTTTATTTTGTATATAATGTAGAAACGTGCTAAGGCTAGTGGGTGCAACGACTTGGATGTGGTGAGGCAAGCTGAGTCCGATTACTATACAGCAAAAAAAAAGACAATTTACTCATACCTTGGCGTGGGAGATTGTCAGAGGTCATGACAAATGGACGGAGCAAGAATGTTTTCAAGATATTGCCGGTGCGACAAGCAACTCTTCAAAAAGGAAGTCGGGGGAGTATGAATCGGCAAGCAACACCGTTCCCGACATGAATGAAGACCCCAACCCTCCACTTTCATCAAGAAAGATGAAAAAGAAGCAAGGCGCATCCTCGTCGATCTCAAGTGTTGCGGATGAAATCAAATCCTACACACAAAAGAAGACACAATATTTGGAAGAAAAACGCGAGAAGGATGCTTTGGCAAAACAATTGTTGGCTACACAACTCGAGGGGGCGAAGTTCAAGAATGCACAACGGGAGATGAAGTTTTTTTTGAGCCGCATGATCACATTCGCGATCCCGCTATGTTGGAATTCGTTGTTAACAAAAAACGTGAAATTGCGGCCAAACACGGATGGGCTTGCAATTTTTAAGTTGTAGTTTCAACTTGTTTTAATTTCAACTTATGTAATGTTTTTTTTTTAAGTTGTAGTTTCAATTTTTAAGTTGTAGTTTTTTTTTTAAGTATTATGTAATATTTTTATTTTTAATGAAATGGTATGTTTTTATGTAATGTTTTTTTTAAGTATTATGTAATGTTTTTATTTTTAATGAAATGGTATGTTTTTATTTTAATATTGTATGTGATTTTATGTATGAACAAAAAAAAATCGGGTAGTATAGGTGACCACTCCCTCCACTTAGGGTAGTGTTAGGGTAGAATTGGGTAGTTTTGAGTTGGAGGGTTTTTATTGGATAGAGGTGATGTGGCACCTAGGGTATTAGGTGACCACTCCCTCCCCCCTAAGAAGTAATATATTGGCTCTTGCACGCGCAAACCGGCATATGGCCGCACAAAAAGAAAATTGTTGCAGGAAGTCTGTCGGCGGCGACTCCGCCAATTTACAGGGGACATGCGGTCGCACCAAAACAGGAAATTAAATTGGCCGTCACAGAGGTCTGTTTGTCGTACCCAAAAAAAAAAAAAGAATTGGCCAGTCGTTGGAGTCTGCCGCCGCCATAAAATATGCTGGCACACAAAAAAGAAAAGGAAAAAAAAAAATTGATCGACCATTGGAGGTTTGCTGCGTCCACCGTGCCGGGAAAATGCACGCATGTAGGCCAAAAAAACAAAGAAAAAAATACAATGCGGAGGTTTATCGACGACGGCCCCATCGGAAAATATGCAGACATGCCAGTCGGCCAGTTGGTTCAATATTGTAAGGGTACTTTTAAAAAATTATCATTGTTCACCATTTGATATTATTAAATTTAAGGTGAAGTTCATCTAGCACCTATGTTTCATGTCCTAATAATTACACTTAGGTACCCATTAGTCCAACAATTACACATAAGTCATTTTTTTCGTTCTTATGTTGACCAAAACGTGAAATGAGTTTCCTTCCATGGCCTTATTTTATCATTTGAAAAAGTATCCCTCATATTTTCCTTAATTCTACTCAAGCCATTTATCTTACAACATTACCTATTATTTAATTTTATTTTCAGTATCAAAGGAAATCACTTAAAAATAAAAAATATTCTTTTTTTATTTTGTTGTTTGCCTTCATTTTTGGTTAATAAAAACATTTTAAAAAACATATTATTTTAAAAGAAAATAAAAAAATATTATTTTTTTATTTTTATTTTTCTATTTTTATTTCTGATTAATAAAAAATTAAAAAAAAAAGATTGTCTTAAAAGAAAATAAAAACAAATTAAAATAGTTTTTTATTTTACTGTTTTCTTTTTTATTTTTGGTTAATAAATTTTTTTAAAAAATAGATTATTTTAATAGAAAAATAAAAATAGAAACAAATATTTTTTTATTTTATTATTTCTTTGTTTCTATTTCCGGTTAATAAGTTAATTTTAGAAACATATTATTTTAGAAAAAAATAAAAATAGAAAAATAATATTATTTTGCTGTTTTTTATTCAGTTTAAATAAATATTTTAAAAACAAATTATTTAAAAAACAGAAAAAAATAGTAAATATAAATTTAGAGTAAATAAGATAAATTTTAAAATAAAATATGATTTCGAGGTAAATATAAAGTTTGATATAAGTTATGATCAAATTTGCAAGTTGCAACATAAGCAGCTAAGATAAACGTGTTTGGCCATTTTAAAATTAATTTGACTTTTGGATTTATATGTAATTAAAGATACTCTCATTGTTACTATTTTGTTATTGTACAACAAACCGTTTTCATTTGAGAAGTGGACATCTAATAGGGGTGGTAGATGTAATTGTCCTTTAAATTTAACACGTATGGATGCTGGAGTAAAGTGGTATTTTTAGGTGCATAACGACGATCAAAAAACACAACTAATCTTATATTATAGATTTAAAAAAAAATGAATTTACGACTCGCTGACAGCAGATTTTGGAAGAACATCAGGATTGCTTTTAGAAGTTGGTGTCATAAAAGTACTGTAAATTAATATTTTACATCTTAAACTTAAGAAATAATATTTAACAAACACAAATTTAATTAAATTCACAGCCTATTATTTTCACACCACAACTAGTTCTGTTTAAATCACAGTATCATCAATCTAAGCCTTAGTAAATCGTGTATTTTATTTGATAGACATTGAACAATAATAAAGATAAAATTAATCTATTAGTAATAAAATATTATTTAATGTTTAAATTATTAATTGTTAATTTACCGATTAATTAGTATCTCACTTAATTAATAAATTTTAGTGATCCGAAAAGCATTACATTATAATGTTTTACTCTAACTACATTACCCTTAAGTTTTATAATCTTTCTTGGTTTTTTACAATTTTATGTTGGACTAGGCAAAAAATCCACCTGACCCGTCCTGTCCTCCAGCAAAAAATGCAGGTTGTGATTAAATCTCAATTTTGATATGCCTAGCACAAAACCCACACAGCACTTCACATCCAGTTACTACCGGCCAACTTGTTGATAAAATTATTCAATAGTAATTAGATTACTGACAAGTATTCTAAATTATCGAATTAAAAAAACGTGCCCGAAAAATAGGAGAAGCTGTTTTGATTCATATCTGTTCTTTAACACTTGAACTTAAAAAAAAAAGACTCACGGTAGCCGAACTCCCTAGAAACGCCATAGGCTGCGAGCCATCATCCAAAACCCCGAACCAGAAATCTCAGCCCCATCTTACGGTTTCACCCACCAACCGCCATTTCGACCACCGTCTCAGCCACAAAAAAAAAGTTAGCTTGAAATTGATCAAAACTTTCCGAATAGACATAAAATATCCCACAACACACAACGCCGGATCAAACCAAGTCGAAATCCAGAGGTAGCCTTTGGACGGAATTCGATATCCCACAACACACGACATCGGAACAAGCCAATCCAAAATTCAGAGGTAGCCTTTAGCCGAAATCCGATATCTCACAACATCCGACACACTGACGGCCGTCGACAGTAAAAATGTCTTTGGGGAGAGAGAGTGTCGAGAGAAATTGTAGAGAGAGAAGGAAGTGAGAAACTATATATATATATATAGAGAGAGAGGGAGATAACCGTAGCGAGAGAGTGATGCATCAAGAGGGAAAGTGAGAGTGAGAAGAGCGGTCGATTAATTAAGACTAGATTTTTGAAGGATGTTATATATAAGGTTATATTGGGTGGAATGGGTAAAAATTGTGTTATTGGTAATAAAATTAAAATTGTTATTTTATAGAAAAGTCAAACTTTTTACTTTGCATCTTTGAGTCATTTCCTCTTAAATTAAACAAGTTGAACACGAGAAAACTCGAAATAATTGGGAAATTTGCATTATGGGGTTTGGCAAAATAATTGGGAAATTCAAATTTTTTGGTTGACGAAATAATAGATCTTTCATATGATTTTTGTGATATTTGTTTTAGAAGTTTCAAGTAAGAAGGAAAGATGTGTTGCGAATGATTTTGTTCATGTCCCATTTGATTGCACCGTTCACATCGACATTTGAAGAACTCATTTATGCTGTGATTGAGTTATACATCAATCAATTTGGGAATGAACTAAGATTTTATAAACTCTTAATTTAATGGATAAAATACATAAAAATGCATTCTGTTTAGTTAAAACTGCATGAAATTCTCTTATATTTTATAAATGATAAGAAATTCCCTCATATACTACGAAATGTTGCACAAAATTCTTTTTTGTCCAAATCACATAAAATATATCCCACTCGCCTTATATGTGATTGTGGTTCAATTTTTACCTCAGAATATCTTCAAAAATATCAAAATAAACACAAAATACTTTTAAAATGATCCCTAAATTAAATATTATTAAAAAAGGCCGTATGATTGTTTTACAAAATTCTCAAAAGTATTTTGAAATAAAAAAAATATATCTAAGATATGTGAAAATATCTATGGAATGTTGAAAGTATTTTAAAAAACTCAAATTTTAAAAGATCTTAAATTAATTTATAAGAATATAAAAATTATTTACAAATTCAGAAATCCAAGAAAATATAATTTTATTAAGTAAGTAGATTTTTTAAAGTTTTAAAGTCCTTTAAGAAAATTTAAACAATTTAAAAACATATAATATTCACAAATAGTTTAAAATTAATTTTAATAA
The DNA here is from genome assembly GCA_033398695.1 of Orobanche coerulescens. Lineage (NCBI taxonomy): Eukaryota > Viridiplantae > Streptophyta > Magnoliopsida > Lamiales > Orobanchaceae > Orobanche > Orobanche coerulescens. Next base: position 65,619,980 of record CM065813.1, read on the forward strand.
ATAAAAAATTCATTTAGTTTTATGATATTATAAATGAATTTTATAAAAATAATTTCAGAATTTTTGATACTTTTCTGATTTTTAAATATTTTTTAAATTTTCTTTTATTGTTTTAATAATAGAATTAAAGTCGTTAAGGTTTTTGACGGAAAAATGTAATATCCGAACTTTCTAATTTTAATAATTTCTATTTTTAGTGTATTTTCACTTCGGACGACTCGCTTGTAATTGTTTTGGTATTCTGAAACTATTTTGTTCTGCATGCATGGCCATCCGAACGAGTTTCGGAGTTATTTTACAAGATTTTACATATTGAGTAACTTTTTTGCGTTTAGGCTCGCTTCTCATAAATCTCGTTCTAAACTGACGTTACAGTGACTCTCAAAAAAGTATTACAGTGTCGTGGGGGTCCACGACACTTAATATTGCGTTTAGGCTCGTTTCTCAAAAACTTTTTTGAGAATCTCATAACTTTTTTTGAGAGTCACTGTAACACCCCGAAAACGGCGGCTATTACAGTGTCGTGGACCCCACCGGGACCCACCAGACGATATCACAACGTGAACTTTAACTTCCCATCAACGTGGTACCGAACCACAATATTAATCAAAACCCCTATCTGGAGTATAAATCATACATATATCAACTCACGCAACCATACACAGGATCCAAATTCGGTATAGACCATATAAAGATGGAAAATACCTTACAAATTACAATACATTCATCCGAAATAAAATAAAATGAAAAATCACAGTAAGACATAACCGAACATCAAGAGACTCGGGCCCCCCGAATTAACATCCTTCAAAACCCTTCGCCACCATCGTGCTCTTCTTGTGCTTTACCTTTTCCTCGCCCTGAAATACAAGTATTTCGCCCAACACATGGTCAGACATACATGATAATAATTCTCATGGCATTATACAATTCATATACATACGGATCTCAAAGAAACAATCGACTACTGGATATACCCCGCAGACGTATAAACAGTCAGTCCCAACTGTCGAACATATCCAACATACGAACGACCAAATAATATGGCTCAAGACGGATGTCATAGTACGCCCGATCCGGAAATGTGTCCGTGCACATGTCCACTCCGTATACGGAATCCAGAATATACGTGGGACGATGTACCTAATTAGCCTCACGAACTACGTCTCGTGTGCACGATTCAATGCGGAAACATCCACGTATGACCATCAAGTGCCCGGCTAAAAATCCTACACATAACCAATCGGCACGCAGATATGACTCCAGAGATGTCACGATGCAACATGACAACGAAACTCAACGAATTACACTTTTATCAAAGAATCGAACAACTCACCGAAGTGACGACAAAGCTCAACGAGACCAACGGTAACAAGGGTGATAAGTTTGGGAATACAATCCCGCCACAAATGATAACACGATAAAAAACATCACCACATCATGAATCATAGATTCACAGAACATTTCATATACACGAAACGCATAATAATCACAATAATTCAACCATCATTATAACCAAGCAAGATAACTTGCCTCAATTCCGTAGATGAATAATCATTCTTTGAACAAACAAACGAATGGTATCTTCGTCTAACAATACTCACTTGAACAAGCAACCTTGAATGAAACGTAATTCATTCAACAACACATTCGTACGATAATGGTATTAATTCATAGAAACGATATTCATAATTTTACTCGAATAGTTCAACTATTCTATCGAACATTCTAACGCTCCAATTATGAATTATCATACACCTAGTTTATTAGATTCGTCCACATATTCTAATATTAATGACAAGCATTTGAAGTCAAGAACATTATCAATGTAATATTATGACGATTAAACACACTCTCAATCCATCAATACTTCCGATTAACGTTGAGCATATTAAAAGTTTGTATTTCTTTACATTCTTCATCATCTTTCCAATGATTACGTTGAGCCAATCTAGAAATGAAATAATAACTTTAAGTTTTAAGCATAATAAGAACATCATCCTAATTTACGTCAGCCTAATACATGAGGATCAACGTAATATAATTCGGCCATTAATTCTACCGCATCGTTATCATCCATAATTGTTATAATCGTCCTAAAAACACTATCAATGTATTAATGTAGTGATCAACACCTTCTTGAGTTATCAACTCACCCGATTATCTTGAATATATAAAGGTTATACTTGTGTTCTTCATAATCCACTATCATTCCTTAAAAATTTGTTCAAAACATAATTATATCATTGAGGGTTTTTGAAACTCTAAAGACATCATCAAATTCTTCCTAATGAGTTGTTAAACCTTCTCCAATATATGGCTATAACATCATAGGATCCTACTAACAATTAAAAGCATATTCATAACTCTAATCTCCTGATTTTAACATGATTACCTAAGGGTTCTATATTGAACATGTTATTCCACATATTCATCAATCATTCAGGAATGGTTCTAACAATATTATCATGTTCCAAACTAAATTTATACATAATTTCAATGTTCATCATGATCTACCAAGTTATTCTACTACTAACATTATCAATCATATGAAACAACAAGAGTAAGATAACCAACCTCAAGAAAAGGATGAAGAATAACACCAAATCTTCAAAGAACACACTCCTAGATTCTAGTTACCAAGCTATAATCCAAGTGTTGTAGCTCTAACACGAGATTGGAGGGCAAGAATATGATCTAAGGGGGCAGGGGATCGATTTTGAGAGAGGGAGGATGGAATAGAGTCGTGCAGAAATGAAAGGCAACCCATATTTTATAACCCAAATTCAGCATTACATACACTATAGATAAAAATGAATGTACGTTATAAACATTACGTACGTAACCCTATGATTATTACGTATGTAACAGATTCTCAGACATTACTGACTCAAAATACACATGTTCTTACGTACGTTACCAAAATGGATGTACGTAAGGCTCTAGTACATTACGTACGCTAAGACAAGGTCATTACGTACGTAATGGCCGTTGACTAGGCTGTCACGATCGATTCCCGACCACCTACCACGCTCGTTCCCACCCGCCGAAAGGCGAGCTGTTGATAGATACACTGTATTACGTATGTTAACCACATAGGAGAGTTACGTATGTAATGCTGCGTACATAGCGTACGTAAAGATAACAAGCTAACACACGCTAAGGCAACAAGTAAAAAATGAAATTCTTCCAATAACATCTAACATTTAACATAATTCATCAATACATTCATTACAATAAACAGAGATATGGTACGACAATGCTCGATTTAATCGAAGAATACAATAGTAAAGACGAGAGTTTAGGTGGGTATTACAGTCACCCCGCTGCCATCATCTCGGTACTTCCAGTGCTCGTAAGTTTTCCTTACTCGATTCCTTATTTTCTCGTATCGTACTTCTATTTCTTGAACTATGACTGGTTTTCCTCTAGTACTCATCATCGAATTGCTTTTTCTACCTCTTATCTCCAGCATGGATGCTGGAAGAGGTCGTGGCTGTGGTCGGGGATGCGGCCGGGGATGTGGGGCAGCCAGTGGGGCGGCCACGTCACACTCTTCTAGAGCTGGCAGTAATGATGGTCGTCAGGGCCATTCTGCTACACATGATGACGAAGTCGGCAATGGCGCCGATATTGGTGTTGCAGTTATGATGCAAAAAATGGTGAACCAAATGGCCACGATAGCCCAGGCGGTTTAGAACCCGGCCCTGGCTCGTACTTGTAATATCCATATATTTTCTATTTTCCATATTTGTATAATTCCAGTATTTTTATAATTTTGTCGACTCGCTTGTAACCGTATGAGTATTTTGAGAATATTAAATACTAGACTTTTCATCATCCGAGCTTGTTTCGGACTTGTTTTACTCAATCCCGTGTTTGTTGCCTTTCCGTCGTTGTTTCGTTCGATTCTCGTAATTGTTCTTCGGAACCGCCGTCTTGGGGTTGCCGCAAATCCATCTTATGTTTTTATGCATGTTGTGAGCTTTCGTATGTTGTTTCGATCATGTATCGTGTGTTTCGAATGTTTTATGCTGTTTGGTAATTTCCCAAAGTTTTGGGGTTCAATTACGTTCTTTCTCTTTCCGGGTCGGTTGATGATACCGTCGTGTTAGGACTGACCGTTTTGGCGCGAAGTCACTAAACGAGGATTTGTGATAGTTCATTCAGGCCTTTGAGTGGTCGGGACTATGCTTCGACCAAGTGTATCATGTTCGGGGGTCGTTTTTCATCACTTTTTGGGCACGAACAGTGTGCGTCGCGGCACAAGGGGTTGTGCGCCGCGGCACACTCCTTGCGTGACTCGACCTGGAGCCAACTGTACCGCGCGCCGCGGCACACCACCTGCCGGGCCGTGGCACGGCCTGGAGGCCTGCTTGCAGATTTTGGCCGCGGGCCGCGGCACGCGGGTCAGCCAGCCTATATGTGCGAGCCTTTTAGAGAGAATTTCATTTCCTCTCATTTCTTCTTCTCCTTTAGTGCGATTTGGGCAATTCCAAGGTGTAATAATCGACGGGAGTTCATCAATCATCATCATCTCGAGATCATAGCGTGATTTAATCACCCCAATTCTGTTTCTCATCCTTCAAATCAAGGTAAATCTTTGTGAATCCCTTACCTTGGGTAGTTTTGGGGGGGGGGGGGGGGGGTTGTTAGATTTGGTTATGTAATCCGTTTTTTACCATAGAAATCTTGAGTTTACGATTAATCTCACTTGTATATATGTAAACCCTATGATTTCATGTTCTACTTTGAGTGGTGTTGCGAATTCGAGAGGGTTTGGGTGTTTCCCAACCCTATGCTCATGATATTGTAATCGGGGGAGTCGTTAATGGGTTTCTACGTGTGACTTGCGTATCGATTATTAGTTATCGTATCCCTTACGAATCGTTTAGGTGCCGGAAGTGCGTTCTTGGACCTACCGAACCTATACTACTTTCCTTCCGAATTCTCGATGTCTCAATAGCAAATATATGTTTATGATTGTACGTTCTCGACTTTGAAAGTAAGATATATGATTGGCATGATTGTTTATATCCACTCTAGGACGGACCGACGGGTCCTTTGAGGGTTTCGTAGCCTCTGGTGCGTTTCCACGGATAATTTGGGTTAACCACTCTGGGACGGACCGACGGGTCCTCTGAGGGTTCCGTAGCCTCTGGTGCGGTTCCACGGTTGATCATGTATGTATTGATGTGATGCTATGAGATTTAGTTATTCTAGAATACTAGTCTTGAAATGATGAATTGACGGTTACTTTTACTTTATTGTCGAGGGGTATTGTGTTTCATATTCGATAAACTTGTACTAGCTATTCGACGGCTAACCCCTTTATGGGGAAAATACTTTTCATGTATTTCAGGTCCCAGGAGGGCGGATAGGCATGTATCGGGTCGGCATGAAGATGATGGGCAAATGTGATACTGCGTCTTGTCTCCGGTTATATTTTGTGTTTCCTCCATTCAATGTTGTTGTACTGGAATGGTTTTTAAATACTCGAGTATTGTTTTCAGTTTTCTTGATGTTCCGGCCTGTGTTGCCGAGGTATTATATTGGGATGCATTGTATTTATATATATGTTGGATATGGTTTGAATACCATTTGTATTATCCTTCATTCCAGTGTATTGGACCTCTTCGGTCAAAGTTTATAGTTCCGCACATAAATAGCCTTGTGGGTCCCACAACGCTGTAATATATCCTGAATAACTTGGGGGTGTTACAGAATATGGTATCGGAGATTAGGTTTATGGATACCCAGGCTGTCGGCCTTTTGGGTCGATTCAGTCATCGTTTGCCTACAGTATCACCATTTTGCCATCATCACACTGCGACCGGTACTTGTAAGTCCTCTTACTCCTCTTGTGTTTTCTTAATCGCTTCGCTTTTAGTTTGGTATTCTTGGGAATCGGTCACTTCGAGAATGCGCGTTTTGAATTATGCTTATGTACCTGTGTGTCCTTCAGAATGTTGCTGACAGGAGACAGAGTCATGGCCGTGGTCACGGATGTGAACTCTTCCTTGAGAATTTATCAAAATTGCTAATTACGATATTAGTGTGTATTGGTATTGTGTTGAGACGTTGTATGGGAGTCGCATGCTAATATCACGGGAGGTCATCGGCTTCACGCACCTAATTTGCAAGTGTCGAGGACGAAACTTATTTTAAAGTGGGTAGTATGTAATATCCGGACTTTCAGTATAAAATTTTCACGTTATTTTATTTGAGGTATACTGGATAACATGATGTCTATACAGTATGGATAAAATAATTGAGGACTGAGACGATTGTATCTGTATAATTATCGTACTAGACCGACATGTTGTTTTATCGAGTATATCATATGAGAATGTTATTGGATCAAGTATGTTGTATTTACGTGTTCAGTTTGTCGAGACGACATACAGGACAATTGGATTTAGCTAAGGGTAGCCTGAATTAACGTACGCCAGTACGAGGATATAGCACATACTAGTGCAGAACAGATGAGAGAGAATCTTGGCTTTGTCAGTTACTTTTGGCATGTGAACCCACCTTCGGAGCAGGTGCACACAAACAAGTCAACTACGGGAAGTGCACGCTAAGGTCGGAGACTTGCATACACTAGACAGTGTATTTGCGTACGTTATTGCATAAGCATTTCGTACGCAAACCACAGTGCGGAATAAGGCAGTAGCCCCTGGAATACGATAGCGCATGCTAACAAAGTCAGTTAGCGCACGCTATGGCATAGTAGCGCACGCTGATAATGTGCACTATATATGTGCATTTGGGGATTATTCATCATTTTGTCCATCTTTTCCTTTCATCCAGTAGAGAGTGTTGTTGGAGTATATTTTGAGGATCCAAACACTTGAGTATTGTGGGATTGAATCGTCCTTAACAACATTGGAGCTTGGAAGTGATCTATAATGGATTCAACCTTGGGATTCAATCAATTTCTTTGATGAGGTAATTACTCTTCACTTTGGAATTTTGTCTTGGATTGCATACGATGTTCTTGACTTGATAGTCGTCATGCATATGAGTTGATAAGTATGATGATAAGATAGATTACCGAGTTACATTGATATTATTGCTTAGGTGCGAATGTTGATATGATTCGTGAGGTTTTGAATGGAGTTGCTTATCTTCAAAAAGATATATTGGTTAATATCTCCCTTCGTTTTGGTTTTTGACGTTGTTGTTGATGATCATTTCGTATGATAATAGTTTATGGAAGTGCTATGATGATTCTTGGTATTCCAAGGGAAGTTGGTTAAGGAATATGATGACATGATGACTTATATGTTAGGCTATGTTATGTTGTCATGAGCATGGTTAGGGAATCATAGTGTTCTTGGCAGTATCGTTACGATTCTTGATATTATGATGATAGATGCCTTAGACTATGAGTTAGATGATGACTTAGATGTTAGGACATCAGATTATGTCGTTTGGTCGATTATGGACGTGATTTCGGATTAATCCATGTCCTTGAAGAACTCTTGAATTATACGAGATGATGAATATTTATAAGAAGTGTGAGTGTTTTGGATATGAATATGGAATATTCATGTCTATAGCTAAATTATGTTTTTTGATATAATATTCGCATATGAATACGAATATAATTACGAGTTTGATGAGGTTATTTTTCCTCTCTGAGTTTGGAAGTCCATACGTATTGAACAAATGTTTAAGTCGAATGATTGGATTGTTTGATAACCTTATAAAATGATTATCTTAATGATTGAACTAATTGGATGGTTCGAATTGGTTGCTGATATGATCATCGGATTTCGGCTCGTATCGTGGACGTGGATTTGTAAGTGTCTGAGTTGGATGGTTCAGACTGTGTTTAATCGAGATATTGTGGAACTGATGAGTATGTGGTTTGGTTGTATTGATATTGATCGTTATCGAACTTGATTATTAGTCCTTCTTTTACAATAAGTTGTGATGTTTGATCGTGATTACGACTGTTGTATTGTGGTTGAGGTTGAAGAGTTCGTAGATTACCTTGATCGGGGTTGAGGAACTCATAGAAGAAAGCAACTGGATTGGCAACAGTTTCGTTGTATTGGTATCAAGGCAAGTCTATACTTGTTCAGTTCGTAATAGTTAATAAATGGTTTCGCTTACATCTCATTTATAATTCATATAGCAATGATATTATAAATGTAAATTGTCGGGATGATGGTTTGTATATTATGCTCTAGTTTGGATTGAATCATAATGTATATGATTTAATCGTGTTTGATTGAAGGCAGAGACGTGAGTTATCTTTGACCTATGATATGAAATGTTGGATATCGAGGATAGTTTATCGTGTCGACATTGATTTCGGGATGGAGGTTTATTGGTACTGAATTGACTGTATTTCATTTGAGGTTATTTGGATAATATGAATATTCGTTCAAGGATGTCTGTTCGTGGAAAAGATATTATCTTCCGCTTTGGGGTAATTTCGGTATTGTTCAGTTATGAGGATATTTATTCTGGTGAATTATTTTATATGTTGTATGTTGATGTTTCGTATGACGGGATTCATATGGATTGTTTCGTTGAGAGACTTATCTTAAGGAGGATTAGGGAAGGACTTTCAATAGACCTCAAATTTCCATATTAGGATCTTTTCTAATATATTGAGTCTATTAATATCAATTCAATCCACTAAAGAATTAATATTACACTTCCAACCCAAATCCCAATTTACAAAATCGGGCACCTTATTTAAATATATTATTTCCCGTGTTTAAGATATCGAATGTCCATTATATCGGAATTAAATCAACCTGCAAGGTTTAATATAATAATTATTATCGAGCTCCTCAAGGGGACATATGTAATACCCGGTTGTAATTCATTCATTTTCATTCAGTATTAATCAGTCAGTAATTATCACTCTATAATTTTCACTCATTATTAATCGCTCATCATTCATGATTCATTCATTTGTGTTCACTGTTGGCATGTTGTAACCGTATATCAGTTACCGATCATCTTTTGAGTTCGTTATAATTGTGTTTGATTCGTATATTGAGCGGATTGTTGGTAATTGTGTTATTCAAGGTTGTTTGAACGACCGACATTTCATTTAGGACGTTGTTCGTGGAAGGACATTCTTCATCGGTGTTGTGTAAGTTAATTCTTACTCGGTTAAAAGGATATTCATTCATTTTGTTGTTGTTCATTCATAATCATAACTCATTCATCATTGTATTAACCGTATTGAGACTTGTAATTGTCGAATAATCACTTCATTAACGAGGAACGGCGGTTCCAATCATTTCATTGAACTATCATTCACTTCACCATTATTTTCATCTCAGTGAGTCATTCTTGACTTTGTCGGATTATTATTCATTGATATTCATTATGGTCATTCTCGTTCATATGACCTTCTGGGTTCATATTGCGTGGCCAGGTGCGGATGTGTGGAATTTTTAGTCGAGCACGCGATGGTCATGTATTGGGATCGATACATTGGACTGTGCACATGGTAACGATTACCTCCGTGAGACTAATTAGGTACAAGGACGGGTGTGTCCGGTCATTCATCTTGTACACTTGCACAGAACATTACGGGCGTACTATGATACTCCTCTTCAGCGTAATTCATAACTAAGGATATTTCATAACTAAAGATAACTCATGATTGTGTATTTTCAACCCTTGAGGATTGTTGTTCTGTGTAACTGACCCCGTTGGGAGATTTTGTTTTCAGGTCACGGCAAGCCAAAGGCACAGGAGAACAACTTTATGGAAAGTTTTCCAAATGTGAGTTCTGGATGTCCGAAGTGACATTTCTCGGACATGTAATTTCATCAGATGGAGTGCGTGTTGATCCTCAGAAGACGGAGGCTATACAAGATTGGTTACCTCCGAAGAATGTTAAGGAAATCCGAAGCTTTCTCGGATTAGCCGGTTATTATCGGCGGTTTGTGGAGGAATTTTCTAAAATTGCTCAACCTTTGACGAACCTTTTGCGAAAGGATAAGAAATACATGTGGTCCGACGCGTGTCAGTGGAGTTTTGAGGAACTCAAGAGCCGGTTAATTTCAGCACCTGTACTTTCCTTGCCGCAAGTGACGGAAGGATTCGTGGTTTATAGTGACGCGTCCGGACACGGTCTTGGATGTGTATTAATGCAGAATGGGAAGGTTATTGCCTATGCTTCACGGCAATTGAGACCTTACGAGGTTAATTATCCGACACACAACCTGGAGTTAGCAGCCGTGGTTTTCGTGTTGAAGATTTAGCGTCATTACCTCTATGGCGTCACTGTCAGATTTTCACCGATCACAAGAGTTTGAAGTATATATTTACTCAGAAGGAGTTAAATATGCGACAGAGGCGGTGGTTGGAACTAATCAAATATTATGATATCGAGATCCTGTACCACCCGGGTAAGGCAAACATGGTTGCCGATGCCTTGAGTCGTAAGTCCGTTCAGGAGCAAAGGCTTGCTCGTTTAACAGTTCAGAAGGAGCTTCAGCAGGAATTCCTTAGACTCGAGATCGAGGTCTGGCTTCAGCGAGTACAAGGGCAACTTTGCATGTTAGAGATTTCATCGCCACCGGAGGAGGCAATCAGAGAGAATCAGGGTTCAGACCCATCATTGTTGCGCATCCGTGAGGATGTGGCTCAGGGGAAAGCCCCAGGATTTGTGGTCCACGAGGATGGACTCTTGCGATTTAAGAATCGGTTGTGCGTACCGGCGAATGACGAGTTGAAAAACTCAATTTTGAGAGAAGCTCATGCTACCCCTTATTCCGTTCATCCGGGGTCTAGCAAGATGTACAAGGACTTGAAACAAAATTACTGGTGGAGTAATATGAAGCGAGAAGTCGCAAAATTTGTTTCGAGATGCTTAACCTGTCAGCAAGTCAAGATTGAACATCAACGACCGACGGGTATGCTGAAACCTCTCCCTATTCTAGAGTGGAAGTGGGAAGACATTTCGATGGATTTCATCACGAGTTTGCCGACGAGTCATCATGACATGAATACAATCTGGGTAATTGTGGACCGTTTGACTAAATCGGCTCATTTCCTTGAGATTAAGGATACGTGGGGTCCCGAGAGACTTGCCCAGTTGTTCATCAAAGAGATAGTGAGACTGCACGGTACTCCTAAAAGTATCGTTTCCGACCGTGACGGACGATTCGTGTCTCATTTTTAGAAATCAGTTCATCGTGCTATGGGAACTCAGCTTAATCTCAGTACCGCCTTTCATCCTCAGTCCGACGGATAATCATAGAGGACTATTCAGACATTAGAGGACATGTTGCGGGCATGCATCCTCGATTGTAAAGACGATTAGGAAGCCCAATTACCATTGATCGAGTTCACGTACAATAATAGTTGGCATGCTTCGATTAAGATGGCACCTTATGAGGCCTTGTACGGTCATCGTTGTTGATCTCATTTGTGTTGGGACGACTTATCAGAGTCAATCGGCACTGAGCCCGATATGCTTATAGCCGCCCGTGAGAAGGTAGCTTTGATCAGGAGTCGTCTGTTGACCGCTCAGAGTCGACAGAAATCATATGCAGATAATCGTCGTCGACCACTAGAGTTCGAGACAAGTGACCACGTGCTGGTCAAAGTATCCCCAAGTCGAGGCATTTTCCATTTCGGAAAGCGGGAAAAGTTGAGTCCGAGATTCATTGGACCGTTTGAGATTTTGGATCGAGTAGGCGAGTTAGCTTATCGTTTGGTTTACCTCCGGCGTTGAGCCGAATTCATAATGTGTTTCGCGTCTCTCAATTGCGGAAATATGTTGTCGACTCGAGTCACATACTTCAGTTCGACGAAATCGAGATCGCGGATGATCATTCGTATGCGGAGCGTCCTATACGAGTTTTAGAGCGGCGAATCAAACAGTTGAGGAACAAGACAATTCCTTTGGTCAAGATTCAGTGGTCTAGACACGGAGTCGAAGAGGCTACTTGGGAAACCGAGGAGAGTATGCGGGAGATTTATCCCGAGTTGTTTGACCCTTAGTTTCGAGGACGAAACTCTTTTTAAGGGGTGGAGTATGTAATACCCGGTTGTAATTCATTCATTTTCATTCAGTATTAATCAGTCAGTAATTACCACTCTGTAATTTTCACTCATTATTAATCGCTCAATTCATGATTCATTCATTTGCGTTCACTGTTGGCATGTTGTAACCGTATATCAGTTACCGATCATCTTTTCATCTTCGTTTATAGATCGAGACGGGAGTATTATCATTTTCATCGTGATTGATAGTCTTGTACTGGGAGTATCATCTTTGGCATGTGTTGGACTTGTTCACTTTCACATTCGTATGGTATGTCGGATCATTCATCAATCGTAGCGAGGAATCGGAGTTATCGTTTTTTCCCTTGTCCAGCAACGAGTTACGGCCGTAAGGATTGTAGGTTACGGCCGTAACAGGTGTTCGTTGTTTTCAGGCCATTTTGGACGAACGGGACTTACGGCCGTAAGGTTGCGACATACGGCCGTAAGTTGAGCAGGTACGGCCGTAAGAGTTGGCCGGTTACGGCCGTACGTGTCCAGCAGGGTGCCCAGGCATTTTTGGCTGAAGGCGAGTTACGGCCGTAAGATGGGTAGGATACGGCCGTAGGTGGTATTCGTAAATTTCAGGTTTTGTCGGACGAGAGGGACTTACGGCCGTAAGGGTTGCGGCATACGGCCGTAAGGCTTGGCCGGATACGGTCGTACACTACAGGCAGGGTGCCTGGTCATTTTCGACGAAGGGGGCTTACGCCCGTAAGTTTGGCCGGATACGGCCGTATCGTCCGAGTTACGCCCGTAAGGTGTGCGAGTACGTCCGTAAGGATGTCGGCAGGTGTTTTAGATGAGGGCGAGTTACGCCCGTAAGTCAGGAGCGGATACGGCCGTAAGACTGTCGGCAGGTGTTTGGACGAAGCCGAGTTACGGCCGTACGAGTTGGCCGGTTACGGCCGTAAGGCCGTTGACCTGGGATGTTACGACCGTAAGAAGGCCGAGTTACGGCCGTAACTTCCGGCAGTTTATAAGGAGTTGACCGGGACCTTTCCTTCATTTTCACCATTTCTTTCACTTTGTTCCGAGAGAGAGAACTTGAGGGAGGGATTTTCCATCATCAATCACTTGAGTGTTAGATTTTCATCATCTTCATTCATTTGGGAAGCTTGGATACTCGATTTAACTCGTGTTCATTGGATCGAAGTGGTTGGATCTTCAATAGGTAATTTCTTCAACATCTTGGATTTCGATTTTGTATTGAGATATGATGTTTTGGATGTTATAATCATGTTATATGGAGGGATATGCATATGATTATGAGTTTGTATAAAGATTCAATGGATTATTGAAGGATTATTCAAGAACACTTTGAATATTGAGTTGGATTTGGGGGTTTTCGATTAATTGTTGTTGTAATCACGAATTTGGATATTCATTTTGGATTATTGATCATTTGGAAGATATTTTGTTGGTTTGAAACACTTCTTGGGGTTTTGATATTGGTATAATTGAGGTTGGGTTGTTAACAATCGGAGATTAGCCGCAACATATTCGATATAATGCCCCAATGAACTTGGTTTAGTCGTATTGACGTTTTGAGTTCGTTATAATCGTGTTTGATTCGTATATTGAGCGGATTGTTGGTAATTGTGTTATTCAAGGTTGTTCGAGCGACCGACATTTCATTTAGGACGTTGTTCGTGGAAGGACATTCTTCATCGGTGCTGTGTAAGTTAATTCTTACTCGGTTAAAAGGATATTCATTCCTTTTGTTGTTGTTCATTCATAATCATAACTCATTCATCATTGTATTAACCGTATTGAGACTTGTAATTATCGAATAATCACTTCATTAACGAGGAACGGCGGTTCCAATTATTTCATTGAACTATCATTCACTTCACCATTATTTTCATCTCGGTGAGTCATTCTTGACTTTGTCGGATTATTATTCATTGGTATTCATTATGGTCATTCTCGTTCATATGACCTTCTGGGTTCATATTGCGTGGCCGGGTGCGGATGTGTGGAATTTTTAGTCGAGCACGCGATGGTCATGTATTGGGATCGATACATTGGACTGTGCACACGATAACGATTACCTCCGTGAGACTAATTAGGTACAAGGACGGGTGTGTCCGGTCATTCGTCTTGTACACTTGCACAGAACATTACGGGCGTATTATGATACTCCTCTTCAGCGTAATTCATAACTAAGGATATTTCATAACTAAAGATAACTCATGATTATGTATTTTCAACCCTTGAGGATTATTGTTCTGTGTAACTGACCCCGTTGGGGGAATTTGTTTTCAGGTCACGGCAGGGCAAAGGCACGGGAAGAGCATGTTGACGGCGAGGAGTCCCAGTGATACTAGTAGGGGCCCCCGATCTTTTCAGTCATTCATGTTGTTGTCATTTATTTTCCGTTGCAGACTTTCATTTGGATACTCCGTTTCATCCAGTGTTGTGTATTTTATCTTCATATAAAATATACTAGTATTCGGTATTGTCCTGGTGTTTGTACTTAAACTCCTCATCGGAGTATTTGGTAATATAATGTGGTTCGGTACTACAATTTTATTATTTAATTCATCAGTTTTCATTCGTCTGGTGGGTCCCAGTCGGGGATCCACGGCACTGTAATACCCGTCTAAATTGGGGTGTTACAACATCATCAACCCGCGCGAGTCGAGACACGATTTCTAGTAATAATAATAAGTCATATAAATAATATTATTGCCCAAGATACGAAGCTTATTGAGTCGATCATTTTGACTCTCAACCATGGTAAATCAAAGCAATAAGTATTATAAATACACAATTAAATATTATATACTTAGAATTAAGAAATAATTTTCCGAGATTTATGTTCTTCTTACAGTCAGTACAAAAGACACTATCTCACTTCGATCATGTTCAACGTACGCAAATACGCTAATGTATGCTAATAGTCAAGACCAACTAATCTCAAGCATACACTACAACCTTTCATATAATTTGTCTAATAATGATATAGGTTGTGAACTATTATATTATTTTATAAGGCACCGATAATGCGATATTCCGTGTGACACCAGCACACCACATTATCTACAATATAAAATAATTAAACATTTCATTTGCATAACCATAACGTGAATAAATATGCAAAACATGTGATTAAATGTAATTAATATTCTCATAGATAGTTACAGAGAAATAAGGTAATACAAGTTTAAAGTATGCTTTGTAGTACACAACCCTAACATATAGCGCGCGCTAAGGTGGTATCTCTAGCGCACGCTAAGCTCATATGTAGTGCACGCTAATCAGACTGGACAGTAAGTTCTGGCTTCTCGGGTGGGTCGATTAACATACATTATAGTTCTATTGCGTACGTTGCTGAGTAGATTACCGTACATTATATATATCACATTGCGTATGCTAATGAGTCAATTAACGTACATTATCATTTCGTTACGTACCCTAATGCGTATGGACAGAATATTGTGGAATTGGATAGAAGGTTAAGTAATTCTGGACTGAACCAGGTACTGTACGCTAACACATAAGTTAATGTACGCTAACACCAAAGTTAGCACACGCTAAGGTGACATTAACATACAACGGGGAGGACAAAAGCCTCTGGACTGCGCATTTCCCAGGATAGCATACGCTAATCATTGCCAGAATAAATAGGACAACAACAGTTAAACTCATCATTTTCCTATCTTCTCCTCCTTCCTTGGCGATTTCCGGCGATTGTAGACTGAGTTGTGTGGATTCCGACCAGACATCATCACCCATTCATAATTTGGACTCTCTAGTATGGATTAAGCAACATCCAAACACCTTTCATCGTCTAGATCAAGGTATTCTTCGTAGAACCCTAGTTTTTGGGATTTTGGGAGTTTTAGGATGATTTCGTAATTCTGAATCGAATTAGACTAGATTTTTGTTAGATTATGATTATATGCTCATAATATTTGATTCTCCCTATTGTTTTGTGGACTTAAATTTCGTGATTCCATCGTTGGTCGATTATGATCGATTTCGCCCTCGTAGTATTCGATAAATTGTTCCTAAGGGTAGAATCTAGGGTGATTTATTATATTCCAGTAGTGTTGTAGTTGATTGAATACCATTGTGTGCTAGGAATGAAATGTTGGAGTGAGTTTGGATTGAAGCCCTCTCCGTTCACTGTTCCTTCACGTTATATTAACCAAGTACATATGTTACATATGTTACGTAGAATGTAAATTCGGCATAGATGATAATTCGTGATAAATGTGTGGGTATGTTGTGGTTGTGCATCCACCTGGGGACAGTTCGACGGAACCTCTGGGATCCGCTACTAAGGGGTACGACTGCGGAAGTGATTTTCCACCTGGGACGGTCCGACGGGGTTTCTGGGGCTCGATACTAATGGTACGACCACGGGTTACCAAGTGTGGATTTTGTGATACACCAAGTGGCTTTTTAAAAGTCAAGGATGAGGGACAATTGGGGAATGTTTAGAAAACTAATCTGAAGGACAGGTGGGTTTAGAAAAGGACAACTTGTTGTGATACGTCAAGGATTTTGTAAAAAAAGTGGTTTCACCATTTTTTAGTGGAACTTTTTAAAAGTCATTTTCTATCGTACATTTCGCGTATTTATAGAGGACACTGGCCAATCAGATGAAGGACAACCGGGGAATGTTTGAGATGTCACCAAAACACTTGTCAGAAGGAGGGATTGTTTCATGGACACGTGGCAGCTTCTGAAGGGACTTCGGGAAGAGACGGGACATGTTGCTTCTCAAGTCTTATTTTTATTTTTCTCAGGTAATAAATAAAGATATCATGATTCTATGTGATTCGGCCCGATCCATCTCGATATAGATAAAACGAAATTTGTTTAATTTAGTGAAGGGATTTCAAGTAAATTTATTGATTTTCTGATTTTATATTCTTAATATACCGTTTTGATGATTTTATATTCCTAATATATCATTTCAATCTGGATCCGTCCGAGCAAAATACCACTACATGGCAAGATATACAACAATGGTAACCTCTTGATTTTAAGTCATATGTAAACAAATCAAAACGTCTGCGCGAATAAGATATTTTACTCGTTAAGCTGATTAAGTCATAAGTAAACAGTCCATTCGTGTCCGCTGAGCGTGGCCGTGCATTTTGGCGTGGCAAAGATGAAGTTAATAACACGCGACTCTAAGCGCGTGTGTTGTATTAATGCACGGAACTCACGCTGATGTGGGGCGTCGCGGAATTGTGTACTGTACAAATGCATTCGAGGTTCTATGACCCGAGTGTTGAGAGAAATATAGAGTTAAACTAAGAATGTACTTTTGCCTCTCTCTCTCTCTCTCTCTCTCTCTCTCTCTCTCTCTCTCTCTCTCTCTCTCTCTCTCTCTCTCTCTCTCTCTCTCTTACAGGAATTGCTACAAAGCGGAAGGGTAGGATGGATTGACCCACCACGAATCTCTGGATAGAGCGGATCGACATGCATAGGAAATATTAAAAGATCGACACGCACACGCATACGAAAAATTAATATTTTAAAATTAATAAAATAAATACTTTTATAAATTTTTTATTGTATTTTATTTTTACAATACATATTTGTTTATAGAACTTGCTATTGTTAATATAAATCTAAAAGATGGAATAAAAAGTATGTGAATATATATACTCCCTCCGTCGAAGTGCAATACTTGATCTAAAAAAATTTCTTCTACAAGTGAAACATTTCATTAAATATCTCAAATCAAATCAAACAATCCTATTTTATTTTTTAATTTCTACCACACATCCACCATTAATATTTTTACTTTTTAATCTACACCACACACCCATCATCAAAATTTACAACACTTACACATGTATCACATCCAATCATTAATCTAAAATACACTATATTTCTACGGAGAAAGTAGTATATATATATATATATACACACACAATATGTATTAAATATACCTAGGGAGTGTAATAATTAGTTAAAATTTTAATGGAATTTGATAGGTTTTAATGAAATTTAATAGACTTTCATAAATCCTCTTTGATTTCAATAGACTTCTATCTATTAGAATAACTTTCATGGAATTTAATAGACTTTTATGAATTTCTATGACTTTATTTTTCTCAAAATATAGTAACCAGAGAAAATCTATTTAATAGCATTCTATCTTAATACATAGTTGTTCTATATGTGATTTTCAATAAATAGTTATGTATAATAGATTTTTTAATTAAAAACAGATAGCTATTGCAAATAGAAATTTTACAACAATTTGATATAATTTAACGAGAAAAACTAAAAACTATCTCATATTAAAAAGAGTAAAACATATATCAAGTAATGAGTAGATATAAAAATTTAATTATAAATTGAATTTTTTAACAAGTTTTTGAAGTAATTATTTTTTCCATAAAAATTTGAAGAATAAAGGATAAAAATGTTATAAGAACAACTAATAAATTATATAGTTAAAGAAGCAATAACTGGATAAACTGCATTTTATTTTCTAAAATATTCTGGTACATATGACAGTCCTGAAAAAAATCCAAAAAAAAAAAAAAAAAGAAAAACGGTTTACATAGCTTGATATTTTTATTTTAAATAGTAACTATTTTATTTATTTTTGAATAATATATTAAACCATCTATTATTACATCAGTCGATTTTCAATGGGTATGGATGGCAACGGGTCGGGTCGGGTTTCATACTCCCCAAATCCATACCCGAAATCACCACCCGAACCCAAACTCAAACCCAAACCCAAAGGCTATTTGGGTGGCAAAACAAAACCCACACCCATTGGGTTCGGATTTTTTCACCCAAACCTGCAGCTTGATCAGGCAGAATCAAAATTCAAGTTTGGTGCTCATCCAAATTCAAATTTGATAAAATGCAAAATGTAGCATAATTTGCAAATGTCAATAGAATAATAAAATAATTTACAAATAACAATACAATAATAACATAGTTTAACATAGTCTTCAACATAGACTCTGAAGAAATTAAATTACAATAACATATAATTAACATAGGCAGAGTGAGTCGTGAGATGTGTAGGAAAGGAATGGCTGAAAAGTGAAAATCCTAATTTACACTTATATATACATAGGATAATTAGGTAATTTAACATATAACTAGGCGAGTGTCTGAATTTCGGGTGTGAGTTTGAGTGATCCCAAACCCACACCCGTAATATCGGGTGTCGCCCGAATTCAAACCCAAACCCAATCAACTCGAATTTCACACGTTGACTTGAGTTCGAGTTCGAGTGGCCCCACGGATTTGGGCTTTACTGCCATCCCTATCAATGGGTTACACACAATATTGTAATCTGTTCTCAGCTACCAAGTACCGAACAAATGATTAAGACCCATAAACTTTTACTTTTTTGATCCCCTATATATATATATATATATATTCTCCATCCACTGAAACTATATTCTTTATTTTTCTCCCCACTCTCTCCTCTACTTGTTTTCTAATTTATCCATCCTCTCTTTTCCTGAAATAAAATCTCACTGACATTGTTTCACTGTTTACTTAACTTATTATTAATTGTTTGTTATAAAGTATGACTTGGTGAAGATAACTACGTACGTACTGCAGTTAAATTATATATATATATATAGTTAAAGAAGCAATAACTGGATAAACTGCATTTTATTTTCTGAATATATTCTGGTACAAAAAAAAAAAAAAAAACGAAAATAAAAAGAAAAGAAAAGAAAAACACACGGTCTCATCAGACGATCAAATAACAGATTTCTCTCTTAAAACAACGTCTGACTTCCGGCATCTTCGAGCTCCATCATTTTGCAGCAGTTCCTGTTACAAAACAAAATAAATCATGCAACATCGAACCCAAGAAAACATTTAATTAAACCA
>CM065813.1:65640357-65750500 GCA_033398695.1 Orobanche coerulescens
TCTTCCTGTGCCGCGGCTCAGCTTCCTTGTGCCGCGGCTCAGAGTCCAGATTTGCCGTTTTCGCCCGTTTTGCCTCGTTTTAGTTTCCGGACTTCAATTTCCTGTCAATCATACAAAATTAAGGCATTAAAAGCTCATTTAGACGATTTCACTCTCCAAAATACTACAAAATAATGATAAATAAACGTATAAAAATACGCCTAACATATGTCTTACACTTAATTTTTTTAATTTACAAATGGATTTGAGCAAAAATTATGTACTTTTTCTTTTATATTCATTATTCAAGTTGTAATATCCGGTATTTTTCTTTCCCTTGTATTTTCATTTTTGGTATATTTCTCAGTCATAGTGACCCTCATGTATCTTTCAGTATGTCCTTCCTGTCAACTGTTGAATTGTATTCTCGTTATTGTTCATTGTTTCAACTTTCCTCATATGAGTTCGACTTTGTTAGATCACCATTAATTTTGGTGACTCCAAAATTTATAAATCTTTGCAATATTATAGAACATCGAGTTAGCTTTCCAATGGTTCAAACGGTGAGTCAATCGGAGTCCGGACGAGAGAGTTATGGTCGTTTCAGTTTTTGGCCGAGCACTTCCAGGAGCCTTTCGGCCGATAGGGGGGGTCGATAGACTCCACTGCCGGCATTCTGTATGGGTATCGGTTGGGCCTATCGGCCGATAGGTAAATTTCTTCACATTCGAACTTCCAGGAGCCTTTCGGCCGATAGGGGATGTCGATAGACTCTACTGCCGGCATTCCGTATGGGTATCGGTTGGGCCTATCGGCCGATAGGCTGGCCGATAGGTTCTGCTGTGTTACACTATAAATGTGTTGTTTTGAGCGTGAACAGCTCATTTCCTTCCCCATTTTTCCATCACACGCGAGAGAGAGAGGATATAGAGGGGGAGAGTTCTTCATCCGGGGGTCGATTTTCATCATTTCTTTTCGGTTGTGAGGCTCGGATAATCAATCTAATGCGTGTTCTACGGATCTTAATACTTGAATCACTCAAGGTAATATCTCTTGAAACCCTACCTTTTTGGATAATTGGGGATTTTGGGGTTTTGTCCGATTCTTTCCGTTTCGTTGATGGATTCATGATGAATATGATTATTCTTGTTGGTATTCTTAGTTTCCCTACGGATTCATGGTATATTTCGTGATTTTTACGGAATCGAGAGGGTTCGGTTGTGGTCCGCCCTCGTTGTTGTTTGTATACGAATATACATGAATCGTAGGCGGGTTTCCGGGAGTATTCCATTTCCATAATCGTTTAGAAGTGGTTGTGATTGTGCTATTCAAATCGTTAGGTTCATTTCCGCCGGTTCCTTGCGGTCGTGTTCAACTCTTCCGTTCCGTTCGTGTCATCGTCTATTTAATCGAGGCAAGTATTTTTGGAAACCTTTAAGCTTAACATGAAATGGTGATGTATATTACTTGTTTGTAACTCACCTTGTGTTGGCCCGACGGGGTCAAGGAGGGAAATCTATGCTGCCGCCCTGGATTTCACGAGTTTCGTACCGCTAGCCAACTCGTTAGGGTCCTTGCAAGGCCTCGAGTGAGAATGTATGCTGCCGCCCTGTTCTCACGGCTTAGCGTGTGCGTGGTTTTGTTTTTCTGTAATTGTAGCCAACTCGTTAGGGTCCCTGTGAGGCCCCGAGTGAGAATGTATGCTGCCGCCCTGTTCTCAAGGCTAATTGTTTGACTGTTTATTTTCCGGAAAAGACATGTCTTGTTTTGGTTTTTGAAATGATATTGGTGCATGTACTATGGAATGTGTAAGCGATTGGTTTGCCTGGATTACTTGTACTAGCGTAATTGCTAACCCCTCTGGGGACCCGTTTTGGGGAAATTCTTGTTATGGATTTCAGGTTATGACTACCCGGACGAGCGAGCACCAGGACAGTACGAGGATGTTGGCCAGGGTCGTTGACATGTGCATTTGGGTCTACTTATTTCCTTTGTCCATTTCGATATGGTTGTTCCCACAGTTTTAAACTTATAGATTGTACTCGCGAGTACTTAGGCTTTTCGTTTCAAACTCCATATTGTATTACTTTAAATTGCCACGTTGTTGGTTGATGCTTATTCTGCCGGTTGTTCGGGCGTATATTTATATGTCATATTATTTAATTATGTATCCTCGCTAACCAAGATGGTTAGTCGAGCGGAGTTTTCCTATTGTAGCCTGGTAGGTCCCATGTAGGGGTCTACGGCGCTGTAACATATTTCCGAATATCTCGGGGTGTTACAGAAAATGGTATCAGAGCGCTCTAGGTTTATGGATACCTAGGCTTGTTGGTTATTTGGGTCTAGTCATGTTTTGTTTGCACATTGTCACACCGCTGCCAGCATCTCGGTACTTCCAGTGCTCGTAAGTTTTCCTACTCAGTCCTTTGTTTTCTTACATTGTATTTCTGCTTTTCGAGTTGAAGTTGCTTTTCCTCCCTTACTCATCATCAATGTACTTCTGTTATCTCTTAACACCAGTATGGACGCCGGAGGTAACCGTGGTCGTGGTCGTGGTCGTGGTCGTGGACGCGGCCGAGGACGTGGGGCAGCCGGTGGGGCGGCCACGTCACATTCTTCGGGAGCCGGCAGTACCGGTGACCGTCACAGTCATGCTTCTTCTCAGGAGCACGCCGATCTTGGTATTGCGGCTGTTATGCAGCAAATGGTGAACCAAATGGCGGAGATAGCTCAGGCGGTTCAGAACCCGGATCAGGCCCATGCTAATCGGGGCGGAACGGATCGTTGGCTTCAGGATGTCATCAAGATGCATCCTCCCCAGTTTTCGGGAGCTTCGGACCCGATCGGCTGGGAAGGGTGGATCAAGGAGATATCCAAAGTATTCACTGCTACCAACTGCCCCGAGGACCGTAAGGTCCCTATTGCTCAATACTTCCTCACGGGAGATGCTACGGATTGGTGGGAGGCCGTCGGTCCCAAAGATCATGTTGCTTCGTGGGCCGAGTTTCAGGAGTTGATGGAGACTGAGTATTGTCCGTGGCCGGTCAGACAGGCTCGAGTGCATGCTTTCTACGATGCTCAACCACGGGATATCCCCGTATCTCAGGCCATTGCCGACTTTAACAAGGAGTTGGGTTATGTGAAGACCCAAGTTGTCGCTGAGAGCGACAAAATTTTCCATTTTTCCAGGAGGATGAAACTGTCCATTCGGGACTATATGTCATGTCTCGTCTGTACTACCTTGAAGGATTATCAGAGTCGAGCTCTTGCTTATGATATGTCGGTGACGGCTAGCGATTTGGCTCGTGAGAGCAAGAAGCAGAAGTCGGTCGGAAATTTTTCTGGTCCCAAGAGTGGAGGCCAGCAGAAATCTCAAGCTACAAATATTTCAACGGGCGGTTCGGCTCGTTTCTCTGGGAGCTTTCGGGGTGCTGCCGGAACCTCCGCTCATGAATCCACATGTTTTAACTGTGGTGTGCAGGGCCATAGGAGCCGGCAGTGTTCTCGTCCGAAGCTTACCTGTCATACTTGTGGACAGCTAGGCCACAAGGCCCCTTTTTGTGAACAGATCAAACAGTTCCGCGGTGCCCGTTCTTCTCACCCAGCACCTATGGAGCCGAGTGTGAACCAGGGCTCGTTTGCTCCGCCGCCTCCACCGAGTGCCGGCCGAGGTAGGGGTCGGGGTCAGCCTGCTAGAGGGGGAGCTTCCAGTGTTGGCTCCGCCCACCCGCGTGTCTATGAGATGCGGAAAGCCGATGACCCAGCGGCTACCGTGGCGACAGGTACCGTCTATATTCTTTCTCATCCTGTCAGTGTGCTTTTCGATTCCGGTGCTACGCATTCGTTCATATCTTTGGATTGTGTACGCCGTTTGAGTCTCGACTGTTTGATGCCTTGTGAACCCTTCATCGTTAATCTTCCTAGCGGTGATAGGATCGTTGGTGATCAGGAGGTTCGAGACTGTTCTATACTTATTTGTGAGAGGACTTGGCCCTCTAATCTTATTGTTGTAGATATTGAGGGTGAGGATTTGATTCTCGGGGATGATTGGCTCGAGCGGCATGGTACAATCATGAACTACCGCACGAGAATCATCACCATGTTAGCCGATGATGGCACCGAGCACTCTTTCGCCGGGCGAAAGAGGGGGAACCAAAAGTTTGTTATTAACGCCTTGAAGGCGATGAGACTCCTGCGAAAAGGGTGTACTGGTTATTGGTGCTACGCCTTGAAGGCGGAGAATGGTGGAGTCGAGCTTTCGTCGATTCCAGTCGTTAATGAGTTTTCTGATGTTTTTCCTGACGAGTTGCCGGGATTGCCACCGGATCGTGAGGTTGAGTTTGTTATAGAATTAGAGCCGGGCGCGGCTCCGATTTCGAAGGCGCCGTATCGCATGGCACCTTCAGAGATGGCCGAGTTGAAGAAACAGTTGAGTGAACTTCTTGAGTCGGGGTATGTTCGACCGAGCGCCTCGCCTTGGGGCGCACCGGTCTTGTTTGTGCGTAAGAAGGATGGTTCACTACGTTTGTGTATCGACTATCGTGAACTGAACAAGGTGACCATCAAGAACAAGTATCCTTTGCCGAGAATTGACGACTTGTTCGACCAGTTGCAGGGAGCTGCGGTATTCTCGAAAACGGCTTTTCGGACGAGATACGGACATTATGAGTTTGTAGTTATGCCTTTCGGGTTAACTAACGCGCCGGCGGTGTTCATGCAGTTGATGAACAAAGTCTTTATCGAGTATTTGGATAAGTGTGTCGTCGTCTTCATTGACGATATTCTTATTTATTCGAGGAACGAGGAAGAGCATGCCCATCATTTGCGGGTAGTGTTAGACATTTTGAGGACCGAGCAACTCTATGCGAAGTTCTCGAAATGTGAGTTCTGGCTGAAAGAGGTGATGTTTTTGGGCCACGTGATTTCAGCCGAGGGAGTTCGAGTAGATCCGCAGAAAATTGAGGCAGTGTTGGATTGGGCATCGCCCACAAATGTGAAGGAGGTCCGTAGTTTCTTGGGTTTGGCTGGCTACTACCGTAGGTTCGTCGAGGGTTTCTCAAAACTAGCCCGACCACTTACGATTGCTCCAAATCCGAGAAGTTCGTCTGACCGATGAGAGGCGATCGAGTTTTGAGGAGTCAAGAAGCGTTTGACTTCAGCCCGGTTTTGGCATTGCCATGTGGCAACGAGGGTTTCGCCGTTTTAGCGATGCTTGGTCGTGGTCTTGGGTGCGTATTGATGCAGCACGGCAAGACCATTGCCTATGCGTCGAGACAGTTGAGGACGTATGAGCTTAACTACCCTACTCACGATTTGGAGTTAGCGGCGGTTGTCTTTGCACTCAAGATTTGGCGTCACTATTGTAACACCCCCAGATCAAACCGGGAATATTACACGCCGCAGACCCTCTCCGTGAGGATCCACCAGGCTAGACATCAAAAAACACATTACATTACATACCGACGAATCAAAATAACGGACCAATAGACCGATTTGGTCTTTCGTCACAGACTTACAAATCAAAATACATAAACTCATCCAGACTCATACCCACACAAGGGTAAAATACTTGCAACAACGAACAATAAGACAGCGGAAAAGACAATACAATGGACTCACTAAGCGAACCCAAAAGCGGCCTTCGTGTGATTAGTATCATTCGTCTTTCATCATCCTCGTGCCGATCCCGTGTCTTGCTCCCGAAAACCTGCATGTACCTGGACACAATGAGACATCCACCCCGACACTGGGGTTAGCAAACTCCACTGTTTTACTAGTGCAAGTATCAAACCATACGAAATGTGACAAGCAAATAGCAACTACGAATTTAATACGGAAATCAATTATCAAAATGTTCCCGAGAAGTTTTAGAATTTCGAACTCAAATAAGAGATATTTGAAAAAGAACACATCATCTCGGTGATTTTTAAAGCAGAAATTCTTTTGGACCTCGAGTCCCAATTTACAAAACCTTTTTGTAAACATTAAGGGCCTTAACCCAAAACTTGTTTCATAATTCAACAGTTTACAATACCGGAAACATTTCCATAAATCTCGTGGGGCTCGGCCCAACATTCTTTCTTAAAACTTTTCCTTTAAAAACTTTGATTTGAAAGTATCATGCTCATGACACCGTGATCCACTGTCACGTGTCTCCGTAGGTTCAACAACCCGCACGGACTACATCACGCACAATTAAACAAACATAATCAATTCCGACACCGTGATCCACTGTCACGTGTTTCCGTAGGTTCAACAACCCACACGGACTATTAACCAAACATAACCAATCCCGACACCGTGATCCACTGTCACGTGTCTCCGTAGGCATAAAAACCCGCACGGACTATATCAATCACAACAATCACACACACAGTCCTGACACCGTAGTCCACTGCCACGTGTCACCGTAAGCCCCGTCGAGCTCACCCGGTTGGACGCACTGTGTCCGAAACTCATGGTCCACTGCCATGCGTTATCGTAGGCCTCGCTGCATCAAAGACGATTGGACCTCGGCACCTCACTAAGTTACGATCCCGTAGTCCACTGCCACGAATCCTCGTAGGTCCCGTCGAACCAACACGAGTGAACTTAGCGGTCACACACATATTCACATTCACATTACATACAACAATGAGCACAATTAATCAATCACCTTGATCACCACAAAATCGTACATTGCACGCACATAACACAACCTCGACACTCGCAACAACTATCATCAATCAACGACATTTAACCAACATAACACACATTCGGTACACAATACATTGAACAACCACGTGTACAACCATCTCATATGTACATCGCAATCCTGCACAAATGGCACAAAGCCTAACACGGATACCAATATATCACTATTATCACAAAGCCTTCAAATTTCGGAAAAACACAACCTACTCAAACGGAACATATTTACGGAGGCAAGCAAAATCGTCATACATATCATACGTAATTACTAGTCACAAGATACAAGTCGTATAATAAGATACTTGCCTCGATAATCGATGCCGGACACTCCCACAATCACGGATCAGTCGGGACACCTCGAACACCTACGATTCTCCGGCGAAGACAACGAATACACCCACGATCGAAAAGCTTGAAGAAAACGACGAACGGAAGGGTTCCGACTCGAATTCTTTGCGAGAAATCTGACCCTAACATCATACCATCAATAAATTAACGAACGAACGAGGAAGAATAATCGTAGAACGCTCGAATCCTCTTTGTGACATTTTATCGGACACCTTCAAGGCGTCGATAAGAAACTCAATAAAACGACAAATCCTCGGCGATTCAACCGAGGAACAGCAAGGAATTCGACATAATAATGTTTAACAATCATAAATACATCACTATTCTGAGTTAAAACGAATTAAACGGACAAATCGAGCAAAATCCCCAAAACTAGATTTTAAGAAAACTTGCCTTGATTCGCTGGATTGAAGGATGTTACGTGATGATCAATTGATGTTATGAACCTCAAAACTTCATGGATTCATTGTATAACAACATGCCTCCATGATTGAGCAAGTTCCAAACGGAAGGGAAGAAAACGAGTGATAAAATGGGTGAAAACCCGTCTGTTACGCCATATTTATAGCTCACGGACACGGCGCAAAGAAACGGCCTGCATGGGCCGTGTGTCTCGGCCGTGTCTCGGCAGCTGCCGGGCCCTGGCCGACCCGGCGCAGACACGGCGCACAAGCAGGCTGCCAGGCCGTGTTGCACTGCCTGGCGAGCCCCTCCCGACACCAAAATTACGTCCGAACGACCCAAACCCGAACTCGAATACGAATCGGGTTACGGTTACGAAGTACTCGCAAAGACGAATCTAAGAGCTAATAGAACACAAGATTCCGACCACCCGAAGGCTCGGAATTCGACAACGGAAGTAATTACCCAAAACTTTGGGAAATTACGAAAATGGCCCAAAACGTCCGAAACTCACGATACGCAATCGAAACACCAAACCAAAGCTCGCAACATGAATAATAACATTAAATGAACTTACGAGAAACTCGAAACAACAGTTTCGGACGAGATTCGCAAGAATCGAACTCAAGTGCGGAAAAGTCGCTAAAAAGCTCGGAACTCAACAAAACGATACCGAAACGAACTCGGATGACAAAAAGTGCAGAATTAATCATTCTCGAAATGACGAAACGGTCATGAGCGAGTCGTCAAAACGGACTCCGGCCGAAAATAAAATTTACCGAAAATCGAAAATTGCGGATATTACATTCTACCCTCCTTAAAAGAAGTTTCGTCCCGAAACTTAAAACAAGTAGGGAGAAGCAATATCGCGCCAGGAAAACTCAACGAGATACGCAAGGAAACGCGTAACTTACGCCCATCGGCGAAACGTTACAAGCAACGCAAAGGAATATACGGCGTGAAAACACGCTCCACGACGACCAACACAACGTCGGCGTTAGGGATATAACAAAACCAACAAGTGACAAGCGTCATCGAATGGATAATACAATCAAGTCAATTATCCGAACAATCACAAAACACAACGGACGAGAATCAATACTATTGACCGACCCAACGGTACATCAATCAAAACGCGAGCCAATCGCTGAACAAATACGAAATTCCACCTTTTTCGAACTTGAAAAGGTCACAACGATATATAGCTCAATTTGGGACAATATCGTAACTCGCTCGAATGACAAAGGTGAGAAACAACACCATGTCAGAAGCATCAACGAACCAAGTCGAGTCGATAAGATTGGACTAAAAATAAGAGAAAGAAAGAAAATTGCTGGTATTACATCATAGCACCTTTAAAAGAGGTTTCGTCCCGAAACCTAAACAACGAGAACGAAGTCTGGAATAGCAACCTTCCCGACCATATCCTCTTGGTCCTGCATCGATATCCATGACCAATGGACCGCGGTCACGACCTCATCCTCTCTCCCTCGGCATACTAAGCGGATTCTCACACGATACGATGCCACAACTACGCAAAAATAACATGCTAAAGTATCAACTCAAGACGACAATATCACATAAGGTAACTACTAACAACTCGATAATAAAATCCACGAGGTATTCTTTTAAATGATATCATTTGAAAATCCTTGGATTTGTGTGCTCTTCAAAGTAAAACTTTAAAAGTATTTTTGTACCTCGGGTTGCTTCATCAAAACTTTTAAACAACAGACTTTAACCGTCTCATTTTGAAATCATTGGCTAAATAATATTTTCTGTGCAACCGGCATTGTCAAAATCACCACGTCACTACACACCAAAGATTACGTTAATAACAACAAGGTAGCCACGCAAGGTCATCAAACCATTCGTACATACTTTAATCAATACAGAAACTTTCTCAAATTCGAGTTTGAAGTTTACATCGAGTGAGATTTTTCATCTTTCACTATATATTTTTTTGAAAATAAAAATCGCATTGGTTTTTGAAATAAAATATTTTTATGATGTGAAAGATTTTTGAAAATCATGTACTCGAATTATCTGAAAATACAACAATACGTTAAAAATTATTTTGGAAAATCCCCCCCCAACACTACATGAAAATCAACGATGGTAACATTTTACAAAATATCTACATGTACTTTAAAACAACTCTTTCAAATACCATCGAGGTTTTATTTGAGAATCCAATGACGGCTCGCCAATTCAAAATAATTTACAAAGAATAAATGGGGCCGCTTTAATCCAACCATCAAAACTTGTGAAGTTTCCAGAAAGTGTTTTTGAACACACACACAGCAGACATAATTTATCAATTCATCAAACACAATCAAATATCACCTAGCAATACGAAAAGTCTTAACACACATTCACGCACAACAGTTGTTATCACTAGACACCACGTAGAGAATACAACTACAGGTGATTGGCCACAAAAGTTAGACCTAACGGCTAAAATGCGATTCCATAGCCTCTGCCCAGGTTGATTAGCGCCACATAACAAAGATTAACGTGCGCTAAACACGCCACGTTAGCGCGCGTTAGGCTCGTATTAAGCATGTGCTAACTGCTCTAATCACCAACACGATTGCAAACATATACGAGGTAATACTAAACTCGAAGGTTACAAATAAGCAACAACATACGAGTCTAAATGTCATCGATTCACATAATTATAACATCTCACAAGCAACCATCAAAAGAAAATCATCTTACAAAAACGAAAATTTTATTTCTCAATAAGGAGGACTATCTCAACACATACATACCGATGGACTCAACATTCACGTTACTATTTTAATCATAAAACGGGCACCACTGCTCAACAACGAGAGCATCATCAATACACATCTTCTGACCAACAATCATGAAACCGAAAAGTTACAAACGAGAGTCACGTCTTGAGTATATTTGTAGACCTTATTTGAGTTAAAAACTCGAGTTTTGAAAACTTATAGTATGAGATGAAAATGAAATATCGGTAGTTTGAAGTCTAAAAATTTTCAACCTTGAGGTCATCATACAAAAATCGAAATTTTTCCTCCCTTGGAGAACATTTTAAAAATTTACGTGGCTCCCCGGAAGCCCTCGAAACTAAAAAAAATTCCAAGGTTGTTGCTCTTGCAAGAAAAACAGTTCATACAAGGATACATATGGCCATATCATTCTTCATTCTAACACAAAACGGGAATTAACAATTATATGTCACTTACTCACGATGCACCTTCAAATACTACTACATAACACAGAATCATACAGGCTCGTATAGCTCGTGGTACAACATGTAGTAGGGAGACTTACATCCACAGATCGCACGAAGATGATGGCTGCACCTTGATACTAATCACGGCCGACATCCTGCAGACGCGTCGCGACACGACATCGATCGGACTCAATCGACAAGACAAGACCCAACAATACACGATCGACCCGACCCTAGGTTTCCGCAACCTAAGCTCGATACCATAAATGTAACACCCCCGCATCAAACCGGAATATTACACGCCGCAGACCCTCTCCGTGAGGATCCACCAGGCTAGACATCAAAAACACATTACATTACATACCGCGAATCAAAATAACGGACCAATAGACCGATTTGGTCTTTCGTCACGAGACTTACAAATCAAAATACATAAACTCATCCAGACTCATACCCACACAAGGGTAAAATACTTGCAACAACGAACAATAAGACAATGGAAAAGACAATACAATGGACTCACTAATCGAACCCCAAAAGCGCCTTCGTGTGATTAGTATCATTCGTCTTTCATCATCCCTCGTGCCGATCCTGTGTCTTGCTCCCGAAAACCTGCATGTACCTGGACACAATACAGACATCCACCCCCGTATACTCGGGGTTAGCAAACTCCACTGTTTTACTAGTGCAAGTATCAAACCATACGAAATGTGACAAGCAAATAGCAACTACGAATTTAATACGGAAATCAATTATCAAAATGTTCCCTAGAAGTTTTAGAATTTCGAACTCAAATAAGAGATATTTGAAAAAGAACACATCATCTCGGGATTTTTAAAGCGAAATTCTTTTGGACCTCGAGTCCCAATTTACAAAACCTTTTTGTAAACATTAAGGGCCTTAACCCAAAACTTGTTTCATAATTCAACATTTACAATACGGAAACATTTCCATAAATCTCGTGGGGCTCGGCCCAACATTCTTTCTTAAAACTTTTCCTTTAAAAACTTTGATTTGAAAGTATCATGCTCATGACACCGTGATCCACTGTCACGTGTCTCCGTAGGTTCAACAACC
This sequence comes from Orobanche coerulescens, assembly GCA_033398695.1. Taxonomy (NCBI): domain Eukaryota; kingdom Viridiplantae; phylum Streptophyta; class Magnoliopsida; order Lamiales; family Orobanchaceae; genus Orobanche; species Orobanche coerulescens. The sequence continues at coordinate 65,652,062 of CM065813.1, forward strand.
CGCACGGACTACATCACGCACAATTAAACAAACATAATCAATTCCGACACCGTGATCCACTGTCACGTGTTTCCGTAGGTTCAACAACCCACACGGACTATTAACCAAACATAACCAATCCCGACACCGTGATCCACTATCACGTGTCTCCGTAGGCATAACAACCCGCACGGACTATATCAATCACAACAATCACACACACAGTCCTGACACCGTAGTCCACTGCCACGTGTCACCGTAAGCCCCGTCGAGCTCACCCGGTTGGACGCACTGTGTCCGAAACTCATGGTCCACTGCCATGCGTTATCGTAGGCCTCGTCAGACCAGCACGATTGGACCTCAGTACCTCACTAAGTTCTGATCCCGTAGTCCACTGCCACGAATCCTCGTAGGTCCCGTCGAACCAACACGAGTGAACTTAGCGGTCACACACATATTCACATTCACATTACATACAACAATGAGCACAATTAATCAATCACCTTGATCACCACAAAATCGTACATTGCACGCACATAACACAACCTCGACACTCGCAACAACTATCATCAATCAACGACATTTAACCAACATAACACACATTCGGTACACAATACATTGAACAACCACGTGTACAACCATCTCATATGTACATCGCAATCCTGCACAAATGGCACAAAGCCTAACACGGATACCAATATATCACTATTATCACAAAGCCTTCAAATTTCGGAAAAACACAACCTACTCAAACGGAACATATTTACGGAGGCAAGCAAAATCGTCATACATATCATACGTAATTACTAGTCACAAGATACAAGTCGTATAATAAGATACTTGCCTCGATAATCGATGCCGGACACTCCCACAATCACGGATCAGTCGGGACACCTCGAACACCTACGATTCTCCGGCGAAGACAACGAATACACCCACGATCGAAAAGCTTGAAGAAAACGACGAACGGAAGGGTTCCGACTCGAATTCTTTGTGAGAAATCTGACCCTAACATCATACCATCAATAAATTAACGAACGAACGAGGAAGAATAATCGTAGAACGCTCGAATCCTCTTTGTGACATTTTATCGGACACCTTCAAGGCGTCGATAAGAAACTCAATAAAACGACAAATCCTCGGCGATTAAACCGAGGAACAACAAGGAATTCGACATAATAATGTTTAACAATCATAAATACATCACTATTCTGAGTTAAAACGAATTAAACGGACAAATCGAGCAAAATCCCCAAAACTAGATTTTAAGAAAACTTGCCTTGATTATTTGGATTGAAGGATGTTACGTGATGATCAATTGATGTTATGAACCTCAAAACTTCATGGATTCATTGTATAACAACATGCCTCCATGATTGAGCAAGTTCCCGGCCGCGGAAGGGAAGAAAACGAGTGATAAAATGGGTGAAAAACCCGTGCATTCGCCATATTTATAGGCTGCCGGACACGGCGCAAAGAACGCCCGACAGGCGCCGTGTGTCTCGGCCGTGTCTCGGCAGCTGCGATCTGGCCGACCGGCGCGAGACACGGCGCACGCAGCAGGCCGTTTCGGGGCCGTGTTGCACAGCACAGGTAGGCCCCTCCCGATGCCCGAAAATTACGTCCGAACGACCCGAAACCCGAACTCGAATACGAATCGATTACGGTTACGAAGTACTCGCAAAGACGAATCTAAGAGCTAATAGAACACACGATTCCGACCACCCGAAGGCTCGGAATTCGACAACGGAAGTAATTACCCAAAACTTTGGGAAATTACGAAAATGGCCCAAAACGTCCGAAACTCACGATACGCAATCGAAACACCAAACCAAAGCTCGCAACATGAATAATAACATTAAATGAACTTACGAGAAACTCGAAACAACAGTTTCGGACGAGATTCGCAAGAATCGAACTCAAGTGCGGAAAAGTCGCTAAAAAGCTCGGAACTCAACAAAACGATACCGAAACGAACTCGGATGACAAAAAGTGCAGAATTAATCATTCTCGAAATGACGAAACGGTCATGAGCGAGTCGTCAAAACGGACTCCGGCCGAAAATAAAATTTACCGAAAATCGAAAATTGCGGATATTACAACTATCTTTTCGGCTCTGCATGTCAGATTTTTACCGATCATAAAAGTCTGAAATACATATTTACTCAGCGAGAGTTGAATATGAGGCAGAGGAGGTGGTTAGAGTTGATTAAGGATTATGACCTCGAAATCCTTTATCATCCGGGTAAGGCGAATGTCGTGGCCGACGCCTTGAGTCGGAGACCGATTGCGTTGCAAATGCTTGAGGTCCTTACGCCTCAGTCTGAGCTTCGGCGGGCTTTGGTCGAGTTAGATGTTGAGGTTTTGCTGCCTGGATCTGTCGGGCAACTTTGTGCCTTAGAAATTTCGTCGTCTTTGATCGATGAAATTAAACTGAAGCAATTAGAGGATCCGATGATTACTCAAATCCGAGAGAACGTTCTTAAAGGAAAGTCTCCTGGGTTTGTGATTCACGAGGATGGCGTTTTGAGATTCAGTCGGCTTTGTGTGCGAGCGATCGAGGTTGCGGCAGGTATTTTGCGTGAGGCCCATTCCACACCTATTCCGTTCATCCCGGCTCGAGTAAGATGTACAAGGACACGAGGAGGAACTTCGGTGGAATGATATGAAGGAGGAAGTCGCACGGTTGTGGCGAGATGTTTGACTTGCCAGAGTCAAAATCGAGCATCGGCCATTGGTTATTGCAGTCACTTCCGTTAGGAATGGAAATGGGAAGATATATCGATGGATTTCATTACGAGTTTGCCGAGATCGAGATCGAGGCATGAATATGGTTTGGGTGATTGTTGATCGTCGACCAAGTCGGCACATTTTACGAGCATCAAGGACACTTGGGGCCGGAGAAGTTGGCCGTATATTTATCGCCACAGTTGTGAGGCTTCACGGTACTCAAGTCTATCGTTTCGGATCGTGATGGCCGTTTCGTATCGCACTTTTGGCAGGCGGTGCATAAGGCGTTGGGTACCCGTTTGCATTTGAGTACCTCTTTCCATCCTCAGTCAGATGGACAGTCGGAACGCACTATCCAGACATTCGAGGACATGTTGCGTGCTTGTGCCCTCGATTGGAGCAGCGATCGAGGAGCATTTGCCATTAATCGAATTCACGTACAACAATAGTTGGCACGCGTCGATTCGGATGGCACCGTATGAGGCACTTTATGGGCGACGATGTCGATCGCCGATTTGTTGGAATGAGGCGTCCGATTTGGTCGGGACCGAGCCGGATGTCGTTTTAGAGACGAGGCGGAAGATAGAGTTAATTCGAGAACGGATGTTGACTGCCCAGAGTCGACAGAAGTCATATGCCGACGTCCGTCGTCGACCTTTGGAATTCGAGGTGGGAGACCACGTTTTGCTAAAGGTGTCGCCGACGAAGGGAGTTTTTCGTTTTGGGAAGAAAGGAAAGCTGAGCCCGAGATTTATTGGACCCTTTGAGATTCTCGAGCGAGTCGGTGAATTAGCGTACCGTTTGGCGTTACCTCCAGCCTTGAGTCATGTTCATAGCGTTTTTCATGTTTCCCAGCTGAGGAAATATGTTCCGGATCCTAGTCACGTCATCGATTATGGCGAGATTGATATTGCTGAAGATATTACTTTCGAGGAGCGTCCTTTGAAGATTTTGGAGCATCGTGAGAAACGACTGAGGCATAAGACCATCCCTTTGGTCAAAGTTCAGTGGTCGAGACACGGTGTCGAGGAGGCAACTTGGGAAACCGAGCATAGCATGCGTGCTAGGTACCCTGAGTTGTTTGTTTCTTAAGTTTCGGGACGAAACTTATTTTTAGAGGGGTAGAATGTAATATCCGGTATTTTTCTTTCCCTTGTATTTTCATTTTTGGTATATTTCTCAGTCATAGTGACCCTCATGTATCTTTCAGTATGTCCTTCCTGTCAACTGTTGAATTGTATTCTCGTTATTGTTCATTGTTTCAACTTTCCTCATATGAGTTCGACTTTGTTAGATCACCATTAATTTTGGTGACTCCAAAATTTATAAATCTTTGCAATATTATAGAACATCGAGTTAGCTTTCCAATGGTTCAAACGGTGAGTCAATCGGAGTCCGGACGAGAGAGTTATGGTCGTTTCAGTTTTTGGCCGAGCACTTCCAGGAGCCTTTCGGCCGATAGGGGGGTCGATAGACTCCACTGCCGGCATTCTGTATGGGTATCGGTTGGGCCTATCGGCCGATAGGTAAATTTCTTCACATTCGAACTTCCAGAGCCTTTCGCCGATAGGGGATGTCGATAGACTCTCTTCCGGCATTCCGTATGGGTATCGGTTGGGCTATCGGCCGATAGGTCAGCCGATAGGTTCTCATGTGTTACACTATAAATGTGTTGTTTTGAGCGTGAATGGCTCATTTCCTTCCCCATTTTTCCATCATGCGCGAGAGAGAGGATATAGAGGGGAGAGTTCTTCATCCGGGGTCGATTTTCATCATTTCTTTTCGGTTGTGAGGCTCGGATAATCAATCTAATGCGTGTTCTACGGATCTTAATACTTGAATCACTCAAGGTAATATCTCTTGAAACCCTACCTTTTTGGATAATTGGGGATTTTGGGGTTTTGTCCGATTCTTTCCGTTTCGTTGATGGATTCATGATGAATATGATTATTCTTGTTGGTATTCTTAGTTTCCCTACGGATTCATGGTATATTTCGTGATTTTTACGGAATCGAGAGGGTTCGGTTGTGGTCCGCCCTCGTTGTTGTTTGTATACGAATATACATGAATCGTAGGCGGGTTTCGGAGTATTCCATTTCCATAATCGTTTAGAAGTGGTTGTGATTGTGCTATTCAAATCGTTAGGTTCATTTCCGCCGGTTCCTTGCGGTCGTGTTCAACTCTTCCGTTCCGTTCGTGTCATCGTCTATTTAATCGAGGCAAGTATTTTTGGAAACCTTTAAGCTTAACATGAAATGGTGATGTATATTACTTGTTTGTAACTCACCTTGTGTTGGCCCGACGGGGTCAAGGAGGGAAATCTATGCTGCCGCCCTGGATTTCACGAGTTTCGTATCGCTAGCCAACTCGTTAGGGTCCTTGCAAGGCCTCGAGTGAGAATGTATCTTTGTCGCCTGTTCTCACGGCTTAGCGTGTGCGTGGTTTTGTTTTTCCGTAATTGTAGCCAACTCGTTAGGGTCCTGTGAGGCCCCGAGTGAGAATGTATCTTTGCCGCCCTGTTCTCAAGGCTAATTGTTTGATCGTTTATTTTAGGAAAAAGACATGTCTTGTTTTGGTTTTTGAAATGATATTGGTGCATGTACTATGGATTGTGTAAGCGATTGGTTTGCTGGATTACTTGTACTAGCGTAATTGCTAACCCCTCCTGGGACCCGTTTTGGGAAATTCTTGTTATGGATTTCGAGTTATGACTACCGGACGGCGAGCACCGGGACGATGCGAGGATGTTGGCGAGTCGTTGACATGTGCATTTGGGTCTACTTATTTCCTTTGTCCATTTCGATATGGTTGTTCCCACAGTTTTAAACTTATAGATTGTACTCGCGAGTACTTAGGCTTTTCGTTTCAAACTCCGTATTGTATTACTTTATATTGCCACGTTGTTGGTTGATGCTTATTCTGCCGGTTGTTCGGGCGTATATTTATATGTCATATTATTTAATTATGTATCCTCGCTAACCAAGATGGTTAGTCGAGCGGAGTTTTCCTATTGTAGCCTGGTAGGTCCCATGTAGGGGTCTACGGCGCTGTAACATATTTCCGAATATCTCGGGGTGTTACACAAGTTGCATGCTTACATATAAACTAATCATGCTAAAAAGTGTAATTTAACCATTTAAATGTTGCTTTACATAGATTCTCGTGCACATTTTCTTTAATCAATTCGCATATGTGAGTTACATCAATTGAAAACACACATAAATTACTTGTATATGAAAATGCATTAACATAATACACATATCTATATATATTGCATTAGGTTAAATCATCAATTATTCTTACAACCTTTTCAACTTCATCTCATTCCATAACCGACTTTTAATTCTATACTAATTACTAAACATCATGTGATAAATTCCGGCAAGCCTTGCACTTCCATCTCGATGTTGTATATACTTCACATTAAATGCACCGGTTTTGTTTTTCGATAAAAGTTTGAACTTTTGCTTATGTTTAAAACTCAACTTTGTTATTTGATATTATAATTTACAAACGGATTTAAGTCAAAATTATGTATTTTTTCCTTTATATTCATTACTCAATGTGATATTTTTAATATGTCATATTTCGCTATTATGGCAAACTCATTTAATGGGCGTAAATATTGGTTTCTCACTAATGATTCTACATATAGAAAAAGAAAACACTTTGCGATGCGTGGACCTTCTTCTTTTCAATAATAATTCAATTGCACACGATAAACTCATTCTAATATTTCTCAAAGAGCATTCGAAAGCAACTACTTACATAAACTAATCATGCTAAAAAGTATCATTTAACCATTTAAATATTGCTTTACATACATGCTCGTGCACATTTTCTTGAATCGATTCGCACATGTGAGCTACATCAATAGAAAACGCATATAAATTACTTGTATATGAAAATGCATTAACATAATACATATATCTATATCTATGTTTATCTATAACAATCACCCAAATATGTAAAGAAAATAGTTGGTATCCCAATCTTTGGTTCCATTTATGTGAGCATGCATGATCTTGTGTGATTTTCATGGTACATGCGTATGATAACTAAATTAAGAAAAAAAAGAAGACCAAGTTAATTACAAAGATCTAAAAGATGTGTGAATCATCTCCAAAATACAAAAGAGAATTTACATGCCGCTACCAACAATCAAAGATCTAAAAGATGTGTGAATCATCTTCAAATGTACATACTAAATGTGATTTTGGCCGGTTTATATAGGCATGAATTAGGTTAAATCATTAATTATTCTTGCAACCTTTCGCAACCCTTGCACTTCATCTAACCGACTTTTAATTCTATACTAAATGCCATCTGATCAATTCGGGCAACCCTTGCACTTCATCTCCTTTCATGATTGTATTGTTATTATGAGGCTGCATTGAATTCCGAGCATTAGCTATCTTGTACTCTATGCAACTACTAAACGACTCCAACTTAGTTCTAACTCTAAAAACTTTATCATCATAACTCCACATTAAATTTAGGGACTGAATCTTATAGTATTATAGATGCTATGATATCAATTATAGCAAAATAGTATAAATATGCATCATCCATCATATATCAAAAAATAAAATACGTACATTAAATTATACCATGAAATCAATTGTTGCTCCAATAACACGCAAATAATTTTCTTATTTTCTCACATGAATCTCTTATTTTTGGAATGATTGAGATTTTAAGATATTTAAATTCTTATCCAATAAGGTATAAAAAATTATGCATTAATTTTTATTCTCTAAAATATTTCTTTCCATAAACAGACGGTTCGATTAATTAATATGCTTTTATTAAATTAAATGTTTATATATATTTATCACATAAATTACTCATTTTTTAATCAATAAAAATTTCGGATAAAATAATTATTCAATCTTTGAAAATTGTTTGTTTAATTTTCCATATTCGTCACTACTAAATAATACCTTCTTTAGCTTCACAAAAATGTGAAGCTAAAGAAGTTGACTGTGAAGCTTTTGAGCTTTAGCTTCACATATGTGACGCTAATATGTGAAGGTAAAGAAGGTGACGCTAAAGAATCTTTAGCTTCAATGTTTGACCGGTGAAGCTAAAGAATTGAACTTTAGCGTCAGTCATGTGAAGCTAAAGCAAATGTAAAATTGCCCTAATTACATTAGCTTCACATGGGTGAAGCTAAAGGTAACGCGGGAAATATTATTTTTTTACGCTTTAGCGTCACATGTGTGACGCTAAAGAAGTCCGAGAATTTTAAATATTATATCTTTAGCGTCACATTTGTGACGCCAAAGAAAGTCCCGAAATTGTAAATATTAAACCTTTAGTGTCACATGTGTGACGCCAAAGAAACTCCCGTAATTTTATTTATTATATCTATGGCGTCAGATGTGTGACGCCAAAGAAACTCCAATTATTTTAATTATTATATCTTTGGTGTCAGATATGTGACGCCAAAGAAAGTCCATCAATTATAAATAATATATCTTTAGCGTGACATACGTGACGCTAAAGATATTCGTTTAAAATAAAAAAATAAAATTAGCCAGAACAAATTTCTGGCTAATTTCAGGTGTCTCTCTCTGTGTATATATATAAATTTAATCATAAATATTTTTTAAATATATTTTTTATTGTAATTAGAAAATATGCCAAAAGCTACACTTCTAATTATTATTAAAAAATTATTATATTATACTAAAAAGATATTTATTTAATTAGAAAATAAATATCAGTTTTTTATGTTCCAATAATATTAATATTGTAATTCACTTATATTTAAATAAATAAAAATCCTACAAAAGAAAGAAAAAAACAAAAATATTAATACGTTAGTAGAAACAAAAAATTATATAAGTAAAATTATTAACAAAATTGAAAATAATTTAAAAATTACCTTGAGGATTGAGCGATGAAAGTTGAAGAAATGAGATGAAATGTGGATTATAATTTTGGTATGAAGGAAAGTTTGTAGTGATGTTGTATTTATAGTATATTTTGAAACACAATAGCTTCACATATGTGAAGTTAAAGTATTTCACTAAATTTGAATTTCCCTCCGGCCACACCAAAAATTCCAAACCCCCGCCAAATTTTTTAAAAATATTCGTATTGGCGTCGCATATGTGACGCCTTTAGTAGGATAACACATTAGCTTCACATATGTGAAGCTAAAACCTGCCAACAACAATATCCGCGCGCGCCACCTACCGCTTCCGAAATTATCCTAATATTATTTTTTACCTTCACATATGTGAAGCCAATATCTGATTGAATTATATAAGTCAGTTTGACAGATGAACGCTATATACGTCTTTTTTTTTCTGAAACCAACTAAATTACACAAATATACATCTTTTTTTTTCTGAATTTTTTTCCGAAATATATATTCAAGGATATATTGAGCATTTTCAAGCAATCTCCGTCGATATTATAAGGTATGTAGAAATAATTGAAATTTAATTATACTTATTTTTCTTGTTGTTAATACGAAATATAATTTAGTTGTAGTTTTATATTAAATGAAAATTTAGTTGATAATTTAGTTGAAAATTTAGTTGATAATTTAGTTGTAAAATTTAGTTGATAATTTATCTTAAGCCCTTTCATTAAATTATACAAGTTTTTTGTTATCGATACCGTACCAGATAGAATCGAGCCACACAGAATTATTGAGAAAAATAATATTTAGTAAAAATAAGTATTTGTAATTAGTTTTACTAAATAAATATATGTTCTTTTCAATAAAAGTCAGTTGTAGCGACTTTATAAAATATTATTGATTCATTAATATTCTTACCAAAACATATATTTACTAATTAATTATACTGATCACTAATGAAATTTGGTTGGACTTTGTATAACAAAATGTTCCGAATTTATAAAGGCAAATATATCTAAGCGTCTTTTACTAAAATACTAATTGTATGTTTTAGTTGATAATAGATTATTTGGAATGCAATGAAAATATTTTTATATTTTGTAGTTATTTATTTTGTATGCAGTGAAAAAATGTCAACTTTTAGAGAATGGATGTACGAAAAACGTCGTGGTCCTGACTGTATGATTACTAGAGAATTTATTGATGGTGTTAATATGTTTCTGGATTTTGGATTCGCTCGTGTAGTAGTTGGTAGTAAGATATTATGTCCGTGCAAAAAGTGTAAGAATTGGCGTGAACGTGATTGCAATACAGTCATGCAACATTTATATCAGTGTGGATTTGCACCGGATTATCGTGTTTGGGTATGCCATGGTGAAGATTATCAAAATTGCGGGATCAATGATTACAATATAGGAGGATCATATTCTACACCTGCAGAAACTTATTTTACATCACAAAGAGATATGGTCATGGATAGTTTTCCTCAATTTCGCAATTACATTGCAGAGCCAAATCGTGAAGCAAAATCATTTTATGATCTGTTAGAGTATGCTAATCGGCCTTTGTATGAGTTGCATAATAAGTCGTTGTTGCAGTGGGTTACGGAGGTAATGAATTTCAAGACGACGTATAATGCCTCACAAAAAGCAATGGATTATTTCATCAAAAGCAACAAAGGCATGGCACCGGAGCAATATCAGAGCCAAATCCTCGATAATTATTCCGAAGTAAAAAATATCATGTCGAAACATGGTCTCCGAGTGATCAAGTATGATGTTTATAGCAACAATTGTTTGCTGTACTATGGGGAAGGTGAGAGTTTGAAATTCTGTCCTAGTTGTGCAGCGCCACAGTATGAGGAACGGAAATCGAGTGCACAAAAGAAATTGTGGTATTTTCCAATCACTGATAGGTTGAAGCGGCTGTATATGTCGCGCAAAACTGCTGAACACATGACATGGCACACAAAGTGCCATGATGAGTCCGAAAGAGTAATTCATCCTGCCGACGCTGAAGCTTGGCGACACTTTAATCGTCCTTCGTTCGTTGTAGATCCTCGAAATGTCAGGCTCGATCTTTGTACTGATGGTTTTAATCCATTTCGAGGAACAGGTGCTCAGTACTCTTGTTGGCCGGTCTTCGTAACTCCGTATAATTTACCACCAACTTTATGCATGCGTCAGGAGTTTATTTTCCTAAGTCTTATTATATCTGGCCCTAAAGGGCCGAGGATGAACATAGATGTGATGCTCCGACCCTTGATCGATGAGCTAAAAAGTTTGTGGACAGATGGTGCTACAACATGGGACTGTGTAAGGCAGGAAAATTTCTCAATGCGTGCGGCTCTGATGTGGACGATTAATGACTTTCCAGCCTATGGTATGTTGTCGGGATGGAGCACACATGGAAAGTTAGCATGCCCTTATTGCATGGAAAGTACTTCTGCTTTTCATTTAAATAACGGAGGGAAACCATCATGGTTCGACTGTCACAGATGTTTTCTCCCACTGCGGCATCCTTACAGAAAAAACAAACGTGCTTTTTACAAAGGTCATGAAGAAAGCTCATTTTTTCCAGAATGCCGAGGGCCAGCAGAAATGAAAATTATTGCTGATCGTATTCCTGATGTAACCTTTGGTGTGAATTCTTAATGTATTGAAGGGTTTGGAGAAAAGCATAATTGGACAAAGAGAAGCATATTTTGGGAGCTCCCTTATTGGTCTACCTTACTGATTCGTCATAATTTAGACGTCATGCACTGTGAGAAGAATTTCTTTGATAATATACTTAACACAGTCATGGACATTCCTCAAAAAAACTAAGGACAACCTGAAGGCGAGACACGACTTGCCATTGTACAAAACAAGAGATGGGTTGTTTGTACCCAAGGGAACAAATAGAAAGCCGAAAGCAACATATACGCTCACCACAGAACAGAAAAATGCAATATGCGAGTGGCTTAAAGAGCTAAAATTTCCAGACGGGCATGTTTCGAATATATCAAACTGTGTGAATCTCGATACTAATAGAATAAATGGTATGAAGAGCCATGACTGCCATGTTTTTATGCAACGATTTCTACCTATTGCCTTGAAAGATTTTTTACCGGAGCCGATTTGGGAAGCATTAACGGAGGTGAGCAACTGTTTCAGAGCATTGTGCACGAGTGAGATTAAAGCGTCTGATATGAGAAACTTAGCCAAGACTGTCATAGTGACTATGTGCAAGTTGGAACAGATATTCCCTCCGGCATTCTTCGACTCAATGGAACATATGCTCGTTCATCTGCCATACGAGGCCCTTGTCGGGGGACCGGTTTTCTATCGATGGATGTACCCATTCGAGAGGTACTCTTCTTATCTTTCTGTTAATATATGCATTATGTTGTGTATGTATTTATAACTTAAGTATTTCGTACGATATGGGATGATGTTTATTCTAAAAGGCATGGTGAGCAATAAAGCGAAGGTTGAGGGATCCATATGTGAGGCCTATTTACTGACTGAGATCACAAATTTTTGTTCCTTCTACTTCGACAAAGAAATCGACACAACGACGACACGAAAAGGAACGAGGTTCTATTTGCCCCTCAATTTGAAGGACAACTGTCGATCTTTACACCAAAAGGTCGAGTAATGGGGAAAAGTAAGGGGCGACGCATGGCTGAAGTTGAGTGGAATATGGCAATCCTATATATTCTTACGAACTGTGAAGAAGCATAACCATATCTATGGTACAATTATTATTTTGATATTCCATATTTTTACATGTAACCATGTATTTACACATTATGTATTTCAGTGCATTTGAGAATCAACTACAGAGTAATATCTCCACTAAAGACTTGGAGTTCGCACGAGTTAATCACTTAGTTCCATGGTTTGAAAGATTGGTTACGACCACAGAATTAAAGGACTCTCTACTTGCTGCATTGTTTAGAGGTGATCGATTAGTGAAGATGTACAAAGGTTATGTGGTGAATGGATTCAAATTTCATACAGAATTTCACGGACAAAATAAAAAGACTATGAATAGTGGATTGTGTATTACAAGTGCAAATAATTCCGGAGATTTGTCTAAGTACTACGGGATGCTACTATAGGTACTGGAGTTCACGTTCTACAATCTTGGATTTCCTGAACAAGTTATTCATCTATTTAAATGTGACTGGTTCGACAACCGCAAAGTGAAATGTCTATACGGGTTAGTTGAACTCGATCCTCTAGCTAGACAAGCGACTGCCGAGTCATTTATCTTCCCAAGTCAAGCAAATCAAGTGTATTATGCTCGGTACCCATCTAGAAGACTTGGTCGTCATAGAAGAGGTACAATATGATAATAATATTATACCCGCATCTATTTATTATACATACACTTATTTATTTACTGGATTATGTAATTCAACAGATGCTTGGGTGGTTTGTCCGATAAGAGCCAGACATGTTGTTGATGTATCAGTAGTATCATCGATAATATTGCAGGAGCCCATTCCTCAACCCGAGTACTACCAAGAGGCAGAAGCTCCAATGCTTAATCTCGTAGTTGACTTGAGCGGATACGACATGTAAATTGAACTTGTTGATAGAGATGCCAATCCAGTTGAAATACTTGATGATAATGAAGAAGATTATGAAGCTTCAAGCGAATAAAATGATGTAGAATGATATGTTTTACTTTATGAATACTTGATGTGTAATATTTTCTATTATAATTATTTTCAATGTATTGATCGACAATGCTCTTCTTTACATAGTATTTAATAATGTTGATTATTTAATAGTAAAAATTAAATTTTTATTTAATAACATTCATTATTAACATATTGTAATATAATAAACTAATATAAATTTTTATTTAATAACATCACTATTAACCTATTGTAATATAACAAACTAATATAAATTTTTATTTAATAACATCATTATTAACCTATTGCAATATAATAAATAATACTGTTAAATTTATATTTAATAATATTCATTATTAATCTACTGTAATATAATAAATAATTAAATTAAATATATTGCATAATTTAATGGCAAACTTTATCTTATTTAGGATATTTAATTAGTTCAATTAACAAATAAAGGAAAATATTGCAGGAGTAGTACATATTATATTTTTGTCTTACAAATAATGAATAAAAACATAGCTCAGTGGCAACATGCCACACCATGCATCATATAGGCGCGGGTTCGACTCTTGCGCCTGCCACTGAGCTATGTTTTTTTGTTTAATTTGCTTTTATAAATGCTTTTTGGTTTAATTTGCTTTTATAAATGCATTGGCGTCACATATGTGATGCCTTTACGCCTCCATGTTTTTTTTAATTAATAATGGCGTCACATGTGTGACGCCAATGTGTATTAACTATGGCGTCTCATCTTTCACGCTAATGTAATTAATAATACTTTTAAATAATACTTTTAAATTTATAATTAATAACATTCATTATTAGCATATTGTAATATAATAAATAATTAAATGAAATATATTGCATAATTTAATGGCAAAGGTTTTCTTATTTAGGACATTTAATTAGTTCAAATAACAAATAATAATTAGTAAGTACATATTATATTTAAATAACAAACTAATATAAATTTTTATTTAATAACATCATTATTAACCTATTGCAATATAATAAATAATACTGTTAAATTTATATTTAATAATATTCATTATTAATCTACTGTAATATATTAAATAATTAAATGAAATATATTGCATAATTTAATGGCAAGCTTTATCTTATTTAGGATATTTAATTAGTTCAAATAACAAATAAAGGAAAATATTTTACTTAGTAAGTACATATTATATTTTTGTTCTACAAATAATGAATGAAAACATAGCTCAGTGGCAACATGCCACACCATGCATCACATAGGCATGGGTTCGAATCCCGCGCCGGCCACTGAGCTATGTTTTTTGGTTCAATTTTCTTTTAAATAGCATTGGCGTTACATATGTGACGCCTTTACCCCTTCATAATTTTTATTTTAATTAACAATGGCGTCACATGTGTGACGCCAATGTATTGGTTTTAATTAACAAGACAGACTCTTCTTCATAACCCGCTGCTCCTCCTTCTCCCTTTTCTGTTCTTCGAAACCTAATTCCCAATTTTAAAATCACTCCCCAATCTCCACGGTATTTTCCAAATTATTAATTAAAGATTTGTTCTCCACCATATCAAGGACATATTGAATCGCTTCAAAAGGTATTTATCTTATTGATTTCGTATTTGTTTCTTGAAAGTGTTTTGAATTTGTTTCGTGAATTTTTTAGATTTTGATTTCGAATTTATTCACATTTACAGTATGATGTATGATGTATGTATTGAAGTATGTTTGAATTTTGTGTGTTTGAAGTATGTATTCAAATGTGTTTGAAGTATTACAGTATGATGTGTGTTTGAAGTATGTATTCAAATGTGTTTGAATTTGATTTCGAATTTATTCACATTTCGTGTGCAGTATGTTTAAAGTATTTATGCAGTATGTTTGAAGTATGTATGGATTATGTACTATAAATAAAGTCAGTTTTGCGGTATATGTGTTTAATCAAAAGTTGGTGTTCATGGACTGATTTTGGTGTTCGATTTTATTGTACCTTGTATTTCAGATGTCGAGACGCAGTACCGACCAGCGTGCTGATGTTCCTTCTCATACCAGGGCACCTCGTCGGATGAGTATTAGTTCGAGCCCCTCATCTTCTCATAGTATACCCGAGTCTTCGTCGTCACATAGGAGTGGGCCTGCCATACGACCAGAGATAAAAGATCTGACCCGACACATACCCTTTGGGCAGCAGCTACAACAACAGCATTTGCGTACCGACTCGGGACTCCAGCATTGGCTCCGTTTAGTGATGCCGAATTTACACGGTACATGAGTTATGGATCGTTGTTATCTCATGGGAGCCAGCATATTCCATTTATTGGTGGCGACAATACTTCTGATGTACATATTGACACTCCAGAGGCATCACAGCAGCAGACACTGATTGGCCATGGACCATATGCGGGGTTCTCGAGGACCGTGTCACACGATCAGCCACCACTGCAGCCACCTAATACTGATCCCCCATCAGGTGGTCCATTGGTGCATCACATTTCTATTCCAGAGGAGCCGATGGAGTTTGAGTACGACGAGGATAAAGAGGTTTTAGCACAGCCCCCAGGTAGAGGTCCGACTGAGATCTCCAAGGCCAAAGAGAAGTATCATGATCGAAAACTAATCCGTCCTTTGCCAAAAATAGTTGGCTTTAGTTTAAAGAAGGCCGAGACCAATATAGTCAGCTAACTTAAGAGGTACTACTCCGGTGAAGAGCATTGGAGCCAGGTCTCTCGAGGGACGAGGGACGAGTTGTGGCGGGAATTTAGGGTATATTATTACAGTTGCTATTTAATTACAATATATGCAAATTATTTTATTGTAAAACTGCATTCATTTTACTCAAACTGTTATGTTCTTTTGCTGTGCCAAAAACATTTGATTGTTTTTCGATTTTCTGACAGTTGTTATTATATTTGTCCAAATGCGTTATTGGTGGGAGAAATTGTATGAGGAGAAAATTGGGTGGTATTGGATAGATTTAGCCACGAACGGTTTATTGATATGCTTACGCGCGCTAAAAATAAAGCATATCAAAAATCAGTCGGTCAGCGGGAGAAGTGGTTGAAGGAAAAAGAGTTCAAGATCTTGTGGAAGCGTTGGGAGACCGAAGAGAAAAAGAATGAGGCCTTTCAGAAATCTAAAAACAGGGGCACTCTTTATGATGAGAGTACCGATGTGATTACGCAAAAGGCACCGGGTACATATACTGGAGGCAGTATGAGCATGTACGATCATTCTCATTCCATGGTACGTATAAATTCTGTCAACGTTTTATTATATAATATATGTTGTCTTCAATTTTGTGTCATCATCAATATTGTTAATGTTTTATGTTAACGCATAGGCGAGTCATGCTGCATCGGATATGTACCAAAGACCGGCGTGTGAGAGGGAGAGACCGGTAGAGGACCCAGTGTTTAATTCTTTGGCCTTCATGAAGACTCACATCACCAATGTGAAAGAAATGGAAAAACATCAAAAAAAAAAAGAAAATTGGTGAGGGCAGCAGCGAGGCGCAACCGGAGGAGGGAGAAGCTGAGTCGGGAGAAGTTGAGTTGGGAGTCTTTACTCCCAAATGGATAGATGCCCGAAGTGCAGAACAATACGTAAGTTTAGCTTTATATTTGTTCACTTGTATTTCTATTACGTCCCTAATTTGTAAACTGTGTATCTTGTTCACTTTTTGGGTAAATATTACTTGGAACATGACCAATACTATAAGCTCGTTGAGGCATTGCATTTTCCAAACCCCCCTCCATAAGATGAATTTTACCCGAACTTGTGGGCTCAGACGGGTGGCAGAGTTAGACAGGGTGGAAGAGTGAGGGGAATTTCAAAGGGGATCATAATAAATGAAGTCATCGACCAACCCACAAGTCGTCGTCTTGTTGACTCACGAGCATCATTACGACCTGTCGAGGTCGATCAGTATTTGGAGGCTACCATCGAGGCACTAAAAAAAGATAACGAGGAGATGAAGAAGGATAGAGAGGAGATGAAGAAGTCGAGAGAGAAGATGGAGTCAAAATTTTCAAAGATGAGTAAACTCATGTTGAGATTGCTCAAAGGAAAGAAGAAGGTAGATTTCTCATCATCTCGGGGGAACGGTGAAGATGGTGACTCCGACGACTTTGATGAGGATGAGTTGATGCGATCGTTATCTGACGACTAGCATGTTAGGTTTATGTTTTGATGATCATATTTGTTATATTTTGCGTATATTTTGATTTTGATATGTATAAAATGTTATTGTTGCATGGTGTTTAATATGTTGCTTTGTTGGTTTGGTTACAATGTTGTTTGTTGTTGTGTTGGTTTATTGGTTCGGTTGATGGTGAGTTGTGTTTATTATTCATAAGCTTTTTTTTGTGAAGTATTGATTATGATGGTGTATTGATGGTTACAATGTTGTTTGTTGTTTGTTGATGTATTGATGGTGTATTGTTTATGATGGTTTGGTTACAATGTTATTTGTTGTATATTACAATGTTGTTTATGATGGTGTATTGAAATATTCCAGTTGTTTTGCTGTTTTGTTCATTGTTTGCCTATCTTGCTGTTGTTGTTCGGTGGTTGCTGTTGCTGTCAAAAAAAAAGGGAACAGGGTATTAGCGTCACATATGTGACGCTGATATACAGTTAAGGCGTCACATATGTGACGCCATTGTTAATAAATAAATAAAAGCCTTAAAAGGCGTCACATATGTGACGCCAATACATATTAAAAGAAAAGTGAACCAAAAACATAGCTCAGTGGCTGGTGCGGGATTCGAACCCGCGCCAATGTGATGCATGGTGTGGCATGTTGCCACTGAGCTATGTTTTCATTCATTGTTTATAGAACATAAATATAATATGTACTGACTAAGTAAAATATTTTCCCTTATTTGTTATTTGAATTAATTAAATATCTTAAATAAGAAAAAAGTTTGCCATTAATTTATCCAATATATTTCATTTAATTATTTATTATATTACAGTTGCTTAATAATGAATATTATTAAATATAAATTTAACAGTATTATTTCTATTATATTTCCGTAGATTAATAATGAATGTTATTTATCCTTATACTATATTTCATACTTATATTTAATTTATCTTTAAAATGAAATCAATTTCCAAAATATTTAAGCATAAATAAATATAATGTAATTTAAGTTTTTAATGTTAAGACATTTCTTACACTATAATTATTAAATATAATTTAAAATTTACTATTTATAGTATTTAATATTTAAACTAATACAAATTTGTACATTTAAAATGGATTTAAGGAAAAATATTATTTTAAAAAAAAATCGACTATCACAAATTGGCGTCAGATAAGTGACGCTAAAACGTTATTCTTTGGCGTCACATATGTGACACCGTTTAAAGAAAAATATTTTTTTTTCACATATTGGTGTCACATGTGTGACGCTAAAGAATAGAGCTTTAGCGTCACATATGTGACGCTAATATGTGGAATAAAAAAAAACTTTGGAGAAAGGCGTCACATATGTGACGTCTTTATTTAAAAGTAGTTGACTGTTTAAACCTAATCTTAAGGCGTCACATATGTGACGCTTTTGTTTACTTTTTTTATCGCTTTTATTTCTTTAGCTTCACTTTTTCGGGTGAAGCTAATAAGGTGAAGCTAAAGCCAACCTTTTTTAGTAGTGCGTAGTCACTGAAATTTTAGAATAACTAAAAAGTTATGCAATCACATTTAGAAATATATACAATAAATTTTTATTCCCCAAAAATAAATTATTTTTATTCATATATGATATTAATTAAGTTGATTGGTTATATATTTTAGGAAGATATAGTTTAAAATTCATAGAAATTATATAATTTAATATAATTCAATTACCGAAACATATATTATTGTTTGAGCAGAAGTTGTTCTAGATAACGTAAATTTGAATCATCCAAAATATAATAAAAAACAAACAACGTTAATCTCTCTCATGATATTAGTTATATATTCAATAATACAATCATCTTATTTTATTTTTTTCTCATACGAACTTTTTATTTGGAAAGATCATTTTTAAGATAATTAAAATAACTATCCACTTGTATTTAGAAAGATTTACAATTAAGTTGTATTCTCTAAAAGATTATTTTATGAAGATGATTCTATTGATTAATATGATGGTACAAAAAAATAAATGCTTATATATATATATATCGTGGAAATTAATAAAATCAGTAATTATATAATTTAAAGTATTAATATTATGAAGAATTTATACATTTTTAGAGTATAAGTGTAACAAAATAGCACCACTACAGGAAAAACGCAATCAGACAACACTAATCAGACAACAGTTGGCCTAAAAAGTGTTGGCTGAAATTAACAGATAACAAATTATTTTTATCCTCGAAAAAGTATTGTGTAATCCAAGTACATTATAATGGTTTAAAAACCATTGTCTAGAAAAACCAATCAAACAAGGCATTTTGCCGATGGTGTTGTGCAAATTTTGAGGATTAGACAATCATTTTAAAAATATATTGTGGGAATTAGCTTAAGACAATGCCACGTTAAACCATTATTGAAATAAGACAAGTATTTTTAAATATACTTGTTTTATTATATTTCACACAACGTGTCATAAAACAGTTATAGTGCCCTACTAATATCTCAAACCAAATTAATTTTTTAGTTTTTGAAAATTTGGGAACATCACTCAATTAGATATATGTTGACATCCATATGGTTGGATCATCGAGAAGTATTTCTAGAAAAATAGAAATAAAAATTCGGGACAAAACACTAGTTAAGAGTACTAGTCAATTTAGTAGTGCCCTACTAAGATGTCACACCAAATTAATTTTTTATTTTTTAAAAATTTGGGAACATCACTAAATTAGATATATATATTTAAATCCGTATGGTTGGATCGCCAAAAAGTATTTTAAAAAAATAGATATATAAATCTGGGACAAAGTACAAGTTACGAGTACTACTTAATTTAGTAGTGCCCTAATAAGATCTTAAACCAAATTAATTTTTATTTTTTGAAAATTTGGTAAAACCACTCAATTAGATATATCTTGACATCCGTACGGTTGGATCGTCGATAAATATTTTTACAAAATAGAAATAATAATACGGACAAAGCACTAGTTACTAGTATTAGTCAATTTAGTAGTGGTTTGCTAAGATCTCTAACCAAATTAATTTTTTATTTTTTGAAAATTTGGGAACATCACTCAATCAGGTATATCTTGACATCGGTATGGTTGGATCGTCGATAAATATTTTTTAAAAAATAGAAACAATAATCCAGGACAAAGTACTAGTTACTAGTACTAGTCAGTTTAATAGTGGTTTGCTAAGAACTCAAACCAAATTAATTTTTTATTTTTTTTGAAAATTTGGGAATATCACTCAATTATATATATATATATTGACATCCGTGTTAGGGTTGTATGTGTCAAAGCATACTTTATGCTTGTATTACCTAATTTCCCGGTCTTTATCTATGAGAATATTTAATTCATTTATCACATGTTTTGCATATTTATTCACGCTATGGTCATGCAAATATAGTCTAAATTACTTTATATTGTAGATAATGTGGTGTGTCGAGTCACACAGAAGATCATATTATCGGTTCCTTATATAGTAATATTTAGTTCACAACCTATATAATATTAGACCGTCATGTGAGAGGTTGTAGTATATGCTTGAGATTGGTTGGTCTTGACCATTAGCATATATTAGCGTATTCGGTATATGTTGAACCGGATCGGGGTGAGATAGATTCTTCTGTATTGACTATAAGAAGAACGTACATTTCAGATAACTATTATTTCTTAATTCTAGTGATTAATATTTAATTTTATTGCTTTGATTTATCATGGGTGAGAGCCACAATGATTGACTCAATATGCTCGATATTTTGGGCAATATTATTATTTATATGATAATTAATATTATAACTAGAAATCGTGTCCCCACCAGTTGGGTTGATCATGTCCCTTGAGGTGTAACACCCCCAGAATACGACCGGGATTGTCACACGCCGTAGACCCTTATCACAAGGATCTACCAGGCTAAACTCCAAAAGGCTACTCAATGATTGACCGACCGGGGTCAAAATTAAATACAAAGCAGACCGACAAGGTCATTAACCAATTCAGAATTAACGACATTCATATTACAATGACAATAATAAACTTGAACACCGAAAAGAATGACAACTCAATTTAATAAATGAAAACTACACCCATGCAAGGGTGAATACTCGAACGACAGAGAAATACCGACCAAAAGGAAACAAAAGAAAAGACTCTGACTCTGGTGTGATTAGCATCGTCGTCTTCCATATCCTTCCGAGCCAATCCCGTGACTGCTTCCGAGTTGCCAAAACCTGAGCGCATAACAGGCACCCACCCCCCGAAAACTCGGGGTTAGCAAACCGAATTTTGCTAGTGCAAGTACATAATATACAAGATATACGAACAGTAACAACACAAAATTCAACCGCCGTGAAGCCTTAACACAAACCATATATTCCCATAGTCAACACAGAATAACACTCGCATACACAAGGTGAAAGATAATCACATAATCATATTCTCTTTACGGAACATAACATCAATGAAACTTTAAACGAGCCCAAGGAGTCAGGAAAATCCCTTTTGTAAAAGGAAAAATGTTTTGATAAGATAGTTGCAAACGTTATTATTGACTCGGGCCATCTGGGGGGTTTTAAAATCGAATGGGAATACTTTTGGAAATAATTTCAAAAGATCTCGGGTCCTTGACCCAACATATGGAAAACAATTACACGAAAACCA
The DNA here is from genome assembly GCA_033398695.1 of Orobanche coerulescens. Lineage (NCBI taxonomy): Eukaryota > Viridiplantae > Streptophyta > Magnoliopsida > Lamiales > Orobanchaceae > Orobanche > Orobanche coerulescens. The sequence goes on from CM065813.1 coordinate 65,674,070, forward strand.
AGTCAACTTATTCGGGGTCCTCAACCCAATTTATAAAACGCTGTCACAAACGAAATCATTACAACATCTCACAGGGTTCTCAACCCAATCCAAATAACATCATCACGAAATCAATCATCTCAACATTCCACAGGGTCCTCGACCCAATACACAGAATAGCACCACAATACAATCAAAGGCACAATCTCTCACTCGACATATCCTGCTCAAGACCCCCGATTAATTAACCCTCGGTGATTTCGTCAAACCTCCTTGGTTAATTAACCCTGATACCAACGCTTTAAAAACAATTTGAAACAAGCTTCCAAAAACACAAATCGCGGTCTATATCAAGACAAACATTTAAAAGTGCGTTGAAAGAATTTGAGATACGAACATCGTTCGGTAACGGGGTCTTAGCTATCACTCAAATACCCGTTACCAATAAGCCTGCCAGGCGCCTCCCTTGCGCACCTGTGTACCGGCGTTCACTTCCATCATGTTGGCCACTCATTGAACATGTCACCGCACCGGCGTCACTCCCGCAAGAGCCGCCCCTTGCGCGCGCATTTGGTGACATCGGCGTTCACCACCCATATGGAGCCGCACATTGCAGCATACACCAGGCCGGAGTGCACGCCCCGCCCTCAGAGGTTCCCGGATACGACGTTCTCACAACAAGTATCCACATTATCACAAACATCAAGCACATGGACAAACGTCACAACAATTTTCAACTCGGTACATCAGGTCACACAATTTCTCCGCCAGTCCATAACCACACAAGTAGACAGTAACACGCACGTTATTAATCAAACTCAGTCATAATAAGCATTCAAGCATAACCAATCAACACCGCACATATATCTCTATATTGCGACTCAACCAAATATATATTTATATATATATATATATATATATATATATAACCTTACTATATTATATGAATGACTATAGTTCATCCATCAATCCAAGTTGAGTAGGTCAACTAGTGTTAGCATTTATCACTCGTCGATCACCGACATAAGCATATATATCAATATACGTATATACATACATATATTTAACATATAATTATATATAAACACACATATATATATATATATATATATACATCCGTATAAACTCATACACTTCGACAACAATGATTTCACGCAGTTACAATTCGTATATCGAGGTACTTGCCTTGGTAATACGACGCGAAGGAGACGACGAAGGAATAGGTTTCGGTCCGAACAATCCTCTCAAATCCGACCCTAACACAATAATGATATACAATCAATCTCACTTCATGAATACGAAGAAATTACTCCTAGTTCTACCCGTTGGGACAATTCATCGAACACCAAGAGTGCATAGGGAATTGAAATCGGTCAACGGTGAATTAACGGGATTTCATCCCATCCAATAACAAGGGAATCAAGGGTCACGAGTATACTATCGAAATCTAACAACAACATCGGTTAAATCGGATTAAAAGACAAGATCACGACCAAACCCTCCCCAAATACATACTAGGGTATAAGAGATCTTACCTCTGGAAGATTCAAGCCCTTAGGTCCGAAGAACACGTGTTAGATCCACAATACGAGCTTCACGACTGAAAGGAGATGAAGAAATCGACCCCCGAATGAAGAATGCTTGAGAAGTTCTCCCCCCTAGACTTCTCTCTCTCGCGCAGGTGAAATGAAGGAGAAAAATGGCCGATCTCGTCTGATAAGGACGAGATTGCACAGTTGACCGCTTTGTGTGCCGCGGCACAGCCGAAGTGTGCCGCGGCACAAGCCAAAAATTACTTCCCAGGTTGCGACAGTGTGCCGCGGCACAGTCTGCATGTGCCGCGGCACCCGGTACAGTCGGGTTTTGGTCGCAGATGTCACACGGGTGTGCCGCGGCCCGGACAAGTGTGCCGCGGCACTGACTCGGCAGTGTGCCGCGGCGCACAATCCTTGTGCCGCGGCACACGGTACAGCCTACTTGGCCAACAACTGGGTAATGTGTGTGCCGCGGCGCACAATCCTTGTGCCGCGGCCCACACCCCCCCCTCGGGTCCCAAAATGACGAAAAATGATCCGGAAAGAGAATAAAAGCAATAGGAATCGATATTTGGGCAACAATAAACGAAATGGAAGTACGGAACCCCAAAACGATCTGAGGTACACAACCAAAGTCGAACAAGGATCAAATTCCCTAAACTTCTAGGAAATCACAAAAACGGCCCAAACATCCGAAAATCACGATACAACATCGGATTAACAATCCGAAACTCGCAACATGCTCCACTCAATCATATGAACTCATGGAAGTAAGAAAATGACGAAATCGAACGAGTTTAACGAGAATCAAATACACATGAGACAAAATATAACACAAGATGAAATTACGTAAAAACATCATCGAGACCCGTCTAAGCGGAGAAACTCCAAGAACAAAAAATAGGTTCAGAATTCCAAAACAGTGCCAAGCGAGTTGTCCGAAACGAATATACACCAAAAATAGAAATTACTAAAAATAGAAAACGCGGATATTACATTCTACCCTCCTTAAAATAAGTTTCGTCCCGAAACTTAAAATAGAGAGCGGTGGAACAATCAAGAAAATAACTACTTGCTCAGCCCCACATCATCACGAGCAATGCGCGAATGCGAGGTTCTAAAAAAAATGTAAGTGAACACGATAAGTAGAGGTGGAGGAGTATGAATTTCGAGACAATAACTCCAAGAGTTAAGAAAATCACAAGACGGCTCAGACGTCCTGAAAATCATGTCTCGAGCTCAACCAACCGCATCCAAGTTCATAACACATTCGGAAGTGTTAATTGCACGCGAGGGAATATTAGCTTCGAACAAAATTTCTGCAAGAATCAAGTTCAGATGTGGAAAGACCACAATAATCCACGGAGTCTAACAAAACGGTTCTGAAATTCGTTCGGAGGACGGCATGCCAAGTAGAACAAGATAGTTTAAAATCGTCGAGAGGATCATAATTGAATTACCAACAATGGAAAGTCACACAATACCGGAAATACTAAGAAAAGTACGGGTAATACACTCCCCCATACTAAAAGATATTTCGATCCCAAACATAGAACAACAAGAGTTGGAAACATAGAGCAATGAAACGAAGAACGATTCAAAGTCACGATTGTTCAAAACAGCAACGATTAGGGCATAATACAAAATATTCACCCTCCCATGTTAGACTCTTCAGAAGGAAACATAGGGTTTCGGGACATTCTCCAGTCACTTGCTCTGTTCGCCAATAGGGTAGCATTCTTTGCCAGATCGGAAATTATCTCACAATGCTTCTCCCGATGACCTGCACACCCGCACCGGTAACAAGTCAAGAGTGGAAAGGGACAATTTGCACGAACATGTCCCTGACGATTGCAGTTGAAGCACCCTCCCTTCTTACCGAGAGTCACCGATGTTGGCTTGGGATTCCAAGCGCTCACTCCCGATCGCGAAGACGACGCGTTCGAACGACGTGGGGGTTTGGGAGCCTTAGACTCTTCACCGCCCAAAAACTTCCCAGATATCCTCGGTCTCTTGGCTTCGCTCGTGGGCTCGACCACTGAGGAGATTTCATAGGATATCGTTTGATCTAGATACTCCTTCACCGTAGCATGAATCGTGGTCGTACGTACCACCTTGCCACTTCCATTTCCATCATCACGTCCACGTCCGCCGAGGCTTGACATACTAATACGGATAACACCGATCAACAGTATTAGTTTATCAATCGTACAATATACCACAATTATCAACCCGAGTTTTAGTTAGCATCCTTAGAATAACGGTACTATCGCAAAGCATAAAGTTTTATGAAGTCAATTTCGAGTTCCTCGACGAGGACGATCATTATATGTATGCACTTAATGAAAACAAATTTTTGAAAAAGAGGCTAGTCACGTTGCGCCCAAGACTTGTAAACACTGTCTTTTATTTCGAAAGAGGAAGTTTATATAACGACTCTAAAAATCATTTCTGAGTGATGTATAAAAGAAAGAAAAAAAAAAAAGAAATCGAAAATTAATTCGTAACTAATTTGAAATATTTCAAAAATGTTGAGTCCCAAATACCACAATTTTGAAAATCTTTCCTCTTCTTCCAAAATGTTTAATCGAAAGGATTTTCCACCGAGATACGTAACCATTTAATATGACGATATTAAATCATGGCTTTACACAATGTTAGAAAATTTCAAAGCATCACTTTAAAATATTCGTGATACTACATCGCCGTGGGCCCCGTGCCGGAACCTACCAGGCTAAAAATCATTTAAAAAAAATGTTCAAAATGCCAAAAAGGCCGATGTCGGTAATATTCTCAAATACTCGCAAAAGTCATTTATAAAATATCAAATACCGTCATAAGAATACTATCAAAACATGCAAGGCCAAAATATCAAAACTCGGTTTGCAAGATATCAAAAGCCATCTTAAAATACTCATGCGGTGGATAAAATTATCATTCGTAAATTTATTCTAATAAAGTACCGAAACAGATAAACATGCTCGACTTCCGAAGCATACTACATAACTATTTATACTCGGACCGCATACGCCTGTTATATCCTAAAACGATAATATCACCAACAAGTTCCAATTCCTAGTTCACATTAAACATATTAGCACAATATAATCAAATACGTATATAAGGGGACTTACGATCGGGAGGCTTACCATCACGGATTGCCGGAAGATGATGTCGGAACCACGATACTAATCACAACTCTGATGCGCGCGACTTACACAAGACATGGACTTGACCCAACGGCCTAGGTTTTTCGCAAACCTAAGCTCTGATACCATAAATGTAACACCCCCAGAATACGACCGGGATTGTCACACGCCGTAGACCCTTATCAAAAGGATCTACCAGGCTAAACTCCAAAAGGCTACTCAATGATTGACCGACCAGGGTCAAAATTAAATACAAAGCAGACCGACAAGGTCATTAACCAATTCAGAATTAACGACATTCATATTACAATGACAATAATAAACTTGAACACCGAAAAGAATGACAACTCAATTTAAGAAATGAAAACTACACCCATGCAAGGGTGAATACTCGAACGAAAGAGAAATACCGACCAAAAGGAAACAAAAGAAAAGACTCTGACTCTGGTGTGATTAGCATCGTCGTCTTCCATATCCTTCCGAGCCAATCCCGTGACTGCTCCCGAGTTGCCAAAACCTGAGCGCATAACAGGCACCCACCCCCCGAAAACTCGGGGGTTAGCAAACTGGAATTTTGCTAGTGCAAGTACATAATATACAAGATATACGAACAGTAACAACACAAAATTCAACCGCCGTGAAGCCTTAACACAAACCATATATTCCCATAGTCAACACAGAATAACACTCGCATACACAAGGTGAAAGATAATCACATAATCATATTCTCTTTACGGAACATAACATCAATGAAACTTTAAACGAGCCCAAGGAGTCAGGAAAATCCCTTTTGTAAAAGGAAAAATGTTTTGATAAGATAGTTGCAAACGTTATTATTGACTCGGGCCATCTGGGGGGTTTTAAAATCGAATGGGAATACTTTTGGAAATAATTTCAAAAGATCTCGGGTCCTTGACCCAACATATGGAAAACAATTACACGAAAACCAAGTCAACTTATTCGGGGTCCTCAACCCAATTTATAAAACGCTGTCACAAACGAAATCATTACAACATCTCACAGGGTTCTCAACCCAATCCAAATAACATCATCACGAAATCAATCATCTCAACATTCCACAGGGTCCTCGACCCAATACACAGAATAGCACCACAATACAATCAAAGGCACAATCTCTTACTCGACATATCCTGCTCAAGACCCCCGATTAATTAACCCTCGGTGATTTCGTCAAACCTCCTTGGTTAATTAACCCTGATACCAACGCTTTAAAAACAATTTGAAACAAGCTTCCAAAAACACAAATCGCGGTCTATATCAAGACAAACATTTAAAAGTGCGTTGAAAGAATTTGAGATACGAACATCGTTCGGTAACGGGGTCTTAGCTATCACTCAAATACCCGTAACCAATAAGCCTGCCAGGCGCCTCCCTTGCGCACCTGTGTACCGGCGTTCACTTCCATCATGTTGGCCGCTCATTGAACATGTCACCGCACCGGCGTCACTCCCGCAAGAGCCGCCCCTTGCGCGCGCATTAGGTGACATCGGCGTTCACCACCCATATGGAGCCGCACATTGCAGCATACACCAGGACGGAGTGCACGCCCCGCCCTCAGAGGTTCCCGGATACGATGTTCTCACAACAAGTATCCACATTATCACAAACATCAAGCACATGGACAAACGTCACAACAATTTTCAACTCGGTACATCAGGTCACACAATTTCTCCGCCAGTCCATAACCACACAAGTAGACAGTAACACGCACGTTATTAATCAAACTCAATCATAATAAGCATTCAAGCATAACCAATCAACACCGCACATATATCTCTATATTGCGACTCAACCAAATATATATTTATATATATATATATATATAACCTTACTATATTATATGAATGACTATAGTTCATCCATCAATCCAAGTTGAGTACGTCAACTAGTGTTAGCATTTATCACTCGTCGATCACCGACATAAGCATATATATCAATATACGTATATACATACATATATTTAACATATAATTATATATAAACACATATATATATATATATATATATATATATATATATATATATATATATATACATCCGTATAAACTCATACACTTCGACAACAATGATTTCACGCAGTTACAATTCGTATATCGAGGTACTTGCCTTGGTAATACGACGCGAAGGAGACGACGAAGGAATAGGTTTCGGTCCGAACAATCCTCTCAAATCCGACCCTAACACAATAATGATATACAATCAATCTCACTTCATGAATACGAAGAAATTACTCCTAGTTCTACCCGTTGGGACAATTCATCGAACACCAAGAGTGCATAGGGAATTGAAATCGGTCAACGGTGAATTAACGGGATTTCATCCCATCCAATAACAAGGGAATCAAGGGTCACGAGTATACTATCGAAATCTAACAACAACATCGGTTAAATCGGATTAAAAGACAAGATCACGACCAAACCCTCCCCAAATACATACTAGGGTATAAGAGATCTTACCTCTGGAAGATTCAAGCCCTTAGGTCCGAAGAACACGTGTTAGATCCACAATACGAGCTTCACGACTGAAAGGAGATGAAGAAATCGACCCCCGAATGAAGAATGCTTGAGAAGTTCTCCCCCCTAGACTTCTCTCTCTCGCGCAGGTGAAATGAAGGAGAAAAATGGCCGATCTCGTCTGATAAGGACGAGATTGCACAGTTGACCGCTTTGTGTGCCGCGGCACAGCCGAAGTGTGCCGCGGCACAAGCCAAAATTACTTCCCAGGTTGCGACAGTGTGCCGCGGCACAGTCTGCATGTGCCGCGGCACCCGGTACAGTCGGGTTTTGGTCGCAGATGTCACACGGGTGTGCCGCGGCCCGGACAAGTGTGCCGCGGCACTGACTCGGCTGTGTGCCGCGGCACTGACTCGGCTGTGTGCCGCGGCGCACAATCCTTGTGCCGCGGCACACGGTACAGCCTACTTGGCCAACAACTGGGTAATGTGTGTGCCGCGGCCCACACCCCCCCCCTCGGGTCCCAAAATGACGAAAAATGATCCGGAAAGAGAATAAAAGCAATAGGAATCGATATTTGGGCAACAATAAACGAAATGGAAGTACGGAACCCCAAAACGATCTGAGGTACACAACCAAAGTCGAACAAGGATCAAATTCCCTAAACTTCTAGGAAATCACAAAAACGGCCCAAACATCCGAAAATCACGATACAACATCGGATTAACAATCCGAAACTCGCAACATGCTCCACTCAATCATATGAACTCATGGAAGTAAGAAAATGACGAAATCGAACGAGTTTAACGAGAATCAAATACACATGAGACAAAATATAACACAAGATGAAATTACGTAAAAACATTATCGAGACCCGTCTAAGCGGAGAAACTCCAAGAACAAAAAATAGGTTCAGAATTCCAAAACAGTGCCAAGCGAGTTGTCCGAAACGAATATACACCAAAAATAGAAATTACTAAAAATAGAAAACGCGGATATTACATGAGGAACTCGAAAAGATTATTATATTAAACCCTGCAGGTAGAATTAATTTTCCGATATAATAATAAAGGTGGAGTGGTATACTAATGTATAATATATTAATTAATTAAAAGCTGTCAGTAGCTTAAATTAATTAATGGACATGAAATATCTTAAACACGGAAAATAATTAATTCAAAAAGGAGCCCAATTTTGTAATTTGGGATTTTGGTATGAAGTGCAATATTAATTTATTAGTGGACTAAGTTGATATTAATAGAGTCTTAATATTAGGAAGAGTCCTAATATAGGAAGATGACATCTATTAAGAGTCCTTACCATATCCTCCTTAAGGTCCCTAAAATAGCCCAAAACACCTATAAATAGGACTTCAATGGTGGCCGATTTTTACACATTATCGGAACAAGAAATTCGATTTTTTTTCCTTTGTGTTTAACTGTGGATCTTGACTTGTGTCTTGGATTCCACAATTTAGCTAACACAATATTTTTCTAAAATACAAAAATACTCAGAAAAATAGAGAGGAAAAATTTGTAAGGTATTTCTTGGAGATATAGTGATTCGGCCGATCCCATAAGCTGTCCAAGTAGTCTGGTAGATTGTTGCCCACACGACATCCGGATAATAGGCGGGATATACTCGAGAAGATCTTGAGGTAGAAATACAAGAAGATCGGAGAGGAACACGAAGAGGAGACAAATCGACCAAAAGGGAATTTCTACCACTTCGCATCAAAGGTATAAATTACCGACTCCCATGCGTAAATATATTTATTTAATTGTTTATTAATCTGTTTAGTTAATTAATTGACAAGCCTAAATAGATCCGGTTTTTATGTTGGTTAGTTTATAAAACCTTTCATTAAATAATTATCACCAACTTACTTCCGCTGCGTTTTATATTCCAACAATCCGTACAATTGGATCGTCGATAAATGTTTATAAAAAATAGAAATAATAATTCGGGACAAAATTCTAGTTACTAGTATTGTCAATTTGGTAGTGGTTTGTTAAGATCTCTAACCAAATTTAGTTTTTATTTTTTGCAAATTTGGAATATCACTCAATTAAATATATCTTGACATCAGTATGGTTGGATCGTCGATAAATATTTTTAAAAAATAGAAACAACAATCTAGGGAAAAACACTAATTATTGGTACTAGTCAATTTAGTAGTGGTTTGCTAAGATCACAAACCAAAATAAGCTTTTATTTTTTAAAAACTTTTGGAACATCACTCAATTAGATATATCTTGACATCCATACGATTGGTCGTCGATAATATTTTGAAAAAATATAAACAATAATCCGGAACAAAGCACTAGTTAGTAGTACTAGTCAATTTAGTAGTGGTTTGCTAAGATCTCTAACCAAATTAAGTTTTTATGTTTTGAAAATTTGGTAACATTACTCAATTAGATATATCTTGACATCGTTATGGTTGGATCGTCGATAAATATTTTTAAAAAAATAGAAACAATAATTCGGGACAAAGCACTAGTTACTAGTACTAGTCAATTTAGTAGTGGTTTGCTAAGATCTCTAACCAAATTAAGTTTTTATTTTTATTCTTTGAAAATTTGGTAACATTATTCAATTAGATATATCTTGAAATCGGTATGGTTGGATCTTCAATAAATATTTTTAAAAAAATAGAAACAATAATCCGGGACAAAGCACTAGTTACTAGTACTAGTCAATTTACTAGTGGTTTGCTAAGATCTTTAACCAAATTATGTTTTTATTTTTTGAAATTTTGGGAACATCACTCGATTAGATATATCTTGACATCGGTATGGTTGGATCGTCAATAAATATTTAAAAAAAACACAGAAACAATAATCTAGGGAAAAACACTAGTTACTAGTACTAGTCAATTTAGTAGTGGTTTGCTAAGATCTCAAACCAAATTAATTTTTATCTTTTGAAAATTTTGGAACATCACTCAATTAGATATATCTTGACATTCGTGCGGTTGGATCGTCGATAAATATTTTAAAAAATAGAAATAATAATTCGGTACAAAGCACTAGTTACTAGTACTAGTCTATGATGCACAGATTCTTCAAAATTGACCAGTATACAGTATCGGATACTGCATGGGTGCGGGTGCGATTCGCGTGGGATTCACCACGTGGCGAATCCGTGCAAAAAAAAAAAAAAAAAAAAATCGGACTCGCGTATCCTTGCACAGGATACGCGTATCCTTGCACAGGATACGCGTATCCTTGCACAGGATACGCGTATCCTTGCACAGGATACGCGTATCCTTGCACAGGAACGCGTATCCGGATAGTTTTTTTTTTAATTTTTTTTAGGGTTTTTTTGTAATTTTTAAAAAGTAAATTAAATAAACTAAAATACAAAAAGTAAATTATTTAATAAGTAATTACTTTTACCTTTAGCACATTCACGAACAGCATCAGAAAGCTCCGCTGCTCAAAGCCATTTTGAATAGTTTTTTGTATGACTTGTTTTATGTATTTGAATTGGTTTTATGGTGATATTTGAATTGTTGTTTTTTATATTTAACAAGTGTTATATATAATAAAATATAAAATAAACATACGTATCCTTGCCGTATCGCACCCTAACATTTTCAAAAACCCGTATCCCCGCACCCGTATCTGCCCGCACCCGCACCCGCCCCCTCACTTGTGCAACATAGGTACTAGTCAATTTAGTAGTGGTTTGCTAAGATCTCTACCAAATTAAGTTTTTATTTTTTGAAAACTTGAAAACATCACTCAATTAGATATATCTTGACATCGGAATGGTTGGATCGTCGTTAAATATTTTTGAAAAAATAGAAACAATAATCCGGGACGAAACACTAGTTACTAGTACTAATTAATTTAGTAATGGTTTGCTAAGATCTCTAACTAAATTAAGTTTTTATTTTTTAAAATTTGGAAACATCACTAAATTATATATATATATATTGACATTCGTACAGTTGGATCGTCGATAAATATTTTTAGAAAATAAAACAATAATCCAGGACAGCACTAGGATTATGAATCTGGAAGAGTTCAATATCTGTATGACTCAAATAAACATACTCAACTAAATGTTACGATCTTATCATTTTAAAGATGTGCACAAAAAATTAGAAATTTTTAAGTTTATCTTATGTGATTTTATAATAATAAAAAACCTCTAAAAAGTATTACTCACTCTAATTGTTCTTGTCCCGATTGCACATAATATTTTTTTTTAAAATATTTTTTCGATGATTCAACCATACGGATGTTAAGATCTTATCATTTTAAAGATGTGCATAAAAAATTTAAAATTAATCTTGTATGATTTTATAATATAAACATGCCAAAAGTACTACTCACTAACTAATTTCGTCCCGATTACAGAAAATATTGTTTTAAAAGTATTTTTTTTGATTATTCAATCATACGGATGTTAAGATCGAATAATTTTAATGATGTGCAAAAAAAAGAATAGAAAATTAATAAATACAAATATATAAATTTTGAATTTATTCTTTATATTTTATTACTAGAAAACTTTTCAATCTACATAAATAAAGATTTGACTTCCCCCTTTCATCCTTTTTAACCCAAATTTCATCCCCTCAGTCATGCTAACCTATTTTTTCATTTCCCCTCTCTCCCAGCGACCCAAATTTCATTTCCCCCAATCAAAAACTCCTTTAGTGGTGGTGTAGTTTTACTGGTGAGGCCAACGAGGAAGAAGTAGAGGTAATGTTTGTGGAACAGATTGTATCCCGTACGGATAAGTTCAAGTATTTGGGTTCGATCATTCAGAAGGAGGTGAGTGTGAAGATGATGTCACTCATCGTATCAAGACGGGTTGGCTGAGGTGGAGAGCAGCGACAGGGGTCCTGTGCGACAAGAAATTCCCTCTAAAATTGACGGGTAATCTATAGAGCAGCAATCAGACCTGCAATGTTGTATGGCTCCGAATGTTGGGCGATGAAGAAGTCGCTTGAGAGCAAGTTGGAAGCGGCTGAAATAAGAATGTTACGTTGGTCGTGTGGTCGCACAATGTTGGATTATAGAATCTCGAACGGGGTTTTCAAGAACGCGCTAGTAGTGGCGCCAATTTGGGAAGGGAGATTGAGATGGTTTGGCCACGTCCGCAGGAGGCAAGCATATGCTCTGGTGAGGAGGGTCGAGAGTTTATTGGTTGTCGGGGGAGGAAGAGAGGCAGACCAAGGAGGACGTGGGACGAGCAAGTGAGATTAGATTTGAAGGCCTTAAACTTTTCCGAGACCATGATTGTGGATAGGTGCTCGTGGCGGCGCCAGCTCAGAGTTGTGGATTCTGTTGTAGAGAGCGAGGCTAGTAGAGAGCCTCATAGTTGGGTTGTCTCGGTTAGATTTGGCCTAGAGCATTTTTTTATTTTTACTTTTATTACATATTTTATCCTATTGCTTTTTGCGTGTGGTGTATTTTCTACAGGTAGATGTGCGCAGAGTCAACCTCTCTTCTGTTGGAGCAGCGTTCATCGAGAGTGTAGTTGCCAAAGTCCCTTAGGTAAGTCTCATGTGAATTAAGCCATGGGCTCAGGTATCGAATCATATGCTTTTTTGTATATATCACTCATTATTTTTTTGTGCACTAAGTTGAGGGTCTTCACGAAACAGCCTCCATACCGTAAAAAATAGGGGCATGATCTGCGTACATCTTAACGTCCCAGACCCTGCTCTGGGCGGGATATACTGGATATGTGGTTTGGTTTGGTTTTAAAAATTCTCTCAAACAGAACACACACCTCATCACACACTCTGTTGTGTTCAACAAACCCTAGGAATGGTGGTCAGAACAAGCACGGTCGTGGTCATGTCAATCCTATTCGCTGTTCTAAATGCGGCAAATGCTGCCCTAAGGTCTGTCTCTATACTCTATACATACCCAATTGAAGATTATATTCATTATATCACTTATTTATTAAATTCGAGATCTGTTAATTTAGTGATGTATGATTGTGTGTTATGCTCAGTTTGGTCATTTTTATCTTGTTTTATTTATATATAGATGTTTGGGATCTGGTCGAGAAATAGGTCATTTCATTTTATGATTAATGTGAATGTTTCGATGAAGTTTAGTTGTTATGGTATCAATTTCAGTTAATTACGTAAAGACGTTTAATTATTTTTTACTGTAGAAATATCGACTTGTAAAGTATCTGCCGGAGTCCCCTGCTGATGGTAAATCTTTCTCTATAACACAAGGGACTGACTCTGAGGATAATATACCAAGGCTTATGGCAATGCTCAAGTTACTAGTGAGAAAGGACTTCAGCTGCATTCCGCCACTAGTGGCTTTACTAAATCTAACTTTATTGTTGGGTTAGTCTATCGTGGAGTGCTACAAAATGGAAGAAAGATTGAAGTAAAAGTGATGGATCGAGCTGGAAAGCAGAGTGAAGAGGAATTCCAAGTAGAAACTTTATCTCACTTCATCTTCTATAATATGTTTTTTCATATTTTTTGTACTCAATGGTAGTTCGTGTTGATATGTAATGCTGTAGAAAATGACAAATGAATGTAAACCGAGGCAAGAGTTGGACTCTCTCCGTAAGACGAAATTGCCCCGCACAGTACACACGGTTGAACGGAAAACGTCCCCAAGATACAACGGTTTTTTCGATGAACTCGATACCCTGTACTAGGAATCGAATTCCGGGCGAACTACTGGATATTTGGGACTTTGTAGTATGAACTTAGGCTAGTATGACAGGATTATTATCTTGATTGTTATGTGTGTGTAATCATCATCTGCAGGGGTTGATTTATAGTCTGTAAAGCACCCTGTCCGAATTGGTGTGTCTTTCTGTCACTCCCGCCATGTCACTACCACGTGGCATCCAAGTCACCTTCCAAGTCATCGGAGCCACTATCCTAGTTGTCAAAACGAAAGGCTCCTCGCTCCGAGGCATTCGAGCGAAGTGCAAAGTGCGCCTACGAAGCGCCCGTTGCGACAAGTGCGACGTGCACGTGCTCGGACTCGGACTCGGACTCGGAAGGTGCTTTGCACCTTCCTCGTAGGATTCGGATTCTAGCTTTAAAAATTAATTAAAGCCAACTAGGGTGCACCTTAATGGAGCACACTTGATTGCTCCTTTATGATGGAAAGTCCTTTATAAATAGCTCAACTTTTCCTTACTTCTCCAATGTGGGATGGGATTCCACACCACATCCCCAACTATTAAATGGCTTAACTTTGTGCATTAATTACTCATTTATTTCTTAACGAAATTGAACAAGTAAATACACTAAATTAATCTACACAAAATGTAGATTCCAAATATACCATTTAATGTCATTAATTACCATAATTAATTATGGTATTAATTAAGCTATTTTTCCAACAATCCCCCACATGAATGATGATTAATGCAAATGCAACATGCACTAAGTCCCGACGACCTATTATTGCTTCAGGATAGGTGGTAGTTAGCCTTGAACCTTCCTTAGTGTAATGCTATCGGACACTACACCATATATGGGTTTCAGCAACACCTGAAAAACTGTGTTCAAAAGTCCAAAAAGTGTTGCTGAAGGTAGAAAAACAAGCTATGGCTACACTTTGACCAAATTCGAAAGTGTTACAAAAACGGCCGCAACCATAGGGGTCTAAGGTGACACTTTTCTTTTTTTTGGTAACATGTTAAAAAAGTGTAGCAATAGACCCCTATGCCAACACTTTTATTATCTGTGGCTACACTAGATTTTGTGTTGCTGTAGACTTAAGGCCACACTTTTATATATTTAGTGACACAAAGATTTGTGTAGCCGTAGACCTATGCCAACACTCATGAGGTCTAATGTAACATTAAATTGTGGAACACTTTGACATCTTTACCAACAACTTTAACACTATGGCTACACTTATATATGACCAGTTCTAACTTTTGCCAACACACTTTTAATCTTTGCCAACACAATTTTTATATTTTGCCAACATAAAAAATTATAAATTATAGTCTATGGCTACATTTTTGCAGGTTTTTACCAACATTTTTCATGCTAAAAAGCAAAATTTTATATTGGAAAATAACTATTACCGTAAAATAGTCAATACCATTAAAACAATGTCAACCATAACAACATCCAAAATACATGACTGCTAATATTCAATCCATAATAGCTAAGAACAAGTTACAATCGCAATCCACAAATATAACAAAACTACTTGAGTCACTTAGCTAGCATAATATAAAATGATGAGATCAGTCAAGGAGTGACATTGTCACCGCCATATGACTCCTCGACTGATTTCTGAGAGTCATCAATCTTTAAGTTCAAATCTGGATTCTTCTCGGCCAACATTTTCATCATTTATCGAAATTTTTGGTCAAGTTTTTCATCCATCTCTTGTTGAAGTTGAGCCCTGATCTTAGCACTGCATAAGGTAGCATCGACTCCCTGAGCATTTACATAAGGTGGAATAAACTGCTTAGTATACCGAAGAATACATAGTACTCAAAACTTACTGGCAATATGAATGGGTAAAAAGTTCTTGTATCGATAGGGTCGAAGTTAATAAAAAACAAAGTTTTGGACCATCATCTTCAGTGTTATCAACAGCGGCCAAGTCTTTCTTTCCCTGAAAGGTGATGAAATTGGGTTTAATAAAAATATGAAACTTAATTAAAATGTGAAAAACAATATGAGAAGATATGAATATGACCTTCAAAGACGAGATGGTAAATAAATCGACATCACTATATCCACCATCCTCCATTACATCTCTCCATCCCAGTTGCTTTCCTTTTTTTATCCTGCAAGTCCAGTCCAAAGCAAGTGTAAGATAAAAACACAAAAAACGCCATGTAATACAGCATAATTATTAAACCAAATATAAAATAAAGAACAAACCTTTTCTTTTCGTTTTGCAATAGTCTTCTTTGCCTGTTTTCTCTTCCGCTGCATAGCATTTGTCAGTTCTTCCATTTCTTTAAGTCCATCATCATCTTCGTCTTCATCCTCATCAGCTTTGCTCTCGGGTTCTACATCTTCAGGTATAGGAATTTCCTTTTCTGGAGATAATGCTTTTCTCATATGGATACGCCACCTAAATATGCCAATAAAACAAAATTAAGTAACAATAAACTCTAGAGAGAAAATAAGATTAGGTTTAATGCAAGGCGCTCCTTACTTCAGCAAATGCTTAAAGTCTTGTTTCCCTAAAACACGCAAGTCTTCACAGACTTCTTTAACCTGATAAAATAAGAATTTAAAAACTTTCAAATGTGGATTAAAGGAAATAACAGATGAAATCATTCTAAATACCGAAAATGGAAAAGAAAAAAATATATAGGGTATTACCTCCTCAGTAGTTAATTTATGATTCTTGATTGGAAGACAAGTGTCTTCCGCGAAGGCTATAGATGTAACAGTACCAAGAACATCGAGAGGAGCACTTGACCAAATAAAATCAAGGTGGAACAAGTTTTCCTCAAAGTGGCATCACCATCTTCATACCTGACATCGTGAACTTGTTAACACTTAACCAATAACCGGAACAAAGAAGTGTCAACTCATTGCAACTAAAAGAACTTCATAGTCCACAAAATCCTAATGTTGAGTGTACCACGTACCAACACGCAATTACCTATTTTGAATACAAAACTGGATTAGAGAGCTTACCCATCACGATGTCTCTTCTGTTTTGTTTCTCTAAGCACATAAATTACCTGAAATTGGTAAGTTCACACAAAATAAAAACACATTTAGTTTTCTGCTATAACAGATAAAACAGAAGATAACTTGGATTAACATCGTGGATGATATTACCTTTGGGGGTTCTTTGCCACCTTGAAATAGATGCCTAACATCAAAAAGACGAGGATCTATCTTAGCAGGTTCCTTGTACTTTAGACCTATGATATAAAGCTGCTCACTCGCCTCGTCTCATGTATTTAAAAGAATAGCACAACCTCACCTATTTACAAACACACCTTAATACATATGATAACACGATGAGAATGAAGGTCGCAACATGATGACTCATAGAGACCCCAAAGTCCGAGCGCCTTGTTTCCCAAAATATTAGAGCGAAGATGGAGTATGTATAGAATCCACCAACAAACATATACAGCCCTTGATTTCGGCTGAACATAAAAAAGCGAGATATGAATTATATGGCATAGAAAATTATAGAAAGGGATCATTACCAAAACTGCTCCCCTAAATATAACTTCTATGGCATAGAATCAAACCTCATGTTCTTCTTTATTTATTTTTTGTAATTTTAGAAAAAAAATTTTGTATTACCCCAAAAACTCAAAGGGTAGTTTTTCTAATTATCCCTTACATAAATTCCAAATATGCCAATCAAGACCTGGACAACTTTTATCGGAGAGATGACTAAGAGCCTTGTATAGGATAATCTTACTTGTACGCTTGGTCAGGCCAGACCTGATTCCCAGGCCCTAACCAAAAATACTTTGTCTTTGTGAACCAAGGCTCGTTGTAAGTCACGGCAAGTGCCAATATCTCAGCAGAAAGATAGTAAACACATTTCCACGCCGACTCCTTGAACTTTCTTATCTTCTTTTTTTGCTCATAGGTCTCATTTTCCACCTCTTGCACTCCCTTCCCGTTGTAATATCCGCAATTTTCGATTTTCGGTAAATTTCTTTTTTTCGGCGGAAGTCCGTTTTAACGACTCGATCATGACCGTTTCGTCATTCCGAGAATGATTAATTCTGCAATTTTTGTCATCCGAGCTCGTTTCGGTGTCGTTTTGTTGAATTCCGTGCTTTTTAGCGGTTTTTCCGCACTTGAGTTCGATTCTTGCGAATCTCGTCTAAAACTGTTGTTTCGACTTTCTTGTAAGTTCATTTAATATTATTATTCATGTTGCAAGCTTCGGTTTGGTTATTCTATCACGTATCGTGATTTTGGAGCGTTTTGGGCTATTTTCGTAATTTCCCAAAGTTTGGGGTAATTACTTTCCGTTGTCGAATTTCGAGCCTTCGGGTAGTCGGAATCGTGTGTTCTATTAGTGCTCGGATTCGTCTTTTCGAGTACTTCGTAACTGTATCTTCGATTCGTACTCAGGTTCGGGTTTCAGGGTCGTTCGGGCCGTCGGAATTGGTCCCGGCCGAGTCATGGCCGGGCGTGCTCGGGCCAAAGCCACTCGCCGAGTAACGTGCGTTAGTGCTCGGCCGTTACGCACGTAAGGCCGGTTACGTCGTAAGGCCCTGGCCGTAACGTACGAGCGGGCCGGCGATTTTAGGCGATGACTTCGGTTACGTCGTAACCCTTGGCGATCGTCGTAACGTGCGGCCCCGGCTCGGCTATAAAGGCCAGCACAGCGTTTTCTTCACCATTTCTCATTCTTTTTCTTCCCGTCTGACGCTGTGGGTGTGTGAATCATCTAGAGATGTTGTTGGACGATGAATACATGAAGTTTTGAGGTTCATATCATCAATCATCCGCCCTATAACATCCTCCGATCTACTGACCAGTCAGATTTCCTAGAAATCTAATTTTGGGGAATTTGGGTATTTTGGTTGTTTTCGTCCGATTAATTCGATTTAACTTAGGATTATGATGGATTGATGATTAGTTAGATGTTTTATATCATTTCCCTTGTTATTCCATGGTTGGATCGTATCGATTCGTTATTTGGGTCGAGTTCTTGACCGACGCCTTGAAGGTGTCCTAGAAATGTCTTAGAGGGGTTTTCGGGCGTTCTACGATTATCCTTCCTCGTATGATTGTTGATTTATGGATTATATGTTGTTAGGGTCGAGTTTCTTGCGAAGAAACCAAGTTGAACCCTTCCGCTCGTTGTCGTTTTCCTTTTCTAAACATCGGGCGTTTGAAGCTTCCGGTTGAGCCGTGTTCGTCGGGATACTTGCGTGCCGATTGTGAGGCAAGTACCTTGCCCATACTATTCTTGTTTTGTGAATGTGATAATTGGTGATCGTCTTTATATATTTGTTTGATTGTTTAAAACGAGTTTTCAAAAGATTTGGTTAGCCTTGTTAAAGGCCCTCTTTCAAAATCGTGTGTGTTTTGTGATCGGTGTGTTTCTCGAGCAGTATGTGAATCTTATGGACATGTTGGTGTTGATGATGCACTTGGTAATTGCGTGTGGACGTATATTGTTTCATTTCGGTGCATTGTGGTGGACGTGTTGTTTTACTAAGTGTTTGATGCCTCTGGGTGAATTGTTTGGATATCTCGGTGTGATATATTACTCGTGCTTGAGTTTGTTTAGCTAGCCGCGGGAGGGTCCTTCGAGGCCTCGTGCGGGAATCTATGATATTACTCTCTGCTCCCAAGGCGATGCTTATGTTGTGATTTGTTTAGCTAGCCATGCGGGAGGGTCCTTCGAGGCCTCGTGCGGGAATCTATGATATTACTCTGTTCCCAAGGCGATGCTTATGTTGTGATTTGTTTAGCTAGCCAGTGCGGGAGGGTCCTTCGAGGCCTCGTGCGGGAATCTATGATATTACTCTGTTCCCAAGGCGATGCTTATGTTGTGATTTGTTTAGCTAGCCAGTGCGGGAGGGTCCTTCGAGGCCTCGTGCGGGAATCTATGATATTACTCTGTTCCCAAGGCGATGCTTATGTTGCGATTTGTTTTGCTAGCCAGTGCGGGAGGGTCCTTCGAGGCCTCGTGCGGGAATCTATGATATTACTCTGTTCCCAAGGCGATGCTTGTGCATGGTTACGTTGTGTTGATTTTATGTCCGTTGAGGACATGTGATGTTGGGCTCTGGCCCTGTGAATTGTTGTTGGTTTTCTATTTGCGAAAACAAAACATTTGGGCTATGACCCTATTGATTTTTGGAAAGATATGGATTTGATAATCCTAATTTATTTTCTATTAAAACTCCCGAGGGTATTTTAAACCATTTTGCAAACCATTCTCGTTATTTGTGATCTTTCGGATTGGGAAAGTTTTACTCAAATTCTTGCCTCGGGAAGTATTCATTTCGTGGTATTTTAATCTTTAAGGATTCCTGGTTATTGTTATTCGTGGAACTTGAATTATATGGCTCGTATTTGCACTTTGTATTTGCACTAGCAAA
Organism: Orobanche coerulescens; assembly: GCA_033398695.1. NCBI lineage: Eukaryota > Viridiplantae > Streptophyta > Magnoliopsida > Lamiales > Orobanchaceae > Orobanche > Orobanche coerulescens. Next base: position 65,694,242 of record CM065813.1, read on the forward strand.
ACAGTGGAGTTTTGCTAACCCCCGAGTATTCGGGGGGTGGATGTCTGTTTTTGCATTCAGGTTTTGGAGCATAGCACAGGGTCGGCACGAAGGATGATGAAAGATGAATGATACTAATCACACGAGGATCCGTATGATGTTATTGGTTTAGTTGCATTTTATTTCCGCTGCAGTATTCTTTCCCCGTTGTACGGGAGTGTGTTGTATTCGACCCCTGCGTGGGCATGCATTGTAATTGAGTTATATGTATTTATTGAAAGGCCAAATCGGTCTACTGAGTCTTCTTAGCCTTAAAGGCATTGTCGAGTTGTTCGTTTGTTGTTACCAGCCTGGTAGATCCTTGAGGAAAGGTTCTACGGCGTGTAATATCCCTGAGCGGATTGGGGGTGTTACATAAATGGTATCGGAGCTTAGGTTGTGGAAACCTAGGCTGTCGGGTCAGTGGTGTCTATTGAGTTTTTATCTCGTCGGATTTTATCTGACTGAGTCGTGTCGCGACGCGTCGTCTGAGTTGGTTTGTTGTGATTAGTATCGTGGGGCGATCATCATCTTCGTGCGACCTGTGGATGTAAGTCTCCCTTCTTTGTGTTGTGCCTCGTGTGACACGAGCTATTTTTTTTTATTATGAGTTAATTGACGGAATCCTCTTATGGATTTTGATTTCGTGATACGTGATTATTTGACTCCCATTTTTCGTTCATATGGGGAGTAGTGTTGCTGTCTTGTGCATGTTTGACCTTATTTCTTTTATCCGCTGCGTGAGTTCTTTTGTAACGGCTTTCGGTATTTTACCGACTGAGTTTTATTTCGAAAACCGATTCCTTAACCGAGTTTTTGGCATTATGGCCTTGATCATTTTGGCGAAATTCTTATGACGGAATTTAGTATTTTGTAAATGGATTTTGTGAGTTTTTGAAATATTACCGTCATCGGCCTTTTTGGCGTTTTTGTGAATGGTTTTTAGACTGGTGGGTTCCGGTGCGGGACACACGGCGCTATAATGTTCCGTGTAAGTACCTAAACTTTTTGGGCATTCTAGCCCATTGAATTATTTTTGAAAACCTTGAGTATCTTAGAAAATTAAAATTCGAGACGTACTTTTAAAACGAATTATTTTCTTGCGGTGTTTTCAAGGTGTTTTCTAATGCCGCAATACATTTCAAAAATTTTCCGGTTGAGGACCAAAATATTTTGAGATATTTTCAAATGCGATTGCTTAGACCCAAGGGTCGAATATTTTGAAAGTTTTTCACTAAAAGAAAGGTGTCCTCATTTTTGTTCAAACGCAAGATGATTTTCAAAGTCTCGATAAAGGTGTTTGTAATACTTTGTGTAAATTGGTACTCAAGATCAACCGTTGTCTCCAAACTGCTTTTCAAAAGGTGGTTTTCGTTTTAAAACCTATCATTCTGCTTTGCGGACCGGAAATGCGTGTATGGTTTTCGAACTTTCGTTACGGTGTTAACCCCGAATTGTGATTGAATTGGTGGCGTGAGCGTCGAGTCGTTCGCCACGCATATATTTTGCTAGCCCTTGTGGGAGGTGTGATGACGATCCTTAATGTTGTCATTTCGTGGTGGCTTGCGTGTTATCGCACCTGTGTGAGCTGTTAAAGCTTGGGTTTGTACGTTTGTGTACATATGTGATTGTTTCATAATGTTTGTAATTATGTGCTGGTTATTGTTCGGGCCGTTGAGGTCGCCGAACGATACCGTCGTTGCTGTAGTGTTTGTGTGTATTATTTTACGATGATAATCGTTGTATATGATATGTATTATGATTCCTTGTTGTGCTGAGTTGGCATCTCCGCTATGTTGTTTTGCGACGTTATGCCCCATTGTATCTAGCATTTGTATTTTCGGTATCTTTGAGCGAGCGTTTCAACCGTGATGTGCCGGGCATGCACGTGTAAATTGTTTTTATCGTCGCAACACATTTCAAGTGTGGACTCGAGGGACACCGAATTAATTTTTGCGGATTGGCTACCGAGACTTTCGGAATTCGCGCTTCAGCTCAGTTATCAGAATCGGCTTTGAGAGGCCTTTGAAGGATGTTTCTGTCGGTTGCTTGTTGTGTTGTCGCCTTGATTTCGTTGTTGTGAGTTTCGGGGACGACACTTCTCTTATAAGAGGTCGAATATAATACCCGTATTATATTTGGCTCCTGCATTTTCTCTTTCTCAATTCTATCGGCTCGCTCGTGTTCGTTGATACCTTCCGGACTTGTTCTGCATTTCGGTTTCGTCGTTCGAACGAGCTGTGATCTTGTTTTGGGTCAATCTGGTTATCGATGTGGCTTTTTTTCGAGTTCGGTTCGATTCTTGTGAACCTTGTTCGGAAGCGACATCATCTAGTTTTGCTAGTTCTCTTATTCGAAGTGGACTGGATCTTGAACTTTTGTATTTTCGACTCTGTCGACTCGTTTATGTTCGTTGACATTTCTGAGCTTGTCCTGCCCCTTGCTTTTGTTGATCGAACGAGTGTGGTATTATTTCGGAATAACTCGTTTGTCGTTGTGACTTTTCTATTGCTATTCCCTTTCTGTGGATCTTATATGAATGCACATCCCGTTGTTTTCACCGGATCATATATTGTCTCGAGTCGAGATGTGAACCTTGGGGTTGTTGTTTGAATTTTATTATCCTTCGTATTTCGGACATGATTGTTCGATTTTTGTTGTCTCGATCATTTGTTTGTTCGGTTTTGTTCTCGTTTCGTGATTGTTGAGCGTAGAGGCTCCTTCCTAATTCCCTTAAGTTCGGGAAATTAGTCTCGTTTTCGATCTTCCAACCCTTGAGCGGTGGAATTCCGTATTTGTTCAGCGATTGGCTCGCGTTTTGATTGATGTACCGTTGGGTTGGTCAATCGTATTGATTTTCGTTCGTTGTGTTTTGTGATTGTTCGGATAATTGACTTGATTGTATTATCCATTTGATGACGCTTGTCACTTGTTGGTTCTATTATATCCCTAACGGCGACGTTGTGTTGGTCGTCGTGGAGCGTGTTTTCACACCGTATATTCCGTTGCGTTGTTTGTAACGTTTCGCCGTTTGGCATTAGTTACGCGTTTCTTGCGTATCTCATTGAGTTTTCCTGGCGGGATAATGCTTCTCCCTACTTGTTTTAAGTTTCGGACGAAACTTCTTTTAAGGAGGGTAGAATGTAATATCCGCAATTTTCGATTTTCGTAAATTTCTTTTTTCGGCGGAAGTCCGTTTTGACGACTCGATCATGACCGTTTCGTCATTCCGAGAATGATTAATTCTGCAATTTTTGTCATCCGAGCTCGTTTCGGTGTCGTTTTGTTGAATTCCGTGCTTTTTAGCGGTTTTTCCGCACTTGAGTTCGATTCTTGCGAATCTCGTCTGAAACTGTTGTTTCGACTTTCTTGTAAGTTCATTTAATATTATTATTCATGTTGCAAGCTTCGGTTTGGTTATTCTATCACGTATCGTGATTTTGGAGCGTTTTGGGCCATTTTCGTAATTTGCCAAAGTTTGGGGTAATTACTTTCCGTTGTCGAATTTCGAGCCTTCGGGTAGTCGGAATCGTGTGTTCTATTAGTGATCGGATTTGTCTTTTCGAGTACTTCATAACTGTATCTTCGATTCGTACTCAGGTTCGGGTTTCGGGGTCGTTCGGGCCGTCGGAATTGGTCCCGGCCGAGTCATGGCCGGGCGTGCTCGGGCAGGCCATTACGCCGAGTAACGACGTTAGTGCTCGGCCGTTACGTGCACGTAAGGCGATTCGTCGTAAGGCCCCTGGCCGTAACGCACGTAGCGGGCCGCGATTTTAGGCGATGACTTCGGTTACGTCGTAACCCTTGGCGATTACGTCGTAACCCGGCCAATCGACTTATAAAGGCACAGCGGCGTTTTTCTTGACCATTTCTCATTCTTTTTCTTCCCGTACGCGGTCAGGTGTGTGAATCATCTAGAGATGTTGTTGGACGATGAATACATGAAGTTTTGAGGTTCATATCATCAATCATCCGCCCTATAACATCCTCCGATCTACTGACCGTGCCGATTTCCTAGAAATCTAATTTTGGGGAATTTGGGTATTTTGGTTGTTTTCGTCCGATTAATCCGATTTAACTTAGGATTATGATGGATTGATGATTATTTAGATGTTTTATATCATTTCCTTGTTATTCCATGGTTGGATCGTATCGATTCGTTATTTGGGTCGAGTTCTTGACCGACGCCTTGAAGGTGTCCTAAAATGTCTTAGAGGGGTTTTCGGGCGTTCTACGATTATCCTTCCTCATATGATTGTTGATTTATGGATTATAGTTTGTTAGGGTCGAGTTTCTTGCGAAGAAACCAAGTTGAACCCTTCCGCTCGTTGTCGTTTTCCTTTTCTAAACATCGGGCGTTTCGAAGCTTTCCGGTTGAGCCGTGTTCGTCGGGATACTTGCGTGCCGATTGTGAGGCAAGTACCTTGCCCATACTATTCTTGTTTTGTGAATGTGATAATTGGTGATCGTCTTTATATATTTGTTTGATTGTTTAAAACGAGTTTTCAAAAGATTTGGTTAGCCTTGTTAAAGGCCCTCTTTCAAAATCGTGTGTGTTTTGTGATCGGTGTGTTTCTCGATGTGAATCTTATGGACATGTTGGTGTTGATGATGCACTTGGTAATTGCGTGTGGACGTATATTGTTTCATTTCGGTGCATTGTGGTGGACGTGTTGTTTTACTAAGTGTTTGATGCCTCTGGGTGAATTGTTTGGATATCCTCGGTGTGATATATTACTCGTGCTTGAGTTTGTTTAGCTAGCCAGTGCGGGAGGGTCCTTCGAGGCCTCGTGCGGGAATCTATGATATTACTCTGTTCCCAAGGCGATGCTTATGTTGTGATTTGTTTAGCTAGCCAGTGCGGGAGGGTCCTTCGAGGCCTCGTGCGGGAATCTATGATATTACTCTGTTCCCAAGGCGATGCTTATGTTGGGATTTGTTTAGCTAGCCAGTACGGGAGGGTCCTTCGAGGCCTCGTGCGGGAATCTATGATATTACTCTGTTCCCAAGGCGATGCTTATGTGTTGATTTGTTTAGCTAGCCAGTGCGGGAGGGTCCTTCGAGGCCTCGTGCGGGAATCTATGATATTACTCTGTTCCCAAGGCGATGCTTATGTTGCGATTTGTTTTGCTAGCCAGTGCGGGAGGGTCCTTCGAGGCCTCGTGCGGGAATCTATGATATTACTCTGTTCCCAAGGCGATGCTTGTGCATGGTTACGTTGTGTTGATTTTATGTCCGTTGAGGACATGTGATGTTGGGCTCTGGCCCTGTGAATTGTTGTTGGTTTTCTATTTGCGAAAACAAAACATTTGGGCTATGACCCTATTGATTTTTGGAAAGATATGGATTTGATAATCCTAATTTATTTTCTATTAAAACTCCCGAGGGTATTTTAAACCATTTTGCAAACCATTCTCGTTATTTGTGATCTTTCGGATTGGGAAAGTTTTACTCAAATTCTTGCCTCGGGAAGTATTAATTTCGTGGTATTTTAATCTTTAAGGATTCCTGGTTATTGTTATTCGTGGAACTTGAATTATATGGCTCGTATTTGCACTTTGTATTTGCACTAGCAAAACAAAGGAGTTTGCTAACCCCGAGTATTCGGGGTGGATGTCTGTTTTTGCATTCGGGTTTTGGAGCATAGCACAGGTCGGCACGAAGGATGATGAAAGATGAATGATACTAATCACACGAGGATCCGTATGATGTTATTGGTTTAGTTGCATTTTATTTCATTTGCAGATTCTTTCCCGTTGTACGGAGTGTGTTGTATTCGACCCTGGTAGGCATGCATTGTAATTGAGTTATATGTATTTATTGAAAGGCCAAATCGGTCTACTGAGTCTTCTTAGCCTTAAAGGCATTGTCGAGTTGTTCGTTTGTTGTTACCAGCCTGGTAGATCCTTGAGGAAAGGTTCTACGGCGTGTAATATCCCTGAGCGGATTGGGGGTGTTACACCCGTATATTAGTCGCCTTCCTACTTTCTGCAACTTGTAAATCCAGTCCAAATTTAGCAAAAATTCTTGAAAATGAGTAAAAAACTTTTCGAGATTAACTTACGAAGTTTTCAAGGATCAGAAATATCACCATTGTTGCATTGTTAACAAATATAATATAATGGATAATATAATTCTCAGATAAAGGCATCACTTAAATTTACGTAATTCCACATATCAAGAGTATATATATATATATATGTTTGGGTTTATGTAGGAACTTTTCTTCCCATAGAAACCCGCTAGAAACATATATGTGATGTTATTATCAGTTTATGTAAGATGTTATTATACATTTAGCAGCATATATTAATAGCACATGTAAGATGTTGCTATATGTATAATATCTTGCATATTACATAAACTAATAATAGCATCCCATATACATGTTCCTAAAAAAAGTTCCTAAATGAACCAAATTATGTGTGTGTGCGCGCGCGTGTGTGTGTAAAGCATGAGAGCCAAGCTCACTCAAAGATGGAATTGGTAAGTGTACATGATTATCGCTTTCCCCAATAAAACAAATGAACTGATGACATATGAAACTGTAAAGAAGGTCATTACACTTCTGGATAACACAATAATGAAGACACAAAAATCCATTCTGAAAAATCAAGTACTCCAAATTGATCTGAAGATTGGTGGACGCATAAATAGGGCGTCATTAGAATCCAGCTTTTCAAAAACTATATCCTCCACACAATTTCTGATTCTAGGAACCGTACACACTCCTCCGCCGATGGGAATACCAACATAACAGTGAATCCACCAAGATACTTAGCAGCGGGAATTAGGGTTGCGTCCGATCCGAGCAAATGGGAATTAGGGTTGCGGGGTTCTGATGAGCATGTACAGCGATATGAAGGAGGTCGGTTTGTTCCGTTGACGGAGGTTGCGTCGGATTTGGTTTGGGTCGGCGGCGGCGACGGCAGTGGAAGTGCTACGGTCTTGTTGGGAGTCGCGATTGGTGCAGAAAACATATCTGAATTCTCAGACCAGGTACGTAATCAGATTTTAAATGAAGGTTTTCAAGGGGTGGAACCATGAATACGATGTCTATTAATATTCGCGGGCTAAATGGGTTCGGGACTTGAGGATAAAGAATGAAGTTGATTTTGTGATGCTTCAAGAGTCTCAATTCCAAGACTTAAAAGGGGTTAATTTGGCTGATTTGGGGTAATTCTCAACAAAGGATTTGCTATAGTGTTATGAGATTTGTTTTTAGAATCGCATAGACATCGTTAGGAACTTTACTTTTTTTATAATGATTAAAATCTGTTTAAAATTTAATACATAACATAAATTATTAATGGTATCTTTTCGTAAATTATAAATTCTTGATAACAGAAACTTTACTTGTAGTGATATTAAAAAATATAATACACAATATAAATTAATAATGGTAATATTTTACTTATGTTTTTAAGAGTTAAATGAAAAAATCTGAAATTGAAAATATTAATTCCCGGTCAAAACACATACACTTCGCTTTTGTAAAAATATTCTGATAAAAAATAAAATTTCACACTGTTAACTCCATTAATTATCAAATTAGTAAAGTCTTTGTATCTTAAAATTCCCAACTAGTTTCTGCTTTTTAGTATGATACCATTTACTGAAGTCTACGTGGGTGTTTTACTTCAGTAAATTGAAAGCGAAATTGTTTTTTTGTTTTTTTACTTCACTAATATACATAACTGAAGTAAATTGTACCGAAGTCTGTGATGTTTATTCTACTAGTGCTATCAGGCAATTTAGTAGTTGGGGATTGGGCTTTCCAATCATGAACCGGTTCCTTACTTGTGTAGAAATCATGAGCCGCCATCTCCCTAATCAAAGAAATGATATATTTCTAATGATAACATAATAATTAGCTAGATATGTACGTATAGAAAATGAGCTAAAATAAATAATTACTCCATCTGGTCCAAAATAACTGTCGCTTTTTGACTATTCACATGTTTTAAGAAAGATAATTATTTCTCCAATTTAATGATCAAAGTACCAATATTTCCTCTTATTTAATGCTCATCTCTCTTACATTACTCCCTTCGATTAGGACGATTCATAAAATACCTTAAAAAAATTAGGTCGTTATAGTTGAAAATAATTTATTTGGACTGTCTAAAATATTTTAGCAAGTCCGCCTATTTTTTTTAGTGTTTAGTTACACTTTTTCTAAATAGCAACGGCTACACCAAATTTTGTGTTAGCGTAGATATTCAATTTGGTCTACGGTAACACTAATTTATATCAATAATAACGTTAGAAAAATGTGTAGCCTTAAATCAAATTTGACCAATTTTAAGGCATCTAAGGCTACACTTTTGCTTGTAACATCAAAAAAAATGTTGTTGAAAGCCATATATGGTGTAGTGGGATTTACTCGTTGCTCGGTGAACGTGATGTCTTGAACCGGTCAACTTTTGTGTAAACCAAGACAATAACATACACACAATAATAGATCTAATATCTTTCGTTCTCACGTTGTGTCCATTTTGGCCTTGGACCATTTCTTGGATTCATAAGTGTTACTAATTTTATGAAGCGGCCTTACTTCTTCACTTATATAGGTGACCTCCTATGAAGAGTATCCTGCCATACTCCACCTATAAAAGGTTATAGGAATCATTAAAAGCTTTAAAAGGCTTACCCTTTACCACAAACTGCAGGCTTGCACTTGAACAGCTACGAGAATGGGTTTTCAAGTGCTTTAACTTGAACTTTCACAACTTAGTTGTCTCATTGAACCAAGTTCTTGGGATCTCCAATCATCCTGGTTGAGTTACCATTATGAAAATTCTCAATGCGTGGATTTCAATCCCATTCCCCTTGCTGCATTATATAATTGATCACGGTTAATACCTTTTGTAAACGGATCCGCTATATTGTCTTTTGACTTTACATAGTCAATACACATTATTCCTGTAGTGATCAAATGTCGAATGGTATTGTGTCTTCGATGAATATGTCGAGACTTACCATTATATATACTGTTCTTTGCCCTCCTATGGCCGCCATGCTATCACAATGTATCATAACGGAGGCAAAGGTTTTTCCCAACAGGAAATATCTTCTAAGAAGTTTCTTAACCATTCGGCTTCTTCGCCGGCTTTGTCTAAAGCAATAAACTCCGATTCCATTGTAGATCGGGCTATGCATGTTTGCTTAGAAGATTTCCATGATATTGCTCCTCCACCAATGGTAAATACATAACCGCTTGTGGATTTAGAGTCTTTAGTATCAGATATCCAGTTGGCATCACAATATCCTTCCAAAACAGCTGGATATCTCGAATAGTGTATACCATGATTGACGGTGTGTTTTAAGTATCTCAACACTCTTGTCAATGCGGTCCAATGATCCTTTCCGGGATTACTCGTAAACCGACTCAGTTTACTAATAGAATATGCTATGTCTGGCCTTGTACAATTTGCTAAGTACATTAGGCTTCCAATTATCCTAGCATATTCTGTTTGTGATATGGGTTCTCCTCGATTTTTGGCTAAGTGTAAACTTAAGTCAACAGGTGTCTTAGCCGGAGGTAGATCGTATGCCTTGAATTTCTTAAGTACATTCTCAACATAGTGAGATTGTGATAAGACTATTCCATCGGGTGTTCTAGAGATCTTGATTCCTAGAATCACATCGGCTAATCCCATATCCTTCATGTCAAAGTTCTTCTTTAACATTTCCTTAGTGCCTATGATGATTTTATTGTTGCTACCCATAATTAGCATATCATCAACGTATAGACACACAATGACAAAATTGTCAGATGTACCTTTGATGTACACACATTTATCGCATTCATTGATCTTGAAACCATTTGACATCATTACTTGGTCAAATTTCTCATGCCATTGTTTGGGTGCTTGCTTAAGTCCGTATAAAGACTTAACAAGTTTGCAAACTTTGTTTTCTTGGACTGGAATCTCTATCCCTTAGGGTTGTTCCATATAAATTTCATCTTCTAAATCTCCATTTAGATAGGCCGTTTTTACATCCATTTGGTGTATCTCAAGATTGTACAATCTTTGCTATTGCAAGTAGCATTCTAATGGATGTAATCCGAGTAATCGGTGAGTATGTATCAAAGTAATCATACCCTTCCTTTTGTTTGTATCCTTTGGCTACCAAACGTGCCTTGTATTTATCAATAGATTTATCACCTTTGTATTTCTTCTTGAGAATCCACTTGCAACCTAAAGGTTTATTTCCGGAGGAAGATCAACAATGTGCCAAGTGTGATTGTTCAAGATTGACTCGATTTCACTATTGATAGCTTCTTGCCATAGATCGGCATCGGAACCGCATAATGCTTCCTTGATTGTCTTTGGTTCATCTTCTAAAGAATAGACTACAAAATCCGGACCAAAGGTTTTTGCGCTTTTATTCTTTTTCCTCGCCTTAGTTCCGGTGTTGGTCCATTACTATTTGGCGAGGTTTCATCATAAGTCCTCTTTTCGGACTTATTTCATTCTTTTCTTTCTTAGGGAATATAGTTTCAAAAATATGGCATTTCTTGATTCTATAATCATTCCCTCATTAATATCGGGTACTTCCGATTTGTGTACCAAAAATCGACGCACTACTATTATTTGCATATCCTATGAAAATGCAATCAACCGTTTTTGGTCCTATTTTTACTTGCTTGGGTTTCGGTACTTCAACTTTTGCTAAGCACCCCCACACTTTTAAGTACTTATAGGACGGCTTCCTTCCTTTCCATAATTCATATGGAGTTTTATCTTGCTTCTTTTTGGGTAATTTATTCAATTTTGTTGGCGAAAGAATAGCTTCTCCCCACATGTTAAGTGATAGGCCCGAGCTTATCAACATAGCATTCATCATTTCCTTCAATGTTCTATTCTTTTGTTCGGCAACACCATTCGATTGGGGTGCATAAGGTGCAGTCGTTTGGTGAATAATGCCATTTTCACGACAATATTCTTCAAAAGGTGCAACATATTCACCGCCTCGATCACTTCGAATCATTTTGATTTTGGTGTTGAGTTGATTTTCAACTTCGCTTTGTATGTTTTGAAAGCTTCGAATGCTTCGTCTTTGCTTCTCAAAAGATACACATAACAAAATCTTGTGCAATCATCAATAAAAGTTATAAAATAATTCTTTCCACCTCTTGTTTGCACAAGTTTTAAATCGCACAGATCGGTGTGAATCAATTCAAGAGGTTTTGTCGATCTTTCCACTGAATGAAAAGGAGATTTTGCCATTTTTGCTTCAACACATATTTCACACCTTTTGTGTTGATCGAAAGTCATTTTTGGCAATAAATCTAAATGTACTAAATGACGTAGTATATTTAGATTTGCATGTCCTAATCTATCATGCCATAAATTAGGAGACTCAACCAAATAAACAACTTTATCGTTTATTTCATTTCCACTACGTACATTGATAGCATTCAGTTTGAAAAGGCCGTTATCTATATAGCCTTTTCCGATAAAGTGACCATTTTTAGTTATTACAACTTTATCCGCTTCAAACACTAGCCTAAATCCGCTTTGCTCAATGCCGAGCCGGACACAAGATTCTTACGAATGTCCGGAACATGTAGCACATTTTGAGCGTCAATTTCAATCCAGACGTCATCTTGAGTATAACTTCTCGATTCGACAACATTTGAGGCAGCGGAGTTTCCCATGTACAATTTTCTTTCTTCGATGACGGGCTCGTATGAGGAGAACATGGTTTTATCGGCACAAATATGTTTAGTAGCGCCGGTGTCCACCCACCATCCGACTGGGATTCCAACCATATTGATTTCATCTACAACTGCACACAGATCAAGACTTGACAAATCAACGGGAACATACTTATTCTCGATTATATTTGCTTGATCTCTCTTCTTGTCCTTCTTTGGTTTGCGGCAATTTTTCGCCATATGCCCGAATTTACCGCAGTTGTAGCATTCTCCTTTGATCTTCTTTTGATTCTTCGAGTCTTGCTTCTTCCCGTTAAATTTCCGCTTTTTGTTGTTGCTTGACTCGATGAGATTTGCTTTTGCCTCCATAGATGACTTGTTCATCTTGACATCGGTCTTCCGATTGTCCTCTTCGATCCTCAGTCGCACAATTAGATCTTCAAGGCCCATTTCCTTGCGTTTGTGCTTGAGGTAGTTTTTGAAGTCCTTCCACATCGGGGGCAACTTCTCGATTATGGCGGAACTTGAAAGGATTCGGACAAGCTCATTCCTTCGCCAAAATATCGTCCAGGATCAATCAGTATTTCTGCACTTGCTCGAGAACAGTTTTTGTGTCCACCATTTTGAAGTCAAGAAAACGACCCACGATGAACTTTTTCAAGCCGGCATCTTCTGTTTTATATTTTGTCTCCAACGAGTCCCACAACTCTTTGGACGTTTTGATTGTGGAATAAACACTGTAAAGTGTGTCTTCTAACCCATTCAAAATATAGTTTCGACATAAGAAGTCGCTGTGATGCCATGCATCCAACGCCGTGCGTTTCTGGGTGTCAGTTTCATCATCCCCCACAACAGGAGGAGATTCGGAAAGGAAGCGGCAGAGATTGAGAGTAGTAAGGTAGAACAGCATTTTTGATTGCCAACGTTTGAAGTCGGTACCTGAGAACTTCTCTGGTTTTTCGGCATGGGCAGGAGCATGAACATTGTTGCTTGACGATGCCATCTTCTACAGAAAAATTTCGTCTTACGAATGTTGATATGTAATGCTGTAGAAAATGACAAATGAATGTAAACCGAGGCAAGAGTTGGACTCTCTCTCCGTAAGACGATCCAAGTCACCTTCCAAGTCATCGGAGCCACTATCCTAGTTGTCAAAACGAAAGGCTCCTCGCTCCGAGGCGTTCGAGCGAAGTGCAAAGTGCGCCTACGAAGCGCCCGTTGCGACAAGTGCGACGTGCACGTACTCGGACTCGGACTCGGACTCGGAAGGTGCTTTGCACCTTCCTCGTAGGATTCGGATTCTAGCTTTAAAAATTAATTAAAGCCAACTAGGGTGCACCTTAATGGAGCACACTTGATTGCTCCTTTATGATGGAAAGTCCTTTATAAATAGCTCAACTTTTCCTTACTTCTCCAATGTGGGATGGGATTCCACACCACATCCCCAACTATTAAATGGCTTAACTTTGTGCATTAATTACTCATTCATTTCTTAACGAAATTGAACAAGTAAATACACTAAATTAATCTACACAAAATGTAGATTCCAAATATACCATTTAATGTCATTAATTACCATAATTAATTATGGTATTAATTAAGCTATTTTTCCAACAATCCCCCACATGAATGATGATTAATGCAAATTCAACATGCACTAAGTCCCGACGACCTATTATTGCTTCAGGATAGGTGGTAGTTAGCCTTGAACCTTCCTTAGTGTAATGCTATCGGATTTACTCGTTGCTCGGTGAACGTGATGTCTTGAACCGGTCAACTTTTGTGTAAACCAAGACAATAACATACACACAATAATAGATCTAATATCTTTCGTTCTCACGTTGTGTCCATTTTGGCCTTGGACCATTTCTTGGATTCATAAGTGTTACTAATTTTATGAAGCGGCCTTACTTCTTCACTTATATAGGTGACCTCCTATGAAGAGTATCCTGCCATACTCCACCTATAAAAGGTTATAGGAATCATTAAAAGCTTTAAAAGGCTTACCCTTTACCACAAACCTGTGCTTGCACTTGAACAGCTACGAGAATGGGTTTTCAAGTGCTTTAACTTGAACTTTCACAACTTAGTTGTCTCATTGAACCAAGTTCTTGGGATCTCCAATCATCCTGGTTGAGTTACCATTATGAAAATTCTCAATGCATGGATTTCAATCCCATTCCCCTTGCTGCATTATATAATTGATCACGGTTAATACCTTTTGTAAACGGATCCGCTATATTGTCTTTTGACTTTACATAGTCAATACACATTATTCCTGTAGTGATCAAATGTCGAATGGTATTGTGTCTTCGACGAATATGTCGAGACTTACCATTATATATACCGTTCTTTTCCCTCCCTATGGCTGCCATGCTATCACAATGTATCATAACGGGAGGCAAAGGTTTTTCCCAGCAGGGAATATCTTCTAAGAAGTTTCTTAACCATTCGGCTTCTTCGCCGGCTTTGTCTAAAGCAATAAACTCCGATTCCATTGTAGATCGGGCTATGCATGTTTGCTTAGAAGATTTCCATGATATTGCTCCTCCACCAATGGTAAATACATAACCGCTTGTGGATTTAGAGTCTTTAGTATTGGATATCCATTGGCATCACAATATCCTTCCAAAACAAATTGGATATCTCGAATAGTGTCTACCATGATTGACAGGGTGTTTTAAGTCTCTCACCCCTCTGGTCTATGCGGGCCACGGTTCCTTTCCGGGATTACTCGTTATCAGACTCAGTTTACTAATAGAATATGCTATGTCGGGCCTTGTACAATTTGCTAAGTACTTTAGGCTTCCAATTATCCTAGCATATTCTGTTTGTGATATGGGTTCTCCTCGATTTTTGGCTAAGTGTAAACTTAAGTCAACAGTGTCTTAGCCGGAGGTAGATCGTATGCCTTGAATTTCTTAAGTACATTCTCAACATAGTGAGATTGTGATAAGACTATTCCATCGGGTGTTCTCGAGATCTTGATTCCTAGAATCACATCGGCTAATCCCATATCCTTCATGTCAAAGTTCTTCTTTAACATTTCCTTAGTGCCTATGATGATTTTATTGTTGCTACCCATAATTAGCATATCATCAACGTATAGACACACAATGACAAAATTGTCGATGTACCTTTGATGTACACACATTTATCGCATTCATTGATCTTGAAACCATTAGACATCATTACTTGGTCAAATTTCTCATGCCATTGTTTGGGTGCTTGCTTAAGTCCGTATAAAGACTTAACAAGTTTGCAAACTTTGTTTTCTTGGCCGGAATCACGAACCCTTCGGGTTGTTCCATATAAATTTCATCTTCTAAATCTCCATTTAGAAAGGCCGTTTACATCCATTTGGTGTATCTCAAGATTGTACAATGCCGCTATTGCAAGTAGCATTCTAATGGATGTAATCCGAGTAATCGTGAGTATGTATCAAAGTAATCATACCCTTCCTTTTGTTTGTATCCTTTGGCTACCAAACGTGCCTTGTATTTGTCAATAGATTTATCACCTTTGTATTTCTTCTTGAGAATCCACTTGCAACCTAAAGGTTTATTTCCGGAGGAAGATCAACAATGTGCCAAGTGTGATTGTTCAAGATTGACTCGATTTCACTATTGATAGCTTCTTGCCATAGATCGGCATCGAACTGCACAATGCTTCCTTGATTGTCTTTGGTTCATCTTCTAAAGAATAGACTACAAAATCCGACCAAAGGTTTTTGCGCTTTTATTCTTTTTCCTCGCCTTAGTTCCTGTTGGTCCATTACTATTTGGCGAGATTTCATCATAAGTCCTCTTTTCGGACTTATTTCATTCTTTTCTTTCTTAGGGAATATAGTTTCAAAAAATATGGCATTTCTTGATTCTATAATCATTCCCTCATTAATATCGGGTACTTCCGATTTGTGTACCAAAAATCGGTACGCACTACTATTATTTGCATATCCTATGAAAATGCAATCAACCGTTTTTGGTCCTATTTTTACTTGCTTGGGTTTCGGTACTTCAACTTTTGCTAAGCACCCCCACACTTTTAAGTACTTATAGGACGGCTTCCTTCCTTTCCATAATTCATATGGAGTTTTATCTTGCTTCTTTTTGGGTAATTTATTCAGAATTTTGTTGGCCGAAAGAATAGCTTCTCCCCACATGTTAAGTGATAGGCCCGAGCTTATCAACATAGCATTCATCATTTCCTTCAATGTTCTATTCTTTCGTTCGACAACACCATTCGATTGGGGTGCATAAGGTGCAGTCGTTTGGTGAATAATGCCATTTTCACGACAATATTCTTCAAAAGGTGCAACATATTCACCGCCTCGATCACTTCGAATCATTTTGATTTTGGTGTTGAGTTGATTTTCAACTTCTGTTTTGTATGTTTTGAAAGTTTCGAATGCTTCGTCTTTGCTTCTCAAAAGATACACATAACAAAATCTTGTGCAATCATCAATAAAAGTTATAAAATAATTCTTTCCACCTCTTGTTTGCACAAGTTTTAAATCGCACAGATCGGTGTGAATCAATTCAAGAGGTTTTGTCGATCTTTCCACTGAATGAAAAGGAGATTTTGCCATTTTTGCTTCAACACATATTTCACACCTTTTGTGTTGATCGAAAGTCATTTTTGGCAATAAATCTAAATGTACTAAACGACGTAGTATATTTAGATTTGCATGTCCTAATCTATCATGCCATAAATTAGGAGACTCAACCAAATAAACAACTTTATCGTTTATTTCATTTCCACCACGTACATTGATAGCATTCAGTTTGAAAAGGCCGTTATCTATATAGCCTTTTCCGATAAAGTGACCATTTTTAGTTATTACAACTTTATCCGCTTCAAACACTAGCCTAAATCCGGCTTTGCTCAATGCTGAGCCAGACACAAGATTCTTACGAATGTCTGGAACATGTAGCACATTTTTGAGCGTCAATTTCAATCCAGACGTCATCTTGAGTATAACTTCTCCAGTTCCGACAACATTTGAGGCAGCGGAGTTTCCCATGTACAATTTTCTTTCTTCGGTGACGGGCTCGTATGAGGAGAACATGGTTTTATCGGCACAAATATGTTTAGTAGCGCCGGTGTCCACCCACCATCCGACTGGGATTCCAACCATATTGATTTCATCTACAACTGCACACAGATCAAGACTGACAAATTGACGGAACATACTTATTCTCGATTATATTTGCTTGATCTCTCTTCTTGTCCTTCTTTGGTTTGCGGCAATTTTTCGCCATATGCCCGAATTTACCGCAGCTTGTAGCATTCTCCTTTGATCTTCTTTTGATTCTTGAGTCTTGCTTCTTCCCGTTAAATTTCCGCTTTTTGTTGTTGCTTGACTCGATGAGATTTGCTTTTGCCTCCATAGATGACTTGTTCATCTTGACATCGGTCTTCCGATTGTCCTCTTCGATCCTCGCCGCACAATTAGATCTTCAAGGCCCATTTCCTTGCGTTTGTGCTTGAGGTAGTTTTTGAAGTCCTTCCACATCGGGGCAACTTCTCGATTATGGCGGCAACTTGAAAGGATTCGGACAAGCTCATTCCTTCGCCAAAATATCGTCCAGATCAACTGTATTTCCTGCACTTGCTCGAGAACAGTTTTTGTGTCCACCATTTTGAAGTCAAGAAAACGACCCACGATGAACTTTTTCAAGCCGGCATCTTCTGTTTTATATTTTGTCTCCAACGAGTCCCACAACTCTTTGGACGTTTTGATTGTGGAATAAACACTGTAAAGTGTGTCATCCAACCCATTCAAAATATAGTTTCGACATAAGAAGTCGCTGTGATGCCATGCATCCAACGCCGTGCGTTTCTGGGTGTCAGTTTCATCATCCCCCACAACAGGAGGAGATTCGGAAAGGAAGCGGCAGAGATTGAGAGTAGTAAGGTAGAACAGCATTTTTGATTGCCAACGTTTGAAGTCGGTACCTGAGAACTTCTCTGGTTTTTCGGCATGGGCAGGAGCATGAACATTGTTGCTTGACGATGCCATCTTCTACAGAAAAATTTCGTCTTACGAATGTTGATATGTAATGCTGTAGAAAATGACAAATGAATGTAAACCGAGGCAAGAGTTGGACTCTCTCTCCGTAAGACGAAATTGCCCCGCACAGTACACACGGCTGAACGGCAAACGTCCCCAAGATACAACGATTTTTTCGATGAACTCGATACCTTGTACTAGGAATCGAATTCCGGGCGAACTACTGGATATTTGGGACTTTGTAGTATGAACTTAGGCTAGTATGACAGGATTATTATCTTGATTGTTATGTGTGTGTGTAATCATCATCTGCAGGGGTTGATTTATAGTCTGTAAAGCACCCTGTCCGAATTGGTGTGTCTTTCTGTCACTCCCGCCATGTCACTACCACGTGGCATCCAAGTCACCTTCCAAGTCATCGGAGCCACTATCCTAGTTGTCAAAACGAAAGGCTCCTCGCTCCGAGGCGTTCGAGCGAAGTGCAAAGTGCGCCTACGAAGCGCCCGTTGCGACAAGTGCGACGTGCACGTGCTCGGACTCGGACTCGGAAGGTGCTTTGCACCTTCCTCGTAGGATTCGGATTCTAGCTTTAAAAATTAATTAAAGCCAACTAGGGTGCACCTTAATGGAGCACACTTGATTGCTCCTTTATGATGGAAAGTCCTTTATAAATAGCTCAACTTTTCCTTACTTCTCCAATGTGGGATGGGATTCCACACCACATCCCCAACTATTAAATGGCTTAACTTTGTGCATTAATTACTCATTTATTTCTTAACGAAATTGAACAAGTAAATACACTAAATTAATCTACACAAAATGTAGATTCCAAATATACCATTTAATGTCATTAATTACCATAATTAATTATGGTATTAATTAAGCTATTTTTCCAACAATCCCCCACATGAATGATGATTAATGCAAATGCAACATGCACTAAGTCCCGACGACCTATTATTGCTTCAGGATAGGTGGTAGTTAGCCTTGAACCTTCCTTAGTGTAATGCTATCGGATTTACTCGTTGCTCGGTGAACGTGATGTCTTGAACCGGTCAACTTTTGTGTAAACCAAGACAATAACATACACACAATAATAGATCTAATATCTTTCGTTCTCACGTTGTGTCCATTTTGGCCTTGGACCATTTCTTGGATTCATAAGTGTTACTAATTTTATGAAGCGGCCTTACTTCTTCACTTATATAGGTGACCTCCTATGAAGAGTATCCTGCCATACTCCACCTATAAAAGGTTATAGGAATCATTAAAAGCTTTAAAAGGCTTACCCTTTACCACAAACTGTAGGCTTGCACTTGAACAGCTACGAGAATGGGTTTTCAAGTGCTTTAACTTGAACTTTCACAACTTAGTTGTCTCATTGAACCAAGTTCTTGGGATCTCCAATCATCCTGGTTGAGTTACCATTATGAAAATTCTCAATGCGTGGATTTCAATCCCATTCCCCTTGCTGCATTATATAATTGATCACGGTTAATACCTTTTGTAAACGGATCCGCTATATTGTCTTTTGACTTTACATAGTCAATACACATTATTCCTGTAGTGATCAAATGTCGAATGGTATTGTGTCTTCGACGAATATGTCGAGACTTACCATTATATATACCGTTCTTTGCCCTCCCTATGGCTGCCATGCTATCACAATGTATCATAACGGGAGGCAAAGGTTTTTCCCAGCAGGGAATATCTTCTAAGAAGTTTCTTAACCATTCGGCTTCTTCGCCGGCTTTGTCTAAAGCAATAAACTCCGATTCCATTGTAGATCGGGCTATGCATGTTTGCTTAGAAGATTTCCATGATATTGCTCCTCCACCAATGGTAAATACATAACCGCTTGTGGATTTAGAGTCTTTAGTATTGGATATCCAGTTGGCATCACAATATCCTTCCAAAACAGATGGATATCTCGAATAATGTATACCATGATTGACAGTGTGTTTTAAGTATCTCAACACTCTTGTCAATGCGGTCCAATGATCCTTTCCGGATTACTCGTAAACCGACTCGGTTTACTAATAGAATATGCTATGTCGGCCTTGTACAATTTGCTAAGTACATTAGGCTTCCAATTATCCTAGCATATTGTTTGTGATATGGGTTATCCTCGATTTTTGGCTAAGTGTAAACTTAAGTCAACAGTGTCTTAGCCGAGGTAGATCGTATGCCTTGAATTTCTTAAGTACATTCTCAACATAGTGAGATTGTGATAAGACTATTCCATCGGGTGTTCGAGATCTTGATTCCTAGAATCACATCGGCTAATCCCATATCCTTCATGTCAAAGTTCTTCTTTAACATTTCCTTAGTGCCTATGATGATTTTATTGTTGCTACCCATAATTAGCATATCATCAACGTATAGACACACAATGACAAAATTGTCAGATGTACCTTTGATGTACACACATTTATCGCATTCATTGATCTTGAAACCATTTGACATCATTACTTGGTCAAATTTCTCATGCCATTGTTTGGGTGCTTGCTTAAGTCCGTATAAAGACTTAACAAGTTTGCAAACTTTGTTTTCTTGGCGAATCACGAACCCTTCGGGTTGTTCCATATAAATTTCATCTTCTAAATCTCCATTTAGAAAGGCCGTTTTACATCCATTTGGTGTATCTCAAGATTGTACAATGCCGCTATTGCAAGTAGCATTCTAATGGATGTAATCCGAGTAATCGTGAGTATGTATCAAAGTAATCATACCCTTCCTTTTGTTTGTATCCTTTGGCTACCAAACGTGCCTTGTATTTGTCAATAGATTTATCACCTTTGTATTTCTTCTTGAGAATCCACTTGCAACCTAAAGGTTTATTTCCCGGAGGAAGATCAACAATGTGCCAAGTGTGATTGTTCAAGATTGACTCGATTTCACTATTGATAGCTTCTTGCCATAGATCGGCATCGGAACCAGACAATGCTTCCTTGATTGTCTTTGGTTCATCTTCTAAAGAATAGACTACAAAATCCGGACCAAAGGTTTTGCGGTTTTATTCTTGTCCTCGCCTTAGTTCCGGTGTTGGTCCATTACTATTTGGCGAGATTTCATCATAAGTCCTCTTTTTCGGACTTATTTCATTCTTTTCTTTCTTAGGGAATATAGTTTCAAAAAATATGGCATTTCTTGATTCTATAATCATTCCCTCATTAATATCGGGTACTTCCGATTTGTGTACCAAAAATCGGTACGCACTACTATTATTTGCATATCCTATGAAAATGCAATCAACCGTTCTTGGTCCTATTTTTACTTGCTTGGGTTTCGGTACTTCAACTTTTGCTAAGCACCCCCACACTTTTAAGTACTTATAGGACGGCTTCCTTCCTTTCCATAATTCATATGGAGTTTTATCTTGCTTCTTTTTGGGTAATTTATTCAGAATTTTGTTGGCCGAAAGAATAGCTTCTCCCCACATGTTAAGTGATAGGCCCGAGCTTATCAACATAGCATTCATCATTTCCTTCAATGTTCTATTCTTTCGTTCGGCAACACCATTCGATTGGGGTGCATAAGGTGCAGTCGTTTGGTGAATAATGCCATTTTCACGACAATATTCTTCAAAAGGTGCAACATATTCACCGCCTCGATCACTTCGAATCATTTTGATTTTGGTGTTGAGTTGATTTTCAACTTCTGTTTTGTATGTTTTGAAAGCTTCGAATGCTTCGTCTTTGCTTCTCAAAAGATACACATAACAAAATCTTGTGCAATCATCAATAAAAGTTATAAAATAATTCTTTCCACCTCTTGTTTGCACACGTTTTAAATCGCACAGATCGGTGTGAATCAATTCAAGAGGTTTTGTCGATCTTTCCACTGAATGAAAAGGAGATTTTGCCATTTTTGCTTCAACACATATTTCACACCTTTTGTGTTGATCGAAAGTCATTTTTGGCAATAAATCTAAATGTACTAAACGACGTAGTATATTTAGATTTGCATGTCCTAATCTATCATGCCATAAATTAGGAGACTCAACCAAATAAACAACTTTATCGTTTATTTCATTTCCACCACGTACATTGATAGCATTCAGTTTGAAAAGGCCGTTATCTATATAACCTTTTCCGATAAAGTGACCATTTTTAGTTATTACAACTTTATCCGCTTCAAACACTAGCCTAAATCCGGCTTTGCTCAATGCTGAGCCAGACACAAGATTCTTACGAATGTCTGGAACATGTAGCACATTTTTGAGCGTCAATTTCAATCCAGACGTCATCTTGAGTATAACTTCTCCAGTTCCGACAACATTTGAGGCAGCGGAGTTTCCCATGTACAATTTTCTTTCTTCGGTGACGGGCTCGTATGAGGAGAACATGGTTTTATCGGCACAAATATGTTTAGTAGCGCCGGTGTCCACCCACCATCCGACTGGGATTCCAACCATATTGATTTCATCTACAACTGCACACAGATCAAGACTGGACAAATCGACGGGAACATACTTATTCTCGATTATATTTGCTTGATCTCTCTTCTTGTCCTTCTTTGGTTTGCGGCAATTTTTCGCCATATGCCCGAATTTACCGCAGTTGTAGCATTCTCCTTTGATCTTCTTTTGATTCTTCGAGTCTTGCTTCTTCCCGTTAAATTTCCGCTTTTTGTTGTTGCTTGACTCGATGAGATTTGCTTTTGCCTCCATAGATGACTTGTTCATCTTGACATCGGTCTTCCGATTGTCCTCTTCGATCCTCAGTCGCACAATTAGATCTTCAAGGCCCATTTCCTTGCGTTTGTGCTTGAGGTAGTTTTTGAAGTCCTTCCACATCGGGGCAACTTCGATTATGGCAAAGAACTTGAAAGGATTCAGACAAGCTCATTCCTTCTGCCAAAATATCGTGCAGGATCAACTGTATTTCCTGCACTTGCTCGAGAACAGTTTTTGTGTCCACCATTTTGAAGTCAAGAAAACGACCCACGATGAACTTTTTCAAGCCGGCATCTTCTGTTTTATATTTTGTCTCCAACGAGTCCCACAACTCTTTGGACGTTTTGATTGTGGAATAAACACTGTAAAGTGTGTCATCCAACCCATTCAAAATATAGTTTCGACATAAGAAGTCGCTGTGATGCCATGCATCCAACGCCGTGCGTTTCTGGGTGTCAGTTTCATCATCCCCCACAACAGGAGGAGATTCGGAAAGGAAGCGGCAAAGATTGAGAGTAGTAAGGTAGAACAGCATTTTTGATTGCCAACGTTTGAAGTCGGTACCTGAGAACTTCTCTGGTTTTTCGGCATGGGCAGGAGCCTGAACATTGTTGCTTGACGATGCCATCTTCTACAGAAAAATTTCGTCTTACGAATGTTGATATGTAATGCTGTAGAAAATGACAAATGAATGCAAACCGAGGCAAGAGTTGGACTCTCTCTCCGTGAGACGAAATTGCCCCGCACAGTACACACGGTTGAACGGCAAACGTCCCCAAGATACAACGGTTTTTTCGATGAACTCGATACCCTGTACTAGGAATCGAATTCCGGGCGAACTACTAGATATTTGGGACTTTGTAGTATGAACTTAGGCTAGTATGACAGGATTATTATCTTGATTGTTATGTGTGTGTAATCATCATCTGCAGGGGTTGATTTATAGTCTGTAAAGCCTGTATGATGATTTATAATCATCATCAAGTGCAAAGTGCGCCTACGAAGCGCCAAGTGCGACGTGCACGTGCTCGGACTCGGACTCGGACTCGGACTCGGAAGGTGCTTTGCACCTTCCTCGTAGGATTCGGATTCTAGCTTTAAAAATTAATTAAAGCCAACTAGGGTGCACCTTAATGGAGCACACTTGATTGCTCCTTTATGATGGAAAGTCCTTTATAAATAGCTCAACTTTTCCTTACTTCTCCAATGTGGGATGGGATTCCACACCACATCCCCAACTATTAAATGGCTTAACTTTGTGCATTAATTACTCATTCATTTTTTAACGAAATTGAACAAGTAAATACACTAAATTAATCTACACAAAATGTAGATTCCAAATATACCATTTAATGTCATTAATTACCATAATTAATTATGGTATTAATTAAGCTATTTTTCCAACAGTTCGTTCATTCTACAGTATATTTTGATCCTGGAGTGGCTGATTTTATGAATCTTAGGTTGAATTTTTGAGTCGGTTACGTTCTCCGTATGTGCTGACTTTGGTTAGTTACTGTTCCGAATAGATTGCTGGTGTATGAATTCATGGCAAATGGTGGTCTGCAGGAGCACTTGTATTGAATTGATGGTAAGTTGGTTATTGGTTTTTGTCAAAAGTTTTATTGGTCTAGATATTTTGCTTATTCGGATAAAATGATCTATATATATATGCCATGAGTCAGCTTTAGATGAATCAATTTTAAGTTTTAAGAATGGCCAATCCAATTAAGTGATCTTGCAATATAGGATATTTGGCTCCAGCCAAGTTCCAAACTTATGTTGTCCTTATATATCATTATCATATATTGTCATTCTCAAATTTATGGTGGTTTTATTAGATCATATAGCAGTTTGTACTCGACATAAAATTGGTTTGTTGTGAATTTATTTGTTGCGTTAGGGTCCAATATAGCTATTCAGTTAGCATACCAAGATAATAAAGTCATTTAAATATTCAATACAAGAAGGTAGTTATAATTTGATGTTTCTGAAATTATGATGATGTTACGCTCCACTGTGCAGGTTCTAGTGTTGTTTCTTTATTGAAGTGGGAGATTCAGCTGAGAATAGCTTTAAAAGCAGCCAAAGGTTTGGAATATCCATGTTAGACTCCCTATCATTCACAGGGATTTTAAGAGCAGCAACAGGAACTTTCATGCTAGATTTTCTGATTTGGGATTGGCCAAGCTTGGATCTGACAAAGCTGGTGGACATGCGTCTAATTTTTGTTATCAGTTCTCTAATTTTTGTTGGAAATAAAAGTGTTAGTTTCATTTATCATTAGCCAATGTTATCAATCAGCGTTGAGAAACACCAAAACCATTGTTGTCTATAAATAAAACACATACTACAATTGTGTGAATTAATCAAACACAATCAGTTAAGAAATGAAAAATATTGTTGTAGTATATAGCATTTCACACAATGGTTTCTGAACATATATATAAGCTTTGAGTAAAGATTGTTTAGACAACAAGTTCATGTTTGGGAACTGTTGTGTGAGAGTAGATATTGTGTTGTGCTGTATACATTTCAAAAACATTTGTGTGCTCAGCTATCAACAATGTTTATATTTTAAAAAACCATTGTTACCATAACGAATGAACAATATTTTATTTTTCAGGAACCATTGTGTTCCTCATTTTCTAACAACCGATTTACATGATTGTGTTGTTATTTCTGGATATTATACAACAGTTTCTATAAGGGAGAATGACTAGTTTGGTCCAAAATTATGGCAGGAGTGAGACGTTGAGTCCTGTGTTTGTTCCACATGTGATTTTTAGTCCACAACTTTCAAAAAATGACAAAGATGGTCCGAAATTGTAATTTTGTGGACTAAATCTGCTCAGCTGTCATATTTTTGCTTAGTTGGCCAAAATTCAGATTTTGTGAACTTGTTTATTTTTATTTAAAAAAATCTGCAAAATTAAAAAAAACAAAAAAATTCTGAACTATATTAATATTAAAAAAAATATTAAAATCGATAATTTTATTTTTAATTCTGCAATATTAATATTGAAAAATAAAAAAAGTTATTTTAAATTCGAAAATTAAAAAATCTAAAAATTTTTGAACTATTTAAAAATTCAGAAATTAGTAAATTTATTAAAAAAATATTAAAAATTTCCGAATATTAATATTAATATTAAAAAATATTAAAAAATCGATAATTTTATTTTTAATTCTGGAATATTAATATTGAAAAAAAAAGTTATTTTAAATTCGGAAATTAGAAATTCTAAAAAATTCTAACCAAACCAAACATACCCAGTATATCCCGCTCAGAGCAGGGTCTGGGCGAAAATCTAAAAAAATTCTGAACTATTTAAAAAATTCAGAAATTAGTAAATTTATTAAAAATATTAATATTAATATTAATATTAAAAAATATTAAAAAATTGGTAATTTTATTTTTAATTCTAGAATATTAATATTAAAAAAAATATTTTAATTTGGAAATTTTTTAACGGTCACATGCTATCCGAATATTAATAATTTTTTAAATCGTTCAGAATTTTTTAATATAATGAAATATATATATAATAATAGAACATAGTTGTAACAAAATAGTATAAATTTGCATACTCTAGTACGAAACTAAATAATGTTGCAATTACACAATCAAAGAACTTCTCTATTTTCTCACACGAATTTTCTATATTTTGAAAGATTGTAATTTTAAGATATTGTTTGTTTACATTTAGAAAGATTTATAATGAAGTTTTTCCACTAAAATTTTCCTTCTTTGAAGGATGATTATATTGATTAATATGTTATT
Source organism: Orobanche coerulescens (assembly GCA_033398695.1). Classification (NCBI taxonomy): domain Eukaryota; kingdom Viridiplantae; phylum Streptophyta; class Magnoliopsida; order Lamiales; family Orobanchaceae; genus Orobanche; species Orobanche coerulescens. The sequence goes on from CM065813.1 coordinate 65,720,403, forward strand.
ACTATTAATTAATTCCCAAAATATATTAAACAATTTATATATTATATAAGTTATTACTATTAATTAATTCCCAAAATATATTAAACAATTTATATATTATAGAATTTAATATAATTAAACATGCACAATATATATAAATGCTAGAGCAGTAATTGAACCAAAATATAATTAAAAATAAAATAAACAAAAATAACTCTCATCCAAATGACTTATTCTTACAATAAGATAATTAAATTGTTTCTTATTTTCTCGCATGAACTTTTTCATTTATTTGAATGACCGATCTTTAAGATAGTTAAATAATTACCCAATCACATTAAAAAATACTTAATTTTATTATCTAAAAAGTAATTCTGATGATTGATATGCTTTCTTCAAAATATATGGCTTGTATTTTATGAATATATCTGTAAAAATTAGTAAAAAAGGTTAATATGTAAATATTAGTTTTCTATTCCTGTATATTAGATTATGTCACCCATGAAAATTAGTTTGCTTATTCATGTAGCATAATTTAATTTTAATATTTTAACTCAGTTTATTTTTTTTTAAAAAATTACAATTTATTTCGTCTAGTTATCTAATTTAATTATCCATCTTTGAGAAGAAATTTCAAAAAAAAAAAATATTAAGATGAACTAAGAAAAAATCTTGGAATTTGTTAACAACAACTCTTGGTGAATAATACAAATATTAAAAATATCAAGAAGATGAACGATTGTTTTAAGAATAACTATTTCTAATTTTTTTATATGCATTCTAATTTATGTAGAATTAATTGAATAAGTTTTTTTGAATTATCTCCCCTATATACTAACATTTATTCTGAAAGATAAAGGAAGATGTTAACCTCAATTGAGTTATAGTAGATTTTTGGTGAATAAAACAAATATTAAAAAATTCAGAAGATGAACGATTGTATTGAAAAAGAAAAGGAAGATATTCCTTATTTTTTTATATGCATTATAATTGATGTAGAGTTGGAGTTAAATTTTAAATAGTTTTTTGGAACTATTTTGTAGATTTATGATATAACAATTTTTTTTATGTTGTATCTTTATCATCTTTTATTTTGATATATAGGACTTAAGTATGTATATATGAAGTTAAAAAAAATGTATATCATGAAGTTGTTGCATGCTATTACCGTGTAGTTGATTTGACCGAATGGTGAAAGCATGTGTGTGTTGCTTAGATATTTTATACCAATTAGAGTTTAAATCCTGCTTCAATTTTTTATTTATAAATTAATTAGTTGTGGCCAGTCGAAGAATGTGAGGCTGACAAATAAGCAACTGAAACACCACAACATAACATGTGGCAAACGAAGCAGGAGAAGCAGTCACGTAGGTTTAGCGTATCCTGCATTAGTATAGGGGAAATTTAGCGGTTACTTAAAATAGCAGAAGTACATAGATATCTTAATCGATTGTTGAGCCTCTTTACTGTCGGTCCAAGAAAAGTTTGCCCGATCAATACTTAATATCCATGTTCGTTCTTATTTAGTGTTTTTTTATCTGTTAAAAACCACAATTGTTATACTCCTTCCGTCCACAAAATATGTTCGATTAATTCCATTTCGGGACGTTCAAGAAAAAACCCCCACATAAATTTCATAACTTTTATCCCCAATCTTTTAATTTAATTACAAAAAAATCACTTATAGACCACATTTTCAATCTCACCACTATTAATCTATTCGTTTATAATGTGGGTTCCTTTCTGCACTCACTTACACACAATATTAACTTTTAAAAGTCGTGCCGCTAAATTCTAGTAATATATATCATGGACGGCGGGAGGAGGGAGTAATTTATTTATCTTTTCTTTTCTTTTTGATATTGATACGAAACCGACTACTCCAAGCGAGGAAGACGAAGTAAGGATTGACGTGAAACACCTCGACCATACTCCAACATACTTAGGCGAGAAAACGGATACGAGACCCGGAGTTACCTTGATAACCAGACCTGGAGTAAAGTAAATATAGGCAACTTGCATCTTGGAGAAAGGGTCCAAATAGTGAAGGCAAAAGAATAAAAAAAGAACTTTAGCACTTTCTTTATTATAAAAGTAACAGGATTCTCGGCAGCATGAAAGGCGGCTATCACCTTGGAGACAAAACCCATCTTTTACTCTTGTTTGCAAGTGACATAGGAACCTTTTTATTATCTTTTCCTTATTTTAAGACCAGCTTGTAATAGTTTCGATTATCTTGTCAGGCTACTTTTGCCTATAAATAGTGGCGATTAAGTTGTAAGGGAGGGGATGATTTTGAATGATAAAACAACATACCTTGTGTATTGTTTAAGTGTTGGACGAGTTTCCTTCAAAACTTTGATTATTATTTGACGCGGTTTTGAATCTTAATCTGATTGATTCTCAATAGGTCTTGAGAAGAAATCACTTTATCGGATTATAGGTCTAGTTCGATAAAACAACTGTTTCCTGTCCTGTTTCGATATTCTTCTTGTTTCGATACAGGTTTATACTTGTTCGGGATTCTGCATCAAGTGTTGTTCGATCGTTCGAACTTGTTTCCTGTTTTCATTAGCATCCGGCCGAAGTTTGCTGTTTCGAGTGCCGCTGTTTGGAGGTTGCCTGTTTCGAGTCATTTCCATTCGGCCAGTTCCTGTCTTGTTGCTGTATCGAGCTGCTGTCATCATTTCCTTGTAACACCCCAAACTAGGCGGATATTACAGTGCCGTGAATCCCCGACTGGGACCCACCAGGCAAATGAAAATGATGAATTAAATAATATAATTGTAGTACCGAACCACATTATATTACTAAGTACTCCGATGAGGAGTTTTAAGTACAACACACTAGGACAATACCGAATACTAGTATATTTTATATGAAGATAAAATACACCACCCTCAATAAATAAACATCTCAAACGGAATTTGCAGCGGAAAATACAAATGACGGAAATGACTGAAATGACTGAAACAAACGGAATGACTGGGGTCCCCTACTAGTATCACTGGGACTCCTCGCCGTCAACATGCTCTTCCCGTGCCTTTGCCTTGCCGTGACCTGAAAACAAAATTCCCCAACGGGGTCAGTTACACAGAACAACAATCCTCAAGGGTTGAAAATACAGAATCATGATTTAACTGAAATTATGAAATATCCTTAGTTATGAATTACGCTGAAGAGGAGTATCATAGTACGCCCGTAATATTCTGTGCAAGTGTACAAGACGAGTGACCGGACACACCCGTCCTTATACCTAATTAGTCTCACGGAGTTAAGCTTTACCGTGTGCACGGTCCAATGTATCGGTGAACCCAATACATGACCATCGTGTGCCCGACTAAAAATTCCACACAGCCACACCCGGCCACGCAATATGAACCCAGAAGGTCATATGAACGAGAATGACCACAATGAATATCAATGAATAAAAATTCGACAAGGCCAAGATGACTTACCGAGATGAAAATAATAGTGACGTGATTGATAACCCGATGAAATGATTTGGAACCGTCGTTCCTCGTGAATGAAATGATTATTCGACAATTACAAGTCTCAATATGATTAATACCATGATGAATGAGTTATGATTATGAGTAATCAACAACAAAAATGAATGAGTATCCTTTTAAACGATTAAGAATTAACTTACATAACAACGATGAAGAATGTCCGTCCACGAACAACGTCCTAAATGAAATGTCGGTCGCTCGACCTTGAATAACACAATTACCAATAATTCGATCATTACACGAATCAAATACGATCATAACCGACTCAAACGTCGATACAACAATATCCAACTCGAATATATCGAAACCAACTCCAAGATAAGTATTTCAAACCATCAAAACACTTTCAATGATATCAAAGATCTCATAGGAATCCACAATTTCAAGATTACAACAACGTCAAACGGAAAACCCCAAATTATCCAAAGTCAACCCCAAGGGTTCTTGATATAAATCCCCAAAATAGCCATTAAATCCGTAGGAATACATTTATACAAGGTAGATAATCCGTATCTAATATATTCCAACAACAATCCAAGCTTACACGAAGAAATCGGAAGGAAAAACCAAAAAATCCGAAATTCTAGATCCAAGAGATTAATACCTTTGATTTGATGTTAAGGAGATGATGAAGTGATGATAATCCAACTCAAAGACTTGAAGATGATGATAGGTGATAGCAACTCGAAGAGAACACTCCAAGTCGCCCGAAATCGCCCGAAGTCGCTCCAAAAACGAAGAGAAATGAGAAATGACGAAACTCAGGCTAACTATCCAATATATACTGCTTCAAATTAGCGCACGCTATGACCTGCTATTTAGCGTGCGCTAACGAGTTGTATGAACATTCCAGTGAACTCTGGCTGACCCGTTAGCGTACGCTACAACCTGGTAGCGTGCGCTAACCCTATACCAATAGCGTGCGTTAACTCCAATTGTTAGCGTGCGCTAGCTAAATATCTGCCGTCCAGTACTGAAGTCCAGAACCTTCTGTCCTCTGATCTGATCTCGGTAGCGTGCGCTACAACCAACAAGTAGCGTGCGCTACTACACCGTTTGCGTGCGCTACAACCAACAAGTAGCGGGCGCTATGAATTAATCCAGTGCAGTCCAGTAGCCACTGGACTCAACCTGATCCGTCCTTAGCGCGCGCTACACCAACTATTAGCGTGCGCTACTACAACCCACTAGCGCGTGCTACTTACCATTCGTAGCGTGCGCTACTTATAACTCACCTGCAGTCCAGTACCTTCTGGACTGCAGCCAGGGTAACATTAGCGTGCACTAATGCTGAGTGGTAGCGTGCGCTACCTGTACTCAATTAGCGCGCACTAAAAAGAGTACGTAGTGTGCGCTACTCCTCACGCACAGCCCACAATGAAAATGACAATGATGATAAACACGGCACGAAACTCCAATAAGATTAGTGATGAAGGACGATTGATACACGATACAATTACTCTGAACGATGAATACCATGATTGAATATGAGTGAAAAATACTGAGTGACAATTACTGAATGATAAATACTGAATGATAATTATTGAATTACAACCGGGTATTACATACACCCACCCATAAAAGAGTTTCGTCCCCGAAACTAAGGGTCAAACAACTCGGGATAATTCCCCCACATACTATCCTCGGTTTCCCAAGTAGCCTCTTCGACTCCGTGTCTAGACCACTGAATTTTAACCAAAGGAATTGTCTTATTCCTCAACTGTTTGATTCGCCTCTCTAAAACTCGAATAGGACGCTCCTCATATGAATGATCATCGGCAATCTCGATTTCGTCGAACTGAAGTATGTGACTCGGGTCGGCAACATACTTCCGCAACTGAGAGACGTGAAACACATTATGAATTCGGCTCAACGCCGGAGGTAAAGCCAATCGATAAGCTAACTCGCCTACTCGATCCAAAATCTCAAACGGTCCAATAAATCTCGGACTCAACTTCCCCCGTTTTCCGAAATGGAAAATACCTCGACTCGGGGATACCATGACCAAAACGTGGTCACCCGTCTCGAACTCTAGTGGTCGACGACGATTATCTTCATATGATTTCTGTCGACCCTGAGCGGTCAACAAACGACTTCTGATCAAAGCTACCTTCTCACGGGCGGCTATAAGCATATCGGGCTCGGTGCCGATTGATTCTGATAGGTCATCCCAACACAAAGAAGATCGACAACGACGACCGTACAAGGCCTCGTAAGGTGCCATCTTAATCGAAGCATGCCAACTATTATTATACGTGAACTCGATCAATGGTAGTTGGGCTTCCCAATTGTCTTTCCATTCGAGGACGCATGCCTCAACATGTCCTCTAATGTCTGAATAGTCCTCTCTGATTGCCCGTCGGACTGAGGATGAAAAGCGGTACTGAGATTAAGCTGAGTTTCCATAGCACGATGAACATATTTCCAAAAATGCGACACAAACCGTCCGTCACGATCGGAAACGATACTTTTAGGAGTACCGTGCAGTCTCACTATCTCTTTGATGAACAGTTGAGCAAGTCTCTAGGGACCCCAAGTGTCCTTAATCTCAAGAAAATGAGCTGATTTAGTTAAGCGGTCCACGATCACCCAGATCGTATTCATGCCACGACGACTCGTCGGCAATCTCGTGATGAAATCCATAGAGATGTCTTCCCACTTTCATTCTGGAATAGGGAGAGGTTTCAGCATACCCGCCGGTCGCTGATGTTCAATCTTAACTTATTGACAGGTTAAGCATCTCGAAACAAATTCTGCGACTTCTCGTTTCATATTACTCCACCAGTAATTTTGTTTCAAGTCCTTGTACATCTTGCTAGACCCCGGATGAACAGAATAAGGGGTAGCATGAGCTTCTCTCAAAATCGAGTTTTTCAACTCGTCATTCGTCGGTACGCACAACCGATTCTTAAATCTCAAAAGTCCATCCTCGTGAACCACGAATCCAGGGGCTTTCCCCTGATCCACATCCTCACGGATGCGCGACAATGATGGGTCCGAACCCTGATTCTCTCTGATTGCCTCCTCAAGTGACGATGAGATCTCCAACATACAAAGCTGTCCCTGAACTCGCTGAAGCCAGGCCTCGATCTCGGGTCTAAGGAATTCCTGCTGAAGCTCCTTCTAAACCGTTAAACGAGCAAGCATCTGCTCCTGAACGGACTTACGACTCAAGGCGTCGGCGACAACGTTCGCCTTGCCCGGATGGTAAAGGATCTCGACGTCATAATCTTTGATTAGTTCCAACCACCGTCTCTGACGCATATTTAACTCCTTCTGAGTAAATATATACTTTCAACTCTTATGATCGGTGAATATCTGACAGATAATGCCATAAAGATAATGATGCCAAATCTTCAAAGCGAACACCACGGCTGCTAGCTCCAGGTCGTGGGTCGGATAATTAACCTCGTAAGGTCTCAATTTCCGTGAAGCATAGGCAATCACCTTTCCATTCTGCATGAGCACACATCCGAGACCCTGTCCGGATGCATCACTATAAACCACAAATCCTTCCGTCCCCTGCGGCAAGGAAAGTACAGGTGCTGACATTAACCGGCTCTTGAGTTCATCAAAACTCCGTTGACACGCGTCGGACCACGTGTATTTCTTATCCTTCCGTAAAAGGTTCGTCAAGGGTTGAGCGATTCTAGAAAATCCCTCCACAAATCGCCGATAATAACCCGCTAATCCGAGGAAACTTCGGATTTCCTTAACATTCTTCGTAGGTAGCCAATCTTGAATAGCCTCCATCTTCTGAGGATCGACACGAACTCCATCTGATGAAATTACGTGTCCGAGAAACGTCACTTCGGACATCCAGAACTCACATTTGGAAAACTTCCCATAAAGTTGTTCTCGTCTCAACACGTCGAGCACTTGATGAAGGTGAAACTCGTGTTCCTCCCGGTCACGAGAATAAATCAAAATGTCATTGATGAAGACAACAACAAACTGATCCAAAAAGTCGATGAAAACCCGATTCATTAACTCCATGAATACCACAGGTGCATTCGTCAATCCAAACGGCATAACCACAAACTCATAATGACCATAGCGTGTACGAAACGCTGTCCTCGCGATATCCGACTTTCGAATCCGCAAATGATGATATCCAGATCTTAAGTCGATCTTGGAAAATATTGAAGCTCCCTGAAGTTGATCTAAGAGATCATCAATACGGGGTAAGGGATACTTATTCTTGATTGTCACCCTGTTCAACTCCCGATAATCGATACACAAGCGAAAAGAACCATCCTTCTTCTTGACAAATAACACTGGTGCTCCCCACGGGGACGCACTCGGTCGAATATAACCCTTCTCGAACAACTCCTCAAGTTGATTCTTTAATTCCTGCATTTCGGTCGGGGCCATCCGGTACGGTGCCTTCGATATCGGGGACGTACCAGGCTCCAACTCAATCGTGAATTCCACATCCCTCTGTGGAGGCAAACCAGGTAACCCGTCTGGGAAAACATCGGCATATTCCCTCACTACCGGAATGTCCGTCAACATTACTGATGATTTCTCGGTTTTGGTCATATAGCACCAATAACCAACACACCCCTGATTGAGTAATCTCACTGCTTTCATCAAATTAATGACCTTACCAGAACAGTCAGGATTACCTCCCTGAAACACACATTCAACCCCATCGTCTGAAATGATAGTGATCATACGCTTACGGACACTAATGATGGCATCATGACGATCCATCCAATCAATACCCAAGATGACGTCGTCTCTCGGTAAATCTACTACGATTAGGTCCGCTGGCCATACACGACCATGAAACTGAATCGGACAATTCTGAATCTCACGATTTCCGATAATTCGTCTACCATCAGGTAGACCAATGACATAAGGCTAACAACTAGTAGTACTACCCAGACGTAGTCTACTCAAACATGACTCGGAAATGAATGAATGCGATGCACCAGTATCGAAAAGGGTACACACAGGTTGAGATAGAATATCGAGTGTACCTGAGATCATTCGGGCCTCTGGATCATCGGTCTTCTTCATCTCATAAATCCGGGGCTTGCTAGTCCCGGCACCGGATGCTCCCGACTGATGGCTCCCGACTGATGGCTAAAGGCTCCACCTTTAGTTGCTCATGTCGTTTTAAACGACGCTGATTGGGTGGCTTGATTCTGAACGGCTGACTGATTAGGGGCCTGAGATGACGTCTGAGTAGGTCTGGAGTCCCTACGGCAAAAACGGGCCTTATGCCCAGCAATCCCACAATTATGACATGTGATAGTCTGTCTCGGACACTTGGTGCTGAGATGACCAAGATCCCCACAGTTAAAACAGGTGATGGCCGAACTGGCCGCTCGTGACTGCGATTCCGCGGGTTTAGACGTCACAGGAGGTCGCTCAGAAAAAGCAGAGCCCGCACGAGGTTTCTTTAAGGTTGTTTGACCGCCTTCAGACTGATTACGATTCTTCGATTTCTTGCTAGCAGACGAAGGTTGCTGCTTAGCAATTTCCTTAGCAGTAAGCTCATAAGTGAGAGCTTTCTCAATGAATTCGGCCAACGTGGTGCAATTATGATTAAGCAACTGAAGTCTCATACGGGGTTTCAGCCTCTTGCTGAAATACTTGATTATATCCGCCTCTGAATGAATGATGGATGAGGCGAAAGGAAGAAGTTCCTGAAATTTCTCAGCAATGGCGAGAACATCCTCGTCTGTTGAGGGGTCGGGAGTGAGTAATTCTGACAGCTTGGCCTCTCTGAGTGGGGCCGGATAATACCTCTCCATCATGAGAGTCTTGAACTGATCCCAAGTACATGATCCTTCGGTGGGCTTCAACGACAACCACCAAGAATGAGCGCTCTTACCCAGATAGTAAGCCGCAACTGAAACTTTGTGTCCTTCGGGACACTCTACCATCGCAAATAGCTTCTCGAAATGTTCGAGCCAATGAACAATATCCTCCGGCTCAGACGAGCCCTCAAAAGTAGGTGGCCTTTGGCGAGAAATGTCGCCGATGATACTGCTCACATTCCTCTCTTGCCTCTGAGGTGGCGGCGGAGGAGCCTGTTGATTTTGATTAACTGAGTTGTGCATCGTCTCCATAAGTTGTGCCATCTGGGTCATTTGGGCCATCATGCCCTGCATAAAAGCAAGTGGGTCAACCCGAACACCTTCCGACTGGGCGGTGTCCCGGGTACGACTCCCCGATAGTGAATGATTGCGTCCAGGTGAATGAGTCGCAGCGTCGCTGCTCGATGAATTAGCATTATTTCTCGCATTCGCACGTGTATTCACACGAGTTCTTGGGATTCGGCCCGCACCACGGCCTCGTCCTCCGCGTCCTCTGCCTGCTCTCTCCATACTGAAGTAGGAAAGTCACATGATGATTATATCCCCCGCATGAATATCACGTTATGAGTATGACATGAGATGATGAAAATGATCATACACGCTCTAACACCGTGATTACATGAATGATTAACTGAGGTGACATGCTTATCTGATGAAATTATTGAAATGATTATCTCGAACAAGTTAACAAGATTAATGATATGATCTTCCAGATCAATAACCGAGTAATGAAATGAATTGAGTGATTAAAGAGTTAACCTGACCGTCCTGGTCAAAATGACAATGATGATTGAGGATTGTTAACTGATGAATTATGAATGAATGATTATTGCCAGAAATTATACCATGGCGTTAGAAATCTTATAGTTCTTAGTCTGATTGGCTCGGTATTTGCACAGGTCACACGTGACGCGAAAGTCCAATGATACTAGTCCAATGACGATGATTTCAAATTAGACATGACTTGGAGGGTAGTATTCAAAACCACTCTCCGATACCAACTCTGTAACACCCCAAACTAGGCGGATATTACAGTGCCGTGAATCCCCGACTTGGACCCACCAGGCAAATGAAAATGATGAATTAAATAATATAATTGTAGTACCGAACCACATTATATTACTAAGTACTCCGATGAGGAGTTTTAAGTACAACACACCAGGACAATACCGAATACTAGTATATTTTATATGAAGATAGAATACACCACCCTGAATAAATAAACATCTCAAACGGAATTTGCAGCGGAATATACAAATGACGGAAATGACTGAAATGACTGAAACAAACGGAATGACTGGGGTCCCCTACTAATATCACTGGGACTCCTCGCCGTCAACATGCTCTTCCCGTGCCTTTGCCTTGCCGTGACCTGAAAACAAAATTCCCCAATGGGGTCAGTTACACAGAACAACAATCCTCAAGGGTTGAAAATACACAATCATGATTTAACTGAAATTATGAAATATCCTTAGTTATGAATTATGCTGAAGAGGAGTATCATAGTACGCCCGTAATGTTCTGTGCAAGTGTACAAGACGAGTGACCGGACACACCCGTCCTTATACCTAATTAGTCTCATGGAGTTAAGCTTTACCGTGTGAACGGTCCAATGTATCGGTGAACCCAATACATGACCATCATGTGCCCGACTAAAAATTCCACACAGCCACACCCGGCCACGCAATATGAACCCAGAAGGTCATATGAACGAGAATGACCACAATGAATATCAATGAATAAAAATTCGACAAGGCCAAGATGACTTACCGAGATGAAAATAATAGTGACGTGATTGATAACCCGATGAAATGATTTGGAACCGTCGTTCCTCGTGAATGAAATGATTATTCGACAATTACAAGTCTCAATATGATTAATACCATGATGAATGAGTTATGATTATGAGTAATCAACAACAAAAATGAATGAGTATCCTTTTAACCGATTAAGAATTAACTTACACAACAACGATGAAGAATGTCCGTCCACGAACAACGTCCTAAATGAAATGTCGGTCGCTCGAACAACCTTGAATAACACAATTACCAATAATTCGATCATTACACGAATCAAATACGATCATAACCGAATCAAACGTCGATACAACAATATCCAACTCGAATATATCGAAACCAACTCCAAGATGAGTATTTCAAACCATCAAAACACTTTCAATGATATCAAAGATCTCATAGGAATCCACAATTTCAATATTACAACAACGTCAAACGGAAAACCCCAAATTATCCAAAGTCAACCCCAAGGGTTCTTGATATAAATCCCCAAAAGAGCCATTAAATCCATAAGAATACATTTATCCAAGGTAGATAATCCATATCTAATATATTCCAACAACAATCCAAGCTTACACGAAGAAATCGGAAGGAAAAACCCAAAAATCCGAAATTCTAGATCCAAGAGATTAATACCTTTGATTTGATGTTAAGGAGATGATGAAGTGCTGATAATCCAACTCAAAGACTTGAAGATGATGATAGGTGATAGCAGCTCGAAGAGAACACTCCAAGTCGCCCGAAGTCGCTCCAAAAACGAAGAGAAATGAGAAATGACGAAACTCAGGCTAACTGTCCAATATATACTGCTTCAGATTAGCGCACGCTATGACCTGCTATTTAGCGTGCGCTAACGAGTTGTATGAACATTCCAGTGAACTCTGGCTGACCCGTTAGCGTACGCTACAACCTGGTAGCGTGCGCTAACCCTATACCAATAGCGTGCGTTAACTCCAATTGTTAGCGTGCGCTAGCTAAATATCTGCCGTCCAGTACTGAAGTCCAGAACCTTCTGTCCTCTGATCTGATCTCGGTAGCGTGCGCTACAACCAACAAGTAGCGTGCGCTACAACCAACAAGTAGCGTGTGCTATGAATTAATCCAGTGCAGTCCAGTAGCCACTGGACTCAACATGATCCGTCCTTAGCGCGCGCTACACCAACTATTAGCGTGCGCTACTACAACCCACTAGCGCGTGCTACTTACCATTCGTAGCGTGTGCTACTTATAACTCACCTGCAGTCCAGTACCTTCTGGACTGCAGCCAGGGTAACATTAGCGTGCGCTAATGCTGAGTGGTAGCGTGCGCTACCTGTACTCAATTAGCGCGCGCTAAAAAGAGTATGTAGCGTGTGCTACTCCTCACGCACAGCCCACAATGAAAATGACAATGATGATAAACACGGCACGAAACTCCAATAAGATTAGTGATGAATGACGATTGATACACGATACAATTACCCTGAACGATGAATACCATGATTGAATATGAGTGAAAAATACTGAGTGACAATTACTGAATGATAAATACTGAATGATAATTACTAAATTACAACCGGGTATTACATTCCTGTCGCGTGCGCATACCGCTATCCAGTGTTAGTATCAGACGAATTGTTATCGGTTCGACAATTTCTTGCCGCTTCGCTCACAAACGACCTTCCATTGCATCGATAGAAAAATCGCATCATAAGTGGCATCGGAGACCAAGTTCTTGATCTTTGGCATTATGGATCTCAACGACGCTGATTTCTTGGCAAAACTTCGCGACGCATTGCATGACGTACCAGAAAAACGCGACCAGCGTTGGCAACCTAGGCGTGGTGACTATGAACGACCCTCACGCCATGTCGAAGAGTTCAAGGTTAATGAGCTTCCGGAGTTCATTGGCGGGTCAGACCCTGAAGTTTACCTGGAATGGGAACGTAAAATTGATCGTATGTTCGAGTTCAAAGACCTCGACGACGAGAAATAGTGCAAGTATGCAATTCTCAAGTTGGGGAAAGGCGCTTCGCTTTGGTACGAAGGAGTGAAAACACGAAGAACCCGTACGGGGAATAAAAGATCCGTTCGTGGGATTAGTTAAAAAGAAAACTTCGTAAGAGATATGTACCAGCGTCGCATCGATTGTCCTTGTACCGGAAGATTACGGATCTCATGCAAGAAAAGTTGAATGTCAGTGAATACATTGAGAAGGTTGAGAATCTGACCTTAATGGGAGAAATAGAGGAGAATGAGGAGCAGAAGATGTCGCGATTCTTGCGTGGCTTAAACTGGAGCATAGCGAACTCAGTGGAATTATATCCATACGAGGACTTCGATACATTATGTGTGCTATGTGTGAAGTTGGAAGCTCAAAACAGGATGAAGTTGTATAAACCCGAATTTCCAGTCAAATTTGGAAACCCAAGTATCGGTTCTAGTTCAACTACTAAGGCAACTGTACCGACTCCGGTCCCTGTTGCGATTCCTAAGACCCCCTACGTACCGAAGGAGACGAGTTTGGCTAAAGTAAGATGTTTCAAATGTCAAGGGTTCGGGCATTATCAAAATGCTTGTCCGAACAAACGAATGGTGACACTAAGAGAAGTTGTCACGATCCGAGACGAGTTGTTAGTGTTGTGAGGAAATCCCTCACACTATGCCGCAAGTGCACGGTGTCAACAAGTAATAAAGTGATAAGTAAGATATCGTTCTCTCGGGGACTGATTTCGCTAAGTACCAAAATATAGTCAACTCGTAATTTTATTTGAAGAACAATTATAAGGAATTTATACCTAAACTAATTGCAGAAAATAAATAATAGTACTAATAATAATAATAATAATAATAATAATAATAATACTAATAAGGGCGTAGGATTATGATTTTCACCTCAAACAATCAGGAATGATATTTATTCAATTCAATTCACTTTTATTCAATTTATTGTAAGTCAAGAATTCCTAAATTATTCTAAAGCCTTTCCCAAGGTCGATAGAAAATACTACGAATTATTAACTCGATATATCCCTATTCGAATTAGATAATTAATAGCTAAAACGGTTCAAGAATTCCCACAATAAATAGGCTTCACAATTCCCATGAGTATATCCCTATCTCACGAAAATTATGATTCGTCTCACAAGAACTATGCCTAAATTTCATCTCCCGAATCCATAAAGACATTCAAAACAATTCAAATGCTGGCCAGTCAATTAAAAAGCATTAAGAACGGTAAGAAGAATCCAATTCAATAGAATAACGAATGAATCGAAATAATAATAAATAAATCAAACCGTCATGTAATCAGCTACAATCACAATCGTACTCAAACAAATCTAGGAACTAAGTTGCGGAAAAATTAAGAAAAACCGTAGGGATCTGTGGTCTTGTCGTCGCCCCACAAATCTCCTCTTTATGTTCTTCTCTCTATCTATCGATGCTCCCTTGATTTTCCCCCCTCCTGTTTTCAGCCCTTCAATGCTTATTTATAACTATTATCAGCCTTCAAAACGCGTCCGTGTGATTAGGTCGAGAACAGACTCCAAAACGGCGAAGAAACGCGGAAGGCTCAGCCAAAACCGCCCTATGGGCCGCGGCTCACTTAATCAGGCCGCACCCTATCGCTCGGCCAGATGCCCAGGCGCATATTTTCCTCTGGGCCGCGGCTCACCTAGCCGTGCCGCGGCTCACGGTGCTGGGTTCGGCGCTTGCCGGTCACTGCGTGCCGCGGCCCGCTTCCCTTGTGCCGCGCCCTGTGCCAAAACCGCTGCTTCGCCGTTTTCGCTGCTCGAGCTTCCAGACTCCAATTTGCTGCAAAACATATAAGAATAGTACATTAAAAGCTCATTTATGCAGATTTAGGCTCAAGATGGATATAAAATAATGATAAATAAGCGCATAAAAATACGCCTAACAAATATCCCCAAACTTGAGCTTTTGCTTGTCCTCAAGCAAAAATTATCAATTTCAAACAAAATGTATCGTGAATAATCATGCAAGTCCATAGTGCTCAACTTAATCAATACTACCCTGAAAATCTCAAAGAATAGTACAAGTATCGTAATAGCGAGTCACATCCAAGACACTGATTCCACTAAGTAACCAATTTCTGTCCTAATCAATCGTTCATGAAGAAAATCAAGCTCAAAGATTAACAAGCGTGAATTTAATCGACCGTCAATATGAAGGGTTAGATTAAACAAGCCAATTCGTCCAGTCCCACAGTCTAGTGGCAAAAATTACAAGAGTTTCATCATCAAAATAACACTCGGATAGTATTCCCTTATGTATGATCAATAATATAGATTCGAGTTAACCATTCTCATGTGTTGAGGAACCGTTTGACGTAAAAGACACTCATGGGGCACATGGATGCTTCTAGTTACTAAGTCCCCCTCTACAGCGGAGAAAAAACTCTAATAGCAATTTCCGCATGTCAAGGTTGCTGTTTTACGCGAAAGTAAACAACGGGTCGCGCGAATACCCCCGGTTACTAGGCTTCCCATCATCGGCAAATGCGATATTTCTAAATCATTAGTCTATTTAGGGTTGTTGTTTTACACGAGAGTAAACAACGGGTCACGTGAATACCCCCGGTTACTAGACTTCCCATCATAGAACATATAATATCTCGATTTTTTGGGAAAGATTGTCCGACTTCTAAACTCAAATTAAGTGCCAACACGACTTATGTTACTGGACGAATAGCTAACCGAAAAGTATAACCAAACATATAGACGGCGATTTGAAAACACATATGTCTCCTTTCTTATCTGCTAAGATTTCTACAAAAACGAAAAATTTCGACCTAAATGAATACTCAACAGAAACCGATATCGCTGACTACCACTCGACCAAAACTCAACCGTTTCTTCCAATAGAAATCAGTATCATAACATCAGGTTTACACACGGAAGCACGAAAAATTCACGAAAAAATTCATGTTTGCAAAAACCATCAACAACATGCAAGAAAAATAAAGCAATGATGAAATCGAAATTTATAACTAAGAAAAATTAAGAACATAATGCTTCAATTTATTCCACTACGCATAACATCATCGACAATAAAACCCATGTGAAAATAAAAGAGATAAGGAAAAGAGAATCTTATTTCAAATTTCTTCTTGAACGTCAGCACATGTCTGAGCGAATCGTCTGTCAATCCATACTTCAAATAATGCTCAACATCACCAGGGACCCCCAAACTTAGTCTCTAGTCATGAAATAACAATGGATATTCAGTCAAGAAAGACTAGAATATGAATGATAATAACTCATTGGGGTTATAAAAACAAAATATTAGAGAAATCAGGGCCACAAGAATACACGAATCCAAACAAAATAACAAAACAAAGAAAATAAAATTATTAAAGAAAAAAAATCAAATAAAAACAACTAACTAGAAAGCAAGTAAAAATGATGGGTTGCCTCCCATCAAGCGCTCTATTTTACGTCTTGAGCACGACGTGGCAAAAAGAATTTAACGTGGCTTCTTTTTAGGGAGATTGCCAAATGCCCCCTTCTTGCAATCTATAAGCCTCTTATTCCATAAGGGAGGCTTTGGTTCATGCCTGGTTGCCAAAAATACTGAGTAAGAATAATTATGAGGACAACCAAAAAACAATGGAAGAATATAATAATGATAAGGCATGAATAAATAAGTAGAGTTCGAATGGGTAGATAATAAAGACTTATCATGAACAACCTCATTAGAACTCAAAGAATCAGCCTCAACAAAATCAAGAGTAAAGGGGTCAATCTCTCCTATTATGGATTTAGGAAAAATTATGCGTGGCACCGTTAATAAAATTTTTGGCACAAAAGTGTTCACCTTATTAGTCGAAGTTTGATGACAATCTAATGAAATTTCTTTGGAAACATCATCAATGGTAACTTCTTCTATAAGCTCATCACACTTTATGTAATTATCAGGTGCTGGGGGATCGACCCTAAAACTCAGCATGTCTTTCTTCTCAACCTCCCCCTCAACTTCACTACTAAAGCAATGAGCTGGAAAATAACCATAGTGAATCTCAAGACCACGACTTGCACATTCTCGCTCAAGAGGGGTACTATCAGGATTTTCGAGAGTGTCTACACAATATTCAAACATGGTCTTTTGTTTCGGAGGAGGGGGCTGACTGACCCTATTAGGCAAATTATCAAGAACATTGAAATTTATGAAATGCCAAGGGTCACTATAATCAAAAGAAAACATAATGAAAAAAATAGAAATATAGAGACTAAAAAGAAAAAAACTTCAAATTAAAATTAGAGTCGCTTGGTATTGATATTAGCGAAAAAATCAGTCCCCGGCAACGGCGCCAAAAACTTGTTGTGAGGAAATCCCTCACACTATGCCGCAAGTGCACGGTGTCAACAAGTAATAAAGTGATAAGTAAGATATCGTTCCCTCGAGGACTGATTTCGCTAAGTACCAAAATATAATCAACTCGTAATTTTATTTGAAGAACAATTATAAGGAATTTATACCTAAACTAATTGCAGAAAATAAATAATAGTACTAATAATAATAATAATAATAATAATACTAATAAGGGCGTAGGATTATGATTTTCACCTCAAACAATCAGGAATGATATTTATTCAATTCAATTCACTTTTATTCAATTGATTGTAAGCCAAGAATTCCTAAATTATTCTAAAGCCTTTCCCAAAGTCGATAGAAAATACTACGAATTATTAACTCGATATATCCCTATTCGAATTAGATAATTAATAGCTAAAACGGTTCAAGAATTCCCACAATAAATAGGCTTCACAATTCCCATGAGTATATCCCTATCTCACGAAAATTATGATTCGTCTCACAAGAACTATGCCTAAATTTCATCTCCCGAATCCATAAAGACATTCAAAACAATTCAATTGTTGGCCAGACAATTAAAAAGCATTAAGAACAGTAAGAAGAATCCAATTCAATAGAATAACGAATGAATCGAAATAATAATAAATAAATCAAGCCGTCTTGTAATCGGCTACAATCACAATCCTACTCAAACAAATCTAGGAACTAAGTTGCGGAAAAATTAAGAAAAACTGTAGGGATCCGTGGTCTTGTCGTCGCCCCACAAATCTCCTCCTTGTGTTCTTCTCTCTATCTATCGATGCTCTCTTGATTTTCCCCCCTCATGTTTTCAGCCCTTCAATGCTTACTTATAACTGTTATCAGCCTTCAAAACGCGTCTGTGTGATTAGGTCGAGAACAGGCTCCAAAACGGCGAAGAAACGCGGAAGGCTCAGCCAAAACCGCCCTGTGGGCCGCGGCTCACTTAATCTGTGCCGCGGCCCCTACTGCTCAGCGCCAGATGCCTGGGCGCATATTTTCCTCCTGGGCCGCGGCTCACCTAGGCTGTGCCGCGGCTCACGGTACAGTGGGTTCGGCGCTTGCTGGTCACCTGCGTGTGTCGCAGCCCGCTTCCCTTGTGCTGCCCTGTGCCAAAATCGCTGCTACCGTTTTTCGTCATTCGAGCTTCCGGACTCCAATTTACTGCAAAACATATAAGAATAGTGCATTAAAAACTCATTTATGCATATTTAGGCTCAAGATGGATATAAAATAATGATAAATAAGCGCATAAAAATACGCCTAATAGTTAGTCGAGGACGAAAAGGAGAGACTGGGCGATGTATTTGATTTCAGCATGAAGGACGAAGAAGGAGAAGAATGTGAGACTTACGATGCTCCAAACTATGACACGGCTTTAGTTCTGCGTACTCTACAAGCCAAAGCTGTTTCGAATGATTCAGAACAGCGGGATCAAATATTTCACACAAAGTGTCAAATCGGAAATAAATGGTGTAGTTTGATTGTGGATGGAGGGAGTTGCACCAACGTAGCTTCCAGCGAGATGGTGACTAAACTCGGGCTGACCACTACGGATCATCCGAAACCTTACACTTTGCATTGGCTCGATGATGGGAGCAAAATAAGGGTGACTAAACAAGTTAGGATTGGACTAACCATGAGTTCATATGAAGACAACGTATTATGTGATGTACTCCCGATGGATGCATGCCATGTACTGTTGGGAAGGCCATGGATGTTTGATAGGGACATTTTACACCGAGGAAGAAGCAATGAGTACGAGTTACGGGATAAGGGCAAAAAGATTGTGCTTAAACCAATGTCACCTCAAGATATTCACTCTATGAGTTTTAGTCGGAGTGAAAACCCAAAACTGGCCATGTTTGCTAGCGAACAGGATGTGGAACATGTTATTAATGATGGCGAGTGCGTGTACTTATTGATTCTGAAGGAGACACGGAATGGTAACATGGTTGTGCGGAACGAAGAAAGGATGGATCCCTTATTGCACGAATTTGCAGATGTTTTTCCCGAAGAATTACCGTCGGGTATGCCACCTATTCGTGGGATTGAACATCAGATCGACCTCATACCGGGTGCGTCGCTCCCTAACAAAGCTGCCTATAGATGTAATCCCGAGGAGATGAAAGAATTATAAAACCAAATCGAAGAACTAATGAATCGTGGGTATGTTCGAGAAAGCCTAAGTCCTTGTGCGGTTCCGGTATTACTGGTTCCTAAGAAAGACGGATCTTGGCCAATGTGTATTGACAGTCGAGCTGCGAATAATATAACCATCAAGTATCGATTTCCGATTCCGAGGCTTGATGACATGTTGGACGAATTGCACGGATCCGTGATCTTTTCAAAAGTTGACCTACGAAGTGGTTATCACCAAATTCGGATGCGAGAAGGAGATGAGTGGAAGACGGCCTTCAAAACTAAACACGGGCTGCATGAATGGACCGTTATGCCGTTCGGTCTTAAAAATGATCCAAGTACCTTCATGCGCTTGGTGAATGAGGTGCTTAAGCCATTCTTGGGGAAATTTGTGGTTGTATATCTAGACGATATTTTGATTTATATCCGATTGTTGCAAGAACATTTCAGACACTTGAGACAAGTCTTCGAAACCCTTAGGGGCCAAAGGCTGTATGGAAAAAAGGAGAAGTGCTCATTTTTGGTCGAAAGTATAGTCTTTCTTGGCTATGTTATTTCAAAGGACGGAGTGTCGGTCGATCAAGCAAAGATCGAAGCAATTAAATCGTGGCCAGTGCCCACTACAGTGACGGAAGTTAGATCGTTTCACGGACTGGCTTCATTTTACCGAAGATTCATTCGAGACTTCAGCACCATTGCAAGCCCAATAACCGAATGTTTGAAGAAAGGTACGTTTAATTGGAGCCGGGCTGCCCAGGAGTCATTCGCAAATTTGAAGGCAAAGTTATGTGAAGCACTAATCTTAGCATTACCCGATTTTTTGCAACCGTTCGAGGTAGAATGTGATGCTAGCAGAGTTGGCATTGGGGTGGTTCTCATTCAAGGAAAGCGGCTTATTGCTTATTTTTCAGAAAAGTTAAACGGTGCTCGTCTCAATTATTGTACGTATGACAAGGAGTTTTATGCTATTGTGAGGGATCTAGATCATTGGAGTCACTATCTTCGGCCGAAGCATTTCATCATACATTCGGACCATGAATCACTGAAGTATATTAATGGACAACACAAGTTAAGTCCCAGGCATGCGAAGTGGGTGGAATTCTTACAATCATTTCACTTCTCATCAAAGTATAAAGATGGCAAGAGCAATATTGTAGCAGATGCATTGTCTAGGAGTTATGCCTTACTCTCTACTCTTGATGTTCGTTTGCTTGGATTCGAGACAGTGAAGGAATATTATGACGGTGATGCAGATTTTGGCGAGACCTTCGCCCTTTGCAAATCTGGAACGATGGGAGAATTTTCGATACAGGAAGGCTTCATTTTTAAGGGAAATCGTCTTTGTCTACCCAAGCACACGATTCGAGAATTGTTGGTTCGGGAGGCTCACGGGGGAGGTTTGGCTGGCCACTTTGGTTCGGCTAAGACATTAGATGTGCTTAAGGAACATTTTTATTGGCCAAAGATGCAGGGGGATGTTAATAATATAATTAGTAAATATGTGACATGCCATGTTGCGAAGAGTTCGTTCAAACCAGGAGTCTACACACCTTTACTGATTCCAGAAAGGCCATGGGAAGATGTCTCGATGGACTTCATTGTTACTTTACCACGTACTCGACGAGGAAAAGATGCTATTATGGTGGTCGTAGACCATTTTTCGAAAATGGCTCACTTTGTAGCATGCCACAAAACAGACGATGCAAGCAATGTGGCCGACATATATTTTCGAGAGGTGGTACGTTTACATGGGATTCCAAAGACTATTGTTTCCGATCGAGACTCCAAATTTCTCAGCTACTTTTGGAACACCCTATGGAAGAAGGTGGGAACAAAACTCTTGTTTAGCACTTCACACCACCCTCAAACCGACGGACAAACTGAAGTGACTAATCGAACCACAGGAACATCATTGCGAGGCTTGGTAAGCAAAACACAAAAGGACTGGGATCTAAAACTGGCACATGCGGAGTTTGCTTATAATAGTTATCCTACTCATGCCACGGCGCACTCTCCATTTGAAGTAGTTTACAGACTGAATCCTTACATACCGCTAGATCTAATTCCACTACCGAGTGACGAATTGGTGCATAAGGATGCGGAGTCAAAACTGAAATCAATGATGAAATTACACGAACAGGTGCGTGACTGAATCAAGAAGATAAACGAGACGTACAAAAGGAAGCCGAACACGCAAAGAAAACTGAGATTATTCGAGGTTGGAGATTTAGTTTGGGTGCATTTGAGGAAAGAACGATTCCCGAGTAAGCGTAAGAACGAGTTAATGCCACGAGCGGAGGGACCATTTAAAATAGTTGCGAAGGTGAACGACAACACTTACAAGATAGAACTTCCAGGTGATTATGGAGTGCATGCTACTTTCAACATAGGTGATCTATCTCCTTATCTCGACGACAATGGGATTGCGGAATTGAGGACAATTCCTTTTAAAGAAGGAGGGAATGATACGAAACCGACTACTCCAAGCGAGGAAGACGAAGTAAGAATTGACGTGAAACACCTCGACCATACTCCAACATATTTAGGCGAGAAAACAGATACGAGACCCGGAGTTACCTTGATAACCGGACTTGGAGTAAAGTAAACATAGGCAACTTACATCTTGGGGAAGGGGTCCAAATAGTGAAGGCAAAAGAATAAAAAAAGAACTTTAGCACTTTCTTTATTATAAAAGTAACAGGATTCTCGGCAGCATGAAAGGCGGCTATCACCTTGGAGACAAAACCCATCTTTTACTCTTGTTTGCAAGTGACATGAGGAACCTTTTTATTATCTTTTCCTTATTTTAAGACCAGCTTGTAATAGTTTAGATTATCTTGTCAGGCTACTTTTGCCTATAAATAGTGGCGATGAAGTTGTAAGGGAGGAGATGATTTTGAATGATAAAACAACATACCTTGTGTATTGTTTAAGTGTTGGACGAGTTTCCTTCAAAACTTTGATTATTATTCGACGCGTTTTCGAATCTTAATCTGATTGATTCTCAATAGGTCTTGAGAAGAAATCACTTTATCGGATTATAGGTCTAGTTCGATAAAACAACTGTTTCCTGTCCTGGTTCGATATTATTCTTGTTTCGATACAGGGTTATACTTGTTCGGGATTCTGCATCAAGTGTTGTTCGATCGTTCGAACTTGTTTCCTGTTTTCATTAGCATCCGGCCGAAGTTTGTCGCTTGAGTGCCGCTTGGAGGTTACTGCTTGAGTCATTTCCATTCGCCGCCTCGCCTTGTTGTCAGACGAGCCGCCGCTATCATTTCTGTCGCGTGCGCATACCGCTAGCTGAGCATATCAGAGCGAATCGTTGTTACGCCTCGATAGCTTTTGCCGCTTCCTCGCCACAAAATAGCCTTCCGCCGTACATAGAGAAATCGCATCGATACCGAGGTTCCAAGCTTACATCGACTAGTTCTCGGGATAACATCCCGACCCCACAAGATCTTGCTACCAGTTAAATCGCAAGATGTAGGGCTAGGATTTTTACTCAAGAGCCGAACCGAAAATTCGGTTCGGTTTCATTTTTTATTATTAACCGTTCCGGTTCTTAAATCGATTCCTTTTTAATAATTTGGTTCCTGCCTCGTTTTGTGATGTTAGAAAAAATCTGTTTGGAACCGGTTCTATATATATATATTATATATATAATAATAAAAATAATATTATATATAATTTTTTTACATAATATAGGTATTAAATAAAGCAAATTAAATGTATTTTGTTCAAAATATTATACATTAAATTCGATTTCTACTCAAAATTCTGGTTTTTTTACAAAATTCGGTTTTTTGCACAATTCGGTTCCTAAAAGAACCGAAAAACCCGGTTTTTACACATTAAATTCGGTACCGGTTCCTTATTCGGTTCCTGAAGAGAAAACCGGTTTTTTCGGTTTTGGTTCCTATTTCGGTTTCAGAAAAAAAGTGGTCAAAAACCGAACCGATTTATGTATTTAAAAACCGGTTTTGGTTCTTTAATTTTTTACCAAGAACCGAACTGTCCCGATACTAGCAAGATGTGTATCTCGCTCCGAGGTTCTTAAATATCATCAACTACCGCGCACAAGGAGTCGCCCCCAAGTGATTGCTCCATGCTGGACCCTCAAATCCAACCACGAGTCCCACCGAGATCGGCCTCCCACATCGCCGCTGAAGCCCTCACAGACTAGACTCCAACCCTTAGTCAAAGACTAAGGGATCATTTGGCCTTGAGAAATTCAAGATCAAAGTCTTGACATTAGGAATTGAACCACTAATCTCCAACTAAATTGAAGGTCAGTTGGTCAACTGCGTAGAGGGCAGTTGGTTGTAATTTATTTATCTATAGCATAAGAAAAGGTCAAAAACTCATTTATACTCACACCATCTAAGACTAAACCACAAGCACTTCATTTGAGCCGTTCTTCCACTTAGGGGCTGTTTATTTTTTTTCCATTAATCTCTGATTAAGCTGTCTGAGTGGATTAATCTGTCTGATTTGAAAAAATACCTTGTTGTTTATTTCTTTTCTGAATGAACTATCTGAATAACATAAATGACCATTTTACCCCTCAATATGAATTAAGTCCTTTTTGATAAAGGACGGATCAAGCATTTTAGTTTATATAATCAATTTATATAATATAACATAATATATATTTTAATTTATATTATAATACATATTCATAAATCATATTATAATTTTCAGGTATATTTAAATAATCATACAATATTTTTATAAATATATTTAGTTATATTTTAATATATATAGTTATATTAATTTTAATAGTCAATATAAAAAAAATCAATTTAAATAATATAAGATAATATATATTTTACTTTATATTATAATATATATATATATTCATAAATCATAGTATCATTTTTAGGTATATTTAAATAATTAGACAATATTTTTATAAATATATTAAGTTATATTTTAATATATATATATATATATATTTATATTAATTTTTTAATAGTCAATATAAAAAAATCAATTTATATAATATAACATAATATATATTTTAATTTATATTATAATATATATTCATAAATCATATTATAATTTTCAGGTATATTTAAATAATCAGACAATATTTTTATAAATATATTAAGTTATATTTTAATATATATAGTTCTATTAATTTTTTTTATCAATAAATAGTTTATATTTTATGACTTTTAAATATATAATATTAATATATATTTTAAATTTATACTATATATTCAATTATAATTAAGATTATATGATAATTTATACTATATATACTCAATTCTTTTATTATTAGAGATGTAATTTTGGTATATCGAGAAAGATTTGACTTAAATTGGTAAGGACACCCTAAAAATTGTTTAATGAAAAAACATTATTAAGATCATTAAGTTGAAAGAAATGAAAAGATATAACCGACCGATTAAACTGACAATGATTAAACTGACAAGAAAAATAAATGCTCTAAGCCTTCATCTTTCTCCTCCCATCATTCTCTCCACATACTTGTTGATTCAAATTAGTATCTT
The DNA here is from genome assembly GCA_033398695.1 of Orobanche coerulescens. Lineage (NCBI taxonomy): Eukaryota > Viridiplantae > Streptophyta > Magnoliopsida > Lamiales > Orobanchaceae > Orobanche > Orobanche coerulescens. The sequence continues at coordinate 65,745,515 of CM065813.1, forward strand.
CGTGATAATGACAAAATCATTCGATAGTGGTGGAATATTAAATGTTAAGGTTGAATTGTGTAATGTTCTCCTCAGCACTGATGACTGAACTGATGGGGAAATCATGAGTAGGATGACAATCTCCTCAGCACTGAACTGATGGAAATTCGATACGCAACCCGATTGGGAATGGACGATGAGGTTCTTTTGTGACCCAAATAAAGCAAATAGGTGTTCAATCATTCCGCGATCCACGTCAGAAAATATTAAATATTTTATTATATTAATAATATGTGATTCAATTTCAATAATATTCTAATTATTATAAAATATAATATGTAATTGAATTTCAATAATATTATGATTATTATAAACTCTTATCATGCGATCTAAATGATACACGATAAAAACCGTAATTTAATTAAGACACGCGTTTATTTTTTCATATAGAACAATATGATTTTATATCTAATTTTAAAAATAATAAATTAAATTATTTTTATTATTGTCAATTTCCATTAAAAGTATAAAACCCATATTCTTACTAATATAATTTTTTATACCATTTGCCATTAATGTAATTATTTTAATATTTTATAATCGTAACAAAATAATTTAAAAATCAAATAATTGTTAAAGTACAAAACTATGAAAATAAACTAAAATTATATTTTTCTTCAATATTCCTATATTTCCATATGGATATATTTTAATCATCTAAATATATCATAATTATATTTAAATTACTTTTTATATACTATATGGATGTCAAATTAAAGAGCACGAAGTTAGAATTAATTCGATATATTTTTTATCAAAAATAAAATTATTACGAAAAAGTTATAATTTTTTAAATTATTAGGTTAAAAATGAAAAGAATAAAATGAGAGGAAATTTTTAATTGCTAGATAGTATATAATGAAATAACCTCCAACCTATTTTATTAAGAATTTTAAAAGGACAATTAATATGGAGACGACGCATGTCTCTTTAGATTCTTTTGCGACTTTATTTTAATATTAAGTATGGATATCACACATTTACTATATACCAGAAGAAAGTTTTTCATGTCCATAATTGATCTATTTTTTAATAATTTAAAATAAATTATTATTAAAAAACATTAATATTGGATGAGTTAAAATAAAGAAGGTTAATTAATTGAATGAGATTTAATAAACAATAATATTAAGTTTTTGTTGGAAATATGAAATTATCAATATCAAGTTTTAATATAGAAATTAATAATTACATATTAATTAATATATTATTGTATAAAAATTAGATGAGATAAAAAATTACGGTTCACATATGTAAAATTTTAATACAAAAAATAAATACTATTATAAAAAGGTATGTCTTATATTGTAAATTTATTCATGGGTTCTATACTAGTCTATTATATTCAAGGCTAAAATGCTCCTGGAGTCCCTTAACTTAATTTCAGATAACGATTTAGTCATTTATCTTTTTTTTGTCCCAACTAAGTCCTTTCAGATAATGCATAAGAAAGGTGATTCAATGTCGCTGCGGCTCGCCGGAGTTACAGGAGATTCAGGCAGACTCCAGCAACGTCCCCCGTGACCTGGAAAGTAGGTGGAGAAGCTGGAGTGGATTGGTATCGAACGGAAAAATCTGCAATGGCGAAAACTGAATCTCCGGCAAGTTTAGGAAATGGAGGTTAGGAATGCACGCTTCTTCATTCTATAATCCTCGTAGGTTAGGAAATGGACACATAAGTTAGGAATTTGACACGCATGAATGTTTATAGCCATGTATGTATAAAACCAGCATCTAATTAATTATTATAACGGGGACCAACGGAAAGGGCTAACTTTGCTTAAAATTTGAAAGATAAATGACTTAGTTGGGACAGAAAAAAGATAAAGAAATAAATCGTTATCTGAAATTAAGTTAAGGGACTCAGGAGCATTTTAGCCTATATTCAATCATTCCCTATAATACACTAATTTAACTCAAATATAGCACTTAGGCTGGGATGGGGAAGTATATATGGGTAGAGAGAAATCGCAAGAGTACTCTTTTGAATATAAAATGACTTCTGGAATACACGTGTAATACACAGAAAAAAGTTCACACTAATGGTTCTATATTATACCATTCTTATCGTGTAGTAAGAATTCTCAAATTTCCCGATATTCACTCTTGATAAGACTACTTAAAATTTAATATATAATTAAATACAAGTCTTAAGATTTACACCACCATAAGAGAAAGTCTGACCCTGACAAAAATAATAAGTGAAAATTATTGTCTTTGGCATTTAAACAAAGAATCGCTAATCAAAGGGCGTAATATCATCTGTGAAATAAATATTTTACACCCAAATTATAAAATTTAATATAATTAAATTATTGAAAATACTAAATATTTGGATAATAATTGTACCAAAATAATATAAAATATGCATTATCTAAATTAAATATTAAAAAATAAAGAGTAAACAACGGGTCACTTGAATACCCCTATTACTAGACTTCCCATCATAGAACATATAATATCTCGATTTTTTGGGAAAGATTGTCCGACTTCTAAACTCAAATTAAGTGCCAACACGACTTATGTTACTGGACGAATAGCTAACCGAAAAGTATAACCAAACATATAGACGGCGATTTGAAAACACATATGTCTCCTTTCTTATCTGCTAAGATTTCTACAAAAACGAAAAATTTCGACCTAAATGAATACTCAACAGAAACCGATATCGCTGACTACCACTCGACCAAAACTCAACCGTTTCTTCCAATAGAAATCAGTATCGTAACATCAGGTTTACACACGGAAGCACGAAAAATTCACGAAAAAATTCATGTTTGCAAAAACCATCAACAGCATGCAAGAAAAATAAAGCAATGATGAAATCGCAATTTATAACTAAGAAAAATTAAGAACATAATGCTTCAATTTATTCCACTACGCATAACATCATCGACAATAAAACCCATGTGAAAATAAAAGAGATAAGGAAAAGAGAATCTTATTTCAAATTTCTTCTTGAACGCCAGCACATGTCTGAGCGAATCGTCTGTCAATCCATACTTCAAATAATGCTCAACATCACCAGGGACCCCCAAACTTAGTCTCTAGTCATGAAATAACAATGGATATTCAGTCAAGAAAAACTATAATATGAATGATAATAACTCATTGGGGTTATAAAAACAAAATATTAGAGAAATCAGGGCCACAAGAATACACGAATCCAAACGAAATAACAAAACAAAGAAAATAAAATTATTAAAGAAAAAAAATCAAATAAAAACAACTAACTAGAAAGCAAGTAAAAATGATGGGTTGCCTCCCATCAAGCGCTCTATTTTACGTCTTGAGCACGACGTGGCAAAAAGAATTTAACGTGGCTTCTTTCTAGGAAGATTGCCAAATGCCCCCTTCTTGCAATCTATAAGCCTCTTATTCCATAAGGGAGGCTTTGGTTCATGCCTGGTTGCCAAAAATACTGAGTAAGAATAATTATGAGGACAACCAAAAAACAATGGAAGAATATAATAATGATAAGGCATGAATAAATAAGTAGAGTTCGAATGGGTAGATAATAAAGACTTATCATGAACAACCTCATTAGAACTCAAAGAATCAGCCTCAACAAAATCAAGAGTAAAGGGGTCAATCTCTCCCATTATGGATTTAGGAAAAATTATGCGTGACACCGTTAATAAAATTTTTGGCACAAAAGTGTTCACCTTATTAGTCGAAGTTTGATGACAATCTAATGAAATTTCTTTGGAAACATCATCAATGGTAACTTCTTCTATAAGCTCATCACACTTTATGTAATTATCAGTCTGTGGGATCGACTAAAACTCAAAGATGTCTTTCTTCTCAACCTCCCCCTCAACTTCACTACTAAAGCAATGAGCTGGAAAATAACCATAGTGAATCTCAAGACCACGACTTGCACATTCTCGCTCAAGAGGGGTACTATCAGGATTTTCGAGAGTGTCTACACAATGTTCAAACATGGTCTTTTGTTTCGGGGGAGGGGCTGACTGACCCTATTAGGCAAATTATCAAGAACATTGAAATTTATGAAATGCCAAGGGTCACTATAATCAAAAGAAAACATAATGAAAAAAATAGAAATATAGAGACTAAAAAGAAAAAAACTTCAAATTAAAATTAGAGTCGCTTGGTATTGATATTAGCGAAAAAATCAGTCCCCGGCAACGGCGCCAAAAACTTGTTGTGAGGAAATCCCTCACACTATGCCGCAAGTGCACGGTGTCAACAAGTAATAAAGTGATAAGTAAGATATCGTTCCCTCGAGGACTGATTTCGCTAAGTACCAAAATATAATCAACTCGTAATTTTATTTGAAGAACAATTATAAGGAATTTATACCTAAACTAATTGCAGAAAATAAATAATAGTACTAATAATAATAATAATACTAATAAGGGCGTAGGATTATGATTTTCACCTTAAACAATCAGGAATGATATTTATTCAATTCAATTCACTTTTATTCAATTGATTGTAAGCCAAGAATTCCTAAATTATTCTAAAGCCTTTCCCAAGGTCGATAGAAAATACTACGAATTATTAACTCGATATATCCCTATTCGAATTAGATAATTAATAGCTAAAACGGTTCAAGAATTCCCACAATAAATAGGCTTCACAATTCCCATGAGTATATCCCTATCTCACGAAAATTATGATTCGTCTCACAAGAACTATGCCTAAATTTCATCTCCCGAATCCATAAAGACATTCAAAACAATTCAATTGTTGGCCAGACAATTAAAAAGCATTAAGAACAGTAAGAAGAATCAAATTCAATAGAATAACGAATGAATCGAAATAATAATAAATAAATCAAGCCGTCTTGTAATCGGCTACAATCACAATCCTACTCAAACAAATCTAGGAACTAAGTTGCGGAAAAATTAAGAAAAACCGTAGGGATCCGTGGTCTTGTCGTCGCCCCACAAATCTCCTCCTTGTGTTCTTCTCTCTATCTAT